>VKKW01000065.1:0-600000 GCA_018350135.1 Citrus trifoliata
TTAAAAAAATGCGATATAATTCGCACAACAATTTAATCTATCGCCTTAATCAATTCGAAAACAATAAATTCAAATAAACACAATATTAAAAGAGTAAGGGAAGAGAAAAACGAACACAAAGATTTTTACGTGGTTCGGCTATCCCCGCCTACGTCCACGCCTCCAAGCTCACCCGCTTGAGGATTTCACTATCCAAGCCTTTCCAAGGCTTCAACGATTACAATTGACTTCGAGGTGTCAATAAACCTTTACAACAAGAGATTATCTCTCCAATCTCTTCACTCTAAGTGTTTCTCACACTTGTACTCTCACAATTTGATGAGAAATGATAAATACAACAATGAAACTCTCTTTAAGAGTGGATATACAAATTGAAGAACAAAGATGATTTAAAGAATGATGATTCACGAAGTTGAAGCTCAATATATGTTGTGTGCACTTGTTCTTGCTTGCTTGGATTTCCAAAAATGAATTGGTTTTGAGTTTATATAGTTTGAACTCAAAAACTAGCCGTTACTCACATTCTGGGAAATCTGGTCTGCCGTTTATGGAATCCGTTAAGCCGAATTTTTGTTACCGTTAAGGCAAAATCCGGTTGCCGGATTTGGAATCCGGTAAGCCGGATTCGATCTGGGTGCATTCTGCCCAGTTTCCGGTTTGCCGGATTCGAATTGGAAACTTTCTGCCCCGTAACCGGTTTTCTGGATTTTGAATCCGGTAAGCCGGATAGCTACAGTACCTGCTACATTGATACAGTACCTGCTACAGTGACATTTTTCCAAATTTTCACTTTTGACCCCAAAACTTTATAAAAGTGTAGTATGGCCCAGAACGTTGTAAACGTTTGCAAATAGGTCATAATTTCAGAATTTTAAATAATACTTTGTCAATCCCCAAAACTTTCTGAAATTATGATTTAGCCCAAATGTTGTGAAATTATAGAATGGCCTAAAAACATTTAAATAATTTCAAATAGGTCCAAATCCGAAATTTAAAAACACAATCAAAGATTTTAACAATGCTTTCATTTTAGTTCAAAATGCTTAAATTCCATAACATCATTTTCTTATCATAAAAGCATAATTCATAAATCTTTGCTTAAGAAATACATATGGTTTGTTATCATCAAAATCAATATTTATAGCCATATAGGCTAACAATCTCCCCCTTTTTTATGATGACAAAGCACATTAAAAATTTAATCTAGTTATGAAAAGCTCCCCCTCAATCAATGCAAGTTAAAAAAAAAAGATTTGAAATTTATTTAATAATTTGAGCTTAAAAGATTAATTATTCTTAATCTTGTTTGTTATCATCAAAATCAATATTATGAAAACATATATGTTAACAATCTCTCCCTTTTTGATGATGACAAACATTTCATGTATTTAAAGAATGATTCCAAAAATTGCTTCCCCTAAAAATAATTTTCTTTTACAATTTGCCAACAATTTAAATACATGGATTTTTTCTCCCCCTCATCATCAAAAAGAAAAACTTAATTGGCAAAGAAAAAAAATAGCAAAATTTTTTTTTTAAATTTGAAAACAAGTATTCTTCTCCCCCTTCATCATAAAAAAAAACGTAAAGGAAAAGAATAAAAGTAGCAAATTTGTTACCCATGTTGTTTGAGTAGAAATTTTAAAAGAATCTCCCCCTAACAACAAGCATCACCTCAAAAACAAATTTAATAATATTACTCATAAATTATCATCATATCTCAAAATCATCAAGTACTCACCATAATCACATATCATCAAAATCATCAAAAGAATATTCAAAGTGCATAGTATTGTCCTCCTTTTGACAATATTGAGATGATATATTATTTTGTCTCCCCATTTGGAGGATAAAACAATTCAAAATGCACATTTTCCAAAAACATATCATATGCTCCCCCTAAATATATGGCCAATTTAAAATTTTAACCAAAAAGATTTTATCTAAAAACATATCATATTTATCTCCCCCGTCATCGTAAAAGGAAAGATAGATGCAATTGAAATAATACCATTAAAATAATTCGATGAAAATATTACCCCTTTTGTACGAGCAAACATTTCGGTAAAGTCTCCCCTTCAAAATGAACAAATCCTCAAATACACAACATGTTTAAAAACACTTTCATATAAGCTTAAACAATTATATCAAACCAACAAATCTATCAATTCATCAAGCAACACACATATATTCATCAATAATCAAAAGTGCTATAAATCCATGCTTATACCAAAACGAATATCCCAATGATTAATCAAGAAAAATTAAGCGTGCAATTAACTAAAGAGTCATATTCATTCTAACAATTTAGAAAATATAATCCAAATATAAATTATCCAAATTTTAAACAACCATCATCCATAACCCATAATTATGCATATGAAAATGTAGGTGCATATACCCAAAATGCACAAATTCGGTTTTGTAAAATAATGAGTGAAAAGGATGATTTTAAACCGATTATATTGATCCAAAAGATGATTTAAGATAATGGATGGTGTTGATTGGATCAAAAGTGGACTAAAAAGAGCTTAAATATGCAATTTCGGGTTTAACAAAAATTGAGTGAAATGGATTTGTTTGAGCCAAGAAAATTGATCCTAGAGATGAATGAAGCTAACATATGATGTAGATTGGATCAAAAATGGGCTAAAGGAAGCTTGAAAATGTAGAGAGAGAAACGGGTAGTTAGGTTTTTGATTTTGGGTTTTATGTGGAGAGATGATGAGATCAAGTTTTGAGAGTGAAAATTGAAAGAGTAATGGATGAATAATGAGTTGGATGATTGATTTTAACAAGAAAATGAGTGAAAGATGAAGAATTTTGAGAGAGAAATGGTGAGGTACTGTTCACTCGTGAGAGATGATGATAAAATGATGAAAAATAAGTGAAGAAATCGTGATGAAGAAGTGTGTAATGAAGATGAAATGCATGGGTAATGGTTTAAGAGATTGATCTTGACATAAAAATGGTTGAGAAATGAAGAGGAATTGATTGGAAATGGATGAGGGTGGCTCACGGTTTTGAGAGAGAGGAAGAACAAGTGCAGAAAACTCACGAGAGAGGAAGAAGATGAATAGCACAAAAGCTCACGAATCCGGCTTGCCGGATTTCCTAACCGGCTGGCCGGTTATTGGGCAGAAACGTGAAGCCCATAAATGGCTTCCCGGATGTCTTTAACCGGAAATCCGGTTGTGTTTCAACAAAGCATGCATGCGAATTCGGTTTTCCGGTTTTGCTAACCGGTAGACCGGTTGTGAGGCAGTGAGTTACCTTCCAAATTCGGGTTGCCGGATTGAAGAACTGGTAGACCGGTTATGAAGCAGAGAGGAGGCTTAGCAAATCCGGTTTTCCGGATTGAAAATCCGGTTATCCGAATTTCAACCCGAGAGCTCCAAAATGAAAAAACAGCTTTCCGATTGATTAGAAGTGGTATACCGGTTAAGCGTTGGAAAATATTTTTGAAATTTTGTAAGCTCTTAGACTTGTATTATAAACTCAAATTTATTTTTGGGTTAGAAATTGATCAATGCTAAAAATCATTTAACTTTTCAATAAGCCAATTAGTGTATAAAACATATATACATACAAGAGTAAACATATGAAATCATATCAAAGAATGATGTTAATTTTATAAGTGGATGATGATATAACACAATTAATGACACAAGAATTCATGCATCTAATTCATTCATCACAGTCATGAAACAATAAGCATCCAACAAGCATACAATCATGAAGCATATAAGCATTCAAAACTTAAGAACATGCAGAAAGGTCAATTTCAAAATAAAAAATGTATTGATTGAGCAAGAATTAACATGCAATCTATATACCGTTGGAAAGATAATTACGTTAGTTTTTCAATACATTTTACAGAGCTAGATTTGGAGTTCTCTAAAAGAAGTTATGACCAATGCATTACAGCCTGTGCAGACTCAGGATAAAATGCAGAAATGTCAAATTCGGAATAAAAACTGTATTGATTGAGCAAGAATTAACCTGCATGATATATACCATTGGAAAGATAATTGAGTTAGCTTTCCAATAAATTTTACAGAGATGGATTTTGAGTTCTCTAGAAGAAGTTATGACCGATTCATTTCAGCATGTGCAGACTCAGGATTTTCAACGACTCATTTGATTTCCAAATAATTTTAATAGATTCAATAACATAAATAGAGATGTTAATGCGAAAATTTCATCATCCCAAGTTCATGCCAAATTTTTTAAAATTGTTCTTCGCAATAATTAAACATATAAGCATTCGAAAGTTAATAAATCAAACACACCACTTAACTATCATGCTTAAACACTTCATGAACATTAACATCAAACAAATCCATCATGATAAATCACTCAATATTACACACAATGATAATTCCATCATATAAACATATAAGCATACTTTCGCAATTTCATTTATCATGATTCATTCAACAAAATTAATATGGCAAGAATTGTTACCAAAACAATTAAATCATCTTGCCTCATCTTTTTCTCCTAGATCATACTCAAGTGATTATCCTCACAAGCTTTCATCAAGGAACTTCTCCACCATTCCTTGATTGTGGTACCTACAAAGAAAATACTCACGTTGTGCCCTTTGGTACCCAAATGCTCTTGGGTCCTTGAGTGTTAGCAATGGTTCCTTTTGGAACCCAAATACATTTTACTCCATAATATACATTTCTTTTGATTGGACATCTATTCTTCATATGACCATTTTGATTGCAATAATGACATACAATTTGATCATTTGTGGAGGTAGCCTTAACAAAATAATTCTTATAATATTTTTGTTTCAAGTAAGGCTTATACCTAAGTCCTCCTTTATCAAACACACATTTTTGTGAATTAAGCATGTTATCCAACATCTTTTGCCCATTTGTGAATTTCAAAACAATCTCATTTAATTCATTACTCTTCTTCTTAAGCATTTCATTTTCCTTTTTCAAGTCATCTATGTGATATTTTAGATGCTTATGTGAAGTGCTAGATTTCTCATTTGATAATGCAACTCTATCATGTAATGTTTTATTCTCTAATTCTAGGCATGTAATTTTTGCACATAAAGATTCATTTTCATTTTTGAGCTCTACCATTTTCTTTTTAAGACATGCATTCTTTTTACTAATTTTTATCCAATTATCATGCAATTCTTTAAAAGCATCATATAATTCATCATAAGTAAAAAGATCATTTACCTCATCAAGCTCATCATCTGATTCATCTCCAATTGCCATGAGAGCTAGATTTGTCATTTCTCGATGCTCTTCATCATCACTTGTTTCCTCATCGCTATCATCCCACGTGGCTACCATTGCTTTCTTCTTGAGCTTGTTGAGAAGAGGACATTCCGTTCTTATATGACCAAACTTCTTGCACTCATAACATTTGATTAATTCCTTCTTCTCCTTTCGGTTCTTGAGGTCTCTAAATTTTCTTCGCTCACCGGATTTCTTAAAAAGTTTTCTGAACCTCCTAACCAGCATATCCATCTCCTCCTCATCCAGCTCGCTTTCCTCATCACTCTCCTGTTTCAAGGCTTTGAGAGCAATGTTTTTCTTCTTCTCCTCATTGCCTCTTTCGGCTGCCAAGTCTTCCTCATAAGAAATAAGAGAACCAATTAAATCTTCAATAGGCAAGATATTTAAATCTTTGGCTTCCTCAATGGCAGTCCTTTTTGGTCTCCATTCCTTAGGTAGCGACCTAATAATTTTCTTAACCTTCTCGCTATTTGAAAAAATCTTTCCTAGGGCTCCTAGATTATTTACTATGTCCGTAAATCTAGTATACATAGAATACACACTCTCATTTTGTTCCATTTGGAACAATTCATATTGCCGAGTGTACCTACTAATTTTAAACTCTTTCACTTGATTTGTGCCTTCATAAACAACTTCAAGTTTGTGCCAAATTTCATTAGCACTCTCACAACTACATACTCTATGAAATTCTTTCTTATCTAGTGCACAAAATAAGGCATTCATAGCTTTGGAATTTAGAGTAGCTTTTCTCTTTTCCAATTCATTCCATTCCCGTAAAGGTTTTGAATATCTTCCCCAACTTCGTTTTTAGTCAAAGGCATAAATGGACCATCACAAATAATTTCCCAAATTTCATAATCTAAAGCTTGTAAATAAATTCTCATCCTAGTTTTCCAATATGGGTAGTCATTACTGTCAAAGAACGGTGGTCTAATTGTGGATTGTCCTTCCCTAAAGATTGAGTCATTATGGGTTGCCATGAATCTTTAACTCTAGACGGTTAAGTCTACACAAGAGCACCTCGCTCTGATACCAAATGAAATACTACCTAGGCAACCCAAGAGGGGGGTGAATTGGGATTTTAAAAAATTATGCAATATAATTCGCACAACAATTTAATCTATCGCCTTAATCAATTCGAAAACAATAAATTCAAATAAACACAATATTAAAAGAGTAAGGGAAGAGAAAAACGAACACAAAGATTTTTACGTGGTTCGGCTATCCCCGCCTACGTCCACGCCTCCAAGCTCACCCGCTTGAGGATTTCACTATCCAAGCCTTTCCAAGGCTTCAACGATTACAATTGACTTCGAGCTGTCAATAAACCTTTACAACAAGAGATTATCTCTCCAATCTCTTCACTCTAAGTGTTTCTCACACTTGTACTCTCACAATTTGATGAGAAATGATAAATACAACAATGAAACTCTCTTTAAGAGTGGATATACAAATTGAAGAACAAAGATGATTTAAAGAATGATGATTCACGAAGTTGAAGCTCAATATATGTTGTGTGCACTTGTTCTTGCTTGCTTGGATTTCCAAAAATGAATTGGTTTTGAGTTTATATAGTTTGAACTCAAAAACTAGCCGTTACTCACATTCTGGGAAATCCGGTCTGCCGTTTATGGAATCCAGTAAGCCGAATTTTTGTTACCGTTAAGGCAAAATCCGGTTGCCGGATTTGGAATCCGGTAAGCCGGATTCGATCTGGGTGCATTCTGCCCAGTTTCCGGTTTGCCGGATTCGAATTGGAAACTTTCTGCCCCGTAACCGGTTTTCTGGATTTTGAATCCGGTAAGCCGGATAGCTACAGTACCTGCTACATTGATACAGTACCTGCTACAGTGACATTTTTCCAAATTTTCACTTTTGACCCCAAAACTTTATAAAGTGTAGTATGGCCCAGAACGTTGTAAACGTTTGCAAATAGGTCCTAATTTCAGAATTTTAAATAATACTTTGTCAATCCCCAAAACTTTCTGAAATTATGATTTAGCCCAAATGTTGTGAAATTATAGAATGGCCTAAAAACATTTAAATAATTTCAAATAGGTCCAAATCCGAAATTTAAAAACACAATCAAAGATTTTAACAATGCTTTCATTTTAGTTCAAAATGCTTAAATTCCATAACATCATTTTCTTATCATAAAAGCATAATTCATAAATCTTTGCTTAAGAAATACATATGGTTTGTTATCATCAAAATCAATTTTTATAGCCACATAGGCTAACAATGTTATGTCTTGACCTCAAGGAATCCTTGTCATGGAACAACGTCCTGATTACACCAACGTCTTATTCCAAGACGCTCAGGACCCATAGCAAGATTTTCAGTTTCTTCTCCATACTGAAAAATCCCCACTTCAAGAATTTGCTGCATGGATTGATCTCCAAGGAACAAAACAGTGGCCGCGTTTCTTGCAGATGAAACAACGGTTATACTTTTTCTTTCTATACTAGGAAACATCCTTCTTCTTGAAGTACCGAAAAGGTTTTATGGAGGAATTCATGGCCCAATCTACGGGTTCTTTGCGAGATTGGTTAGAAAAACTGGTTTGCTAAATATGATTTTACAAGCTGAAGCGTATCTAGACCAAAGACAGATACATCGTCATAAGCGGCATTATGAAAAAGAGATAGGAGATGTGTCTCCATCGCGCTACCCATCCACTCCATGATTGTCGACATCTGCAGGAATATTTGGCTTTTGCTTTTTACCACGAACTAATTCATATTGTTTTTCAACATAAAAGGCTTGACTATCCACTCCATGATTGTCGACATCTGCAGGAATCTTTGGCTTTTGCTTTTCTAAAAGTTAGCTTTAATAATTAGACAAGGGTCTTGTCTTGTCTAAAGTATGTTTAATGCTTTATGCTTTTTCTTTTTCAAAGTTTGGCGTGGTATGACCCTATTTGTTCATCTTCAAGGGTCTCGTATCTTCTCTAAGTTTGATTTAAAAGCTGGTTTTTGGCAACTCAGGTTTATTGACACTGGTGCAGATACCAGTATGATTGATCCTTATGTCTTTCCCTCTGATTATTGGGAACCTCAGTCTGGGAGACTTGACTGGCAACTCGATCAATTTTCTTTCCGAGTTGTTGGAGAGTTTGGTTCTGAGCATTGGAATTTTTAGTTCACAATTACCACATTTGAAAAATTATTTATTTATAGGAAATTATCATTTTACTACCAAAGTTATTCTAACATTTCATATCAGTACTATGGTTTGCCGAAAGTGCATTTTACTACCAAACATTTGCGTCATTATCAATTCACTACTATTCTGTAAAGAAAAAGTTAATGTTTAATGGAAATTGAGTTAAAAGTTGATTTTACCTCCAAGAGTTTGGTAGAAAAATGATAATTCCCCTAAAAACTTGTTGGTAAAATGATAATTTATCTATCAAATTAACAAATAATTTGATGCCCTTATGACATCAGTAAATTTTTAACGTTCTTAACGGAATGATAGTAAATTGATAACGACGCAAACGTTTGGTAGTAAAATGCACTTTTCGGGAAACCATGGTACTGATATGAAATGTCAGAATAACGTTCGTAGTAAAATGATAATATCCCTTTATTTATTAAAAGCCTGCACATAAAGATACACACAAAAGCACATCCCTGTCATGAAATAATTAAAAATTTGTTGCCATAAGGATAAAATTTTGACAAAGTTAAGAAACTTCCATGCTCAAAAATATTAAATTATACAACATGTCCAACCATGTGCTACTATATAACAAAAAAAAAGACAAATACGTGATTTTTAAATACTTTAAATCATCAATTCCTAAAATCAAAACTAATAAACAAATAGCACATCCTCTGAACCATATTTTATAAACACCCAGTGGAATTTTCATAGTTATATTTGGAAATCACCGATTTATGTGTGCATACTCGTCAAAAAGTAAATGGACAAATGATTCATGAATGCAAGCCTATCTAAATTAAAATCAAGTCAAGAAATAGAAAAATCTGAAACAAATTGACAATTAGGGCTTTACAAAAAATTAGAGGAACGTACAAGAATCGATATAGAGATAGGGTGAGTGTTTTGAGCTCATTACAACTTTTTATTTGCTCTTACTTTCTTCGATCTTTATTTTTTGCTTCAATATTTTTTATTCTCTTATTTCGTAATGTGGGCTTATATTCTTCGATTTTCAAGGTTTTCTTGTGCTTTTTACCTTTTTTTTGTCTGCTCAAATTGCTTACTTCATGCTATGGGTTTTGCCTTTCCTTTTAAGATAGAGGCTAGATGAGCACTTTCTGCCTTATCTTTCTTTAGCTTTGCTCTTCTTAAATATAGTTTTATATTAGCTTATTCAGAGACCATGTGTTAGAGTGCAATTTATGCACTAGTTTTGCATTGTTTACTTCCCTTAATATTGATGTTTTGCACTTAATAATAATGTTTTACTTGTGTTTTACTTTTGTAGGTGCAATTCTATTGATTGATGATAAAATTGAGCTAAAAGATGATGTTTAAGGAGGATTGTTCTCTTGGAGAAATTATGAGCGTCAGAAGAACTTTGTTGATAAGGCGTGGGCGCGTGCTGTCAACTGCGAACCTGCAGTTTTTAGTTTAACGTGTTTTGTATTTTTGGTTATTTTTGTAATTACGAATTTAATATTTCAGATATTAGTATTTTATTTTAAATAGAATTCTAAAAGAGAAGAGAGAGAGAGTATTAAGGGAGGAATCTATTGTGAAAAAGGGAGGATGGGGATTGGAGAAAAAGAGAGAAACCCTAGATCTAATTTTTCTCTTCTCTCTATGAGGAACTAAACCCATTTTTCTGGTTGAAGGTTAATGAAGCTTTGATTCATCACTACTGTGAGATCTTTCTTGTGCTTTAATTGTTTTATTGCTTTTTGGGTATTTGTTTATTCTCTGAATTATTTTCATGATTATGTTTCTTAATTAGGTAATTGGCCACTATTTAATTATCAACTTAATCTATTGTCAATTAAAGGATTCATCGTATGAAGAATTTAATGTTTGTGACAAATAACATAGCAGAGAGTTGTGTTGTGAGAATAAACAATCTAATTTAAATGAATCATCATATGTGTTGATTAGGATTTGGGTCTCTCTGGTTTTTCAGGCTGTCAATTGATTAAATCATATGATCGTATCTAGGGTTGTCTATTGATTAGGGAAATAACCAACGGTCGTACCTTGGTTATCGACTAGTTAAGGAGAGATTGGCTATTAGAGGGTCTCAGTAGCTATAACCGGTCTATTCATGGGTAATAATAATCTATATTTGAATCAATGATCAGTACTCGAATCAAGCTGAGTTAATTCCTTCAACCAGAGCTTTCTCCAATTTGAATTACAACTTTAATTTGCATTCTTGTTATTTTAATTTGATTTTTATTATTGTCAACAATTCCCCCATTTTACGTTTTACGTTTCAAAATGATTTAAATAATTACCGATCTCTGTGGACACGACCCTGCTCAATCACTATACACAATTTATTTAGAGTAGGAATTTATTTTTGTTGGCTTCGACAACCATCAAATTTTGGCGCCGTTGCCAGGGATTAGTGTCATTTATTTAATCTTTTTTTATGTTTTACTTGGTGTATGGTTCGTTCTTCTCGTACAGGTACACTTTCATTTGATCCTGAAATTGAAAAGACAGCTCGCCAGCTGAGACAGCAGACGAAGCGAGCTAAGCAACGATCCTCGTCGCCTTTGCTTTCTGAACCAAATACAGTGCCTGATTTAGTTGAATCATCTAGCGATTCAGAAGAACAAGTGATGGATAGACCTGCACCTGTAGAAAGAACTCTTAGAGAGTTAGCTGAACCAGACTTGAATCAACAACCACTCTGCATTCAATATGTAGACTTGGAGGTAAATTTTGAATTAAAATCTGGTCTTATTCATTTGTTACCCAAGTTTCATGGTTTTGCAGGTGAAGATCCTTATAAACATCTCAAAGAGTTTCATGTTGTGTGTTCAAGTATGAGACCACAAGCTGTGACTGAAGAGCAGATTAAGCTGCGTGCTTTTCCGTTCTCTGTAGATGGGCTAGCTAAAGATTGGTTGTATTACTTGCCTCCTGGATCAATTACAACGTGGAATGGTTTGAAAAAGCAGTTCCTTGAGAAGTACTTTCCCACTTCAAGAGCTGCCAACATCAAAAAAGACATTTGTGTGATCAGACAACTTCCTGGGGAGACTTTGTATGAGTATTGGGAGCAATTCAAACAATTGTGTGCCAGCTGTCCTCAGCATCAAATTTCTGATCAACTCCTTATTCAATATTTTTACGAAGGACTGTCATTGATGGATAGAAGTATGATAGATGCTGCTAGTGGAGGCGTGTTGGTGAACAAGACCCCTACTCAAGCAAGGGAGTTGATATCAAATATGGCTGCCAACGCACAACAATTTGGCAGCAGGCAAGATGGCACTTCAAGGAAGGTGAATGAGGTAAATATTTCTTCTGTTGAAATATAAGACAATTCGCAACACATAATTATTCAGACATACTTCTCTAAACTGTTACCATGCATGAAGCAAATCTAGTTTAAAACACATCTGTATGTTTAAGGTTGCATAGCCGAATAAAAGAATCAATTGATGAGCAATCACAAATAGATAAAGTAACAACTTCATACAACTCATATTAATAATTTTATAATGTTATGATGAAATCTATAAATCGAAGTCAATAATCAGCTTATTGAGATAGATCGTTTAATTGTAAAAGAATGTAATTAATCAAATATGTTTCTACATTCTTAGAGGCTTGGTTAAGTGAAGTTCAAGTAATTTCATTTACTTGACCACTCGAATTTGAATATTTAAAGGGATAATGATTAAAAAATTAATACAAACTTTGCACATGCCCTAGTTTCAAAAAATAAAAGTTGCTTTCTATATACTTTCTCTTCACTTCTCATTTTATTTATGCATGGCAATGGCGAGGGGAGAAACTGGAGGGATCGATATCTCCGAACCCATCCTTGATGTTTTGCATATGTCCCCGTCCCCCATTAGAATTACTTGAGGGCATTATGTCCCCTTTTTGAATAATAATAGGGGATCCCCAATCCCCAATTAACTAATATCTTTTTTTGTTTCCAAACTTAATTTAATCACATTAACCTAAAACTATATAAAATAAAATGAGAATGTTCATGAATAGGTCTTATTTCATTATATAATATTCAAATAATGATTTTCAAAACATAATTAAAATAATAAAATTCTTATACAATATTGACATGCATACTATCCATGAGCAATGATGCCTCTTGGCCACCAATTATGGCACAAGAAATGTGGCAAGTGGGGCTGCTAGCTAACATTATGACGAGTTGGTCTGCTTGGCCATCAACAATGCAATGTGGTACTTGGTTATGATAAAATGAGGATGAGTTCGGTGCTGGCTATGACGTGAATAATTTGAAAAGAATGAGTAAGACTGTGAGAGAGTGACTTCGAGTTTGATTTGTGGATTGTGAGCTTAGGATATTATGGGCTTTAGATTGTGGTTAACAATAAATTACATATAAATCTTTATTTTAACTAATATTTATGTTATTTGTATAAATATTTTATATTTGTTATTTACAACAATATTTAATATTTTACAATTTAAACATTGTTATTTATTCACTAATAATTCTAGAAAAATAAAATTAAAATTAAAAATTAAAATGGGGAAACGGGGAAGGGAAAAGGATTCCACCTCATCCCGGTCCCTTCCCCGAACAAGAAATTGTGTAAAAAATCGTCTCCATCTCTTCCCTAAATAAGAAATTGGATATAAAATTGTTATCTCACCCTCCTCAAATGGAAAAAAAATCCCACAAAACTCCATCCCTCTGAGGATTTTTGTCATTCCTATGGGGAATGTCTGCCATCCCTAATTTTCTCTCTCACAAAACAACCTTATAGTCTTAATAAATTATTAGACTTTTTATCCTTTAGTCACCGTGATAGTATTTGGCTCTGGTTGAACTCACCTCGAAAGTATGCACATATAAGAAAACTGAGCGCATGATCTTATATGCATAAAACTCCCAAATCATAAAGTAATAATAATAATAACAATAATAATCATAATAATAACAACAACAACAACAAAATAACCTATACAAAAAAGGGTAATTTTTAAAAACCTCCCCTGAGGTTTGGACTTGTTGCAAGTAGATGGCGAGAATCTGTTTATTTGTAAAACACCCCCTACCGTCAGTTAATTTTAATATTGACCGTTAGTTGACTCTATAAAGATAATATTGCCCTTAATAACAGTTTGTAGAGTGACATAACTAAAAAAAACTAAAATTGCTGGCGCGAAAAGCAGAATCCCTATTTTTTGACAATTTTATCCTTGTCAATTCCAAAGATTTACAATATCATAAGTAAAGATTATGACTATTTTATTTTCAAGTTTTTAATTTTATCTTTCTTGTAGGAACTTTAAGGAAATATCAATAATTTAAAGAGAATTTTTCAAGTTTTTAATTTTGTCTTTCTTGTAGGAACTTTAAGAAAATATCAATAATATAAAAAGGGTAAAATAGCCAACAATTTTAGTTTTTTTTAGTTAATTCTGTCTACAAACTGTTGTTAAGGGTAATATTGTCTTTACACAGTCAACTAACGGTCAATGCTAAAAGTAACTAACGGTAGGGGGTTTTTTTACAAATAAACAGATTCTCGCCATCTACTTGCAACAAGCCCAAATCTCAGGGGAGGTGTTTAAAAACTACCCTACAAAAAAAAATCAATGAGGAATAATTGTTGGTAGTGTCGTTAGGGTACACCAAATTTAAAATCTTATTAATGATATAAACAACTATTATAGAGCGAGTAAGGATCGATCTCACGAAAACTATGTTAGTTGTATTTATTATCAACACCAAAACAAAGACTTAAAATAAAATAATAATAATAGAAAAAGTAATAATAAAATAATAATAATAATAATAATATGAATTAATCTAACTAAAGGAAAATCCAACATAAATAAAGGGGGGTTTTATGAATTTTTAACGAAATACCAAGAAGTAAAGAAAGTAAAACTGCAAAAATAATAATTTAATAAAAACTCTAGTCAAAAGATAAAGAAATAATAATGATGAGAACTTTGGTTAAAAGATCATTCGCCACCACCAAACATTCACATATTATATCAATTCTATCATCAATTTCTATTCAAACTATTAATCGTAAATAACAATAAGCTCTGTTAATCTCTATCTTTCCTTAATGTATTATTAGGTAAAACAAGCTCTTCACCTAGTATCTAACCGTTAAATAATTTAAAACAAGCTCTTTAAGTACATACAAATTTAGGTTGATCAAGGCAATAAACACATAAGTTCAGATTATTTAACCTAGGTTATGTTCTCCAATTGAAATCACTATTTCGAACCTACTACTAGTGATTAAAATATCAAGACAATTATAAATTAAGAATTTTAATCTAGTAATAGAATTTATTCAAGTCCTATCTAATTGGCCACTCAAATAAGAAAAGAATAAAATCATAACTATTAATTATTGAAGAACACAAACAATCTCAATTAAATAAATTAAATGATATAAATTAAATTTTAATCATACGACATATTTAGGGTTTTGAATTCACCCTCAACCAAATAGAAAATTTAGTCTAACATAATTAAATTAGGAATAAGAGAGTTGATAAAACCAGTCATGTAGATTAATCCAAGCAGCTGCCTCCACTTTTTTATTTTTTTATTTTTTTTATCTTCTCTTCTTGCGGCTGCAATCTCCAATTGTCCTCTTGGTTGCCGATTGTGTGTGTTTCTTCAAAACCCAAAGATTGGCTTTTTATAATGCCCAAGACTGGCCGAATCCAATATAGATTCTAATTCCAATTTAAAGACATGCACCCACTGACTTTAGCTTAGGCAATTCACGTGCAAGCTTAAATATGGCCATTTCCTTTTTTCCAAGTTGCTTTCCATAATATATAATGCCATGCATGTGTAATTGCCAATTCCAATTCTTTATTTCCAAATGCATGTCCACCGAATGCTTACTTGTTTGCCACCTCAATTGATCGCATGCGTCATCATCTTGACTTCTTAAGGAAATTGTCTTTAATTTTGGTCTTAGTTTTCTTGTTGACTACGGGTTTCATTAATTCTTTTCCTTATTTTTCTTGTCCTTTAATTGATTTCTAATTTAATTTAGATTACTTTCTAAATTTGAATTTCTTCATACTTTTTTATCCATAATCTCCAATTAATTCCCTACTAAATAAAATAATGTAATTAACTAGCAAATATTAAATTAAGGATAAAATCTACAATAAAAAAAATTAACATAAAAATTAACATAATAAAATATAATTTAATAAAATAATTAAATTAAACATTAACTAAAATAATTAATGTATTTAGGACTAAAACAAAAAAAAGTTGAAAAAATTAATAATAAAATATAGAGAATATAGAGAAAATATGCACATACCAATTGCTTAATGGAAACAAATGTAAGGGGCAAAATGTATATTTGTGGAACAGCATCATTGTTTTCATACTTCATTTTAAAAAATAATAGGCAACTTAAATAGTTGACACATTCTATGAGTCAAATCTAAACAAAGGATTGTGCTAGTCAACTCTATTCTATTAGAATGAATAAAATCTCTCTTTATAAGTTGGAAAGGCACGAGTGACCAGTTCACTTGAATGACATGCAAAAATAAATTGATTCAGATTCCTTTTATAAATAAAATGAGAAAACTGACAGAGTTTGCAAGGTAGGACTTTATTGATTTATTTTTTTAATACAGCATAGCTTCATTAACAAAAGAAGAATCCTACAGCAAGTGAAGACTCTCAGCTGGGGTTTCAGCCATGTTGACTCAATTGGAGCAAAAAGAGGGACCTTAGTCCATTTGTGGGCAACTTATATACATGATCAACTAATAAAGCACTAGCATGAAAATGAGTTTGCAGAAAATGAGGTGAATGAATTTCACTTCTACTTAAAAGTGAAAAGCTTGACAAAGATGAGATTCACTTCCACTACTAGAAAAATGGTCTTTACTGATACTTGTGTTCTGACACTTTATTTAAAAGTATCGGTATATACATATATTTGGATCATTTTCCACGTTTAACAAATAGGTATCACTAATTACTAATACTGAAGTATCAATAGTTTTAGTAATAGCAATCAATGACGCTTAGGTATCATCAATTAAAAATTATCATTTTAATTTTGTTTTAGTCCGAATTCCAACGAAAGACCTCTTAAACCTAGAGCTTCTACATTGAATCAAAAGACCACTAGGCTATGAATTATTTTTAATTTTTTTAGAGTTGTGCTTTTTGAGTGGATAAAAACAAAACAAATGGACAAGTCTTATCTTATCCAAAATACAACTTTTCAACTTCCTCTACCAAAGTATTCGTTCCCTCCTAAGCTCCCTAGATCTGAAAAATCCCTAACATCCAAATTGTCAAAAAGTGCTCAACTACCAATCCCTAAATTAAACACAAGTAAGAATCAAAAGCCAACAACCGTCGGCCGATACCCATACAACTTAAATCGCAACCATCACCAATCAATCCAACCATTGTTGAATGCCAATCGAACCCAGCAGCTATCACCACCAGCGAACGATGCAGCAGTCACGAGAACCATGCAGCAACAGCGGTGAACCCAACATGAGAGCGCGATCAGCATTAGCGGCCAATAGGCCTCTTCGAACCCAGCACGCGAGCGCGAGCAGCAGCATCAGCAGCCAGTGAGACTCTTCAAACCCAGCACATGATTGAGAGCATCAGCAACGGAAAGCGAGACTCTTCGAATCCACGTGATTTTTGAGGTGCAAAGAAGTGACAGATTAAGGGCCAAAAAGGAAGATTTTCGCAAAAAATGAGTTGGAGACTTTTGTGTATGACATTCTTCATTAATCGTTGAGCTCTTTCCATTTCGTGTTAAAAAAAAAAATCAATTATGAATATAATTTTTGACAAAATTTATGTAACCATATGCCTCTAGTTAAGAACTTAAATTATTATGAAATTTTTCTCCATTATCAGCAAGCAACTGATGATTTTCCATATGTAAATCTGAAAACTATTTCTGTGCTAAAAAAAATTGTCAAAAAGTGCTCAGCCATGATCTTGTCAAACCGGTGGCACAGGTTCACTATTTGCCTTCAAAATCCTAACTTCTTGTTTCTTTTCTTATTTTATGATTTCGGGTCTCTCTTATTGTCATTAGATCTTGAGTTTTTTTTTTGTTTTAATTGTTCTTTTAGGTTTAAATAAGTGATTTGGAGAAGAGCTTCTATAGTTTCTTTGGCTACTTGGAAGAAACTAGAAGGTATTATTTCTTTGGCTACTTGGAAGAAACAAGAAGGTAAAGATTTAGCTTTTATTATGTTTTTTCTCTGCTACTTTCTTTTCTTTTATTGGCACCAAATAACCTTCATTATATCTACTTTGGAAAATATTGTGTTTAGGGTGATCGTCACTGTAAGGTTAATTTTATTTCGCTAATGAACGACAATAAACATTTTTTACACTAAAACCCTAACATTTTCTAATTTGGGAATTCTTAAGAGCAGCATGAGTATGCTAAATTTGATGGTTTATATTGGTTCATAGTGGTTCTATGTGGATATAACTTATTGCTTATTAACCATTTGTTCATGTGTTATTAGTTTTTTTTTTCAAAAGCAATCTTTTCATTTTTTTTCGACTGTTATTTTTTAGTTTTGTTCATATCGAATGGATTTCAATTTTTATTTGCTATAAATAGTCTCATTGGATGATTACTTATTACAAACGGTCAAATAGATGCTTTTACAAAGGAAAAGTTTGAAGTATGTGGCTTAGGTTGAGAAATGAGGTGTCTTTATCATTTCTTTAATGGATTTGTTTACAGGGCAAAACAAAATTTTGTTTCTTTAGTTCATTACTAAGGCAATATTAGATTTGTCTTATTTATATTTATATTCATAATAAGGAAATATATACTTCAGTTGTTTAGTTTTTCTTATTTATATTTATATGACTGATGTCCAAAATCATAAGGCTTGTTTATAAGTAATGTGTACTTATAAGTAATGTGTCCAAGGGGAGGAAAGTGTTTTATTGTTTAGAGTTTTCGTGTTTTAAAGTCTGTGTTTTATTTTGAAGTTTTGTTTTTGTGGTGAATTTTTACTGGTTGTAAGTCCCGTTTAGGATAAGGATTCCGCTGAGCGCTGTAAATCCATACCTGTAGCCATTCTGACCAAACCAAAAATAGACTATAGGTTTTGAATCATGGATCCTCCGATCTGTAGAACATCGTCCTTTTCTAGCTCTTCTTCCGGGAAGACTAGTGATTCAAAGCATGTTGTGAGTTCAGAAGAATTCATTATTGAGAACTTTGATAAAGCAATTGATTGTTGGGAACTTCCAAAGATTTCCAAAGAAAAGATTTATAAAACAAAAAAGCTTGATTTTTTAAAAAATGATTATGTGATAAAAACCGAAGAACGTGATATAACTCTTTCTGAGTCTTTTGAAACAATTCATTTGTTTTCAGAAAAATCTTTAATGAAGTTAAAAGAAAAGAATTTTAATTATGTCCATATCGGTTTAATTCAAGTTGGTATAAAGCCTTTAACTAAAGAGGGTCTAAATACTTCCATTCTGGCCGTTCTAAGAGATGGTCGATTCATCTCTTTCGATGATTCTTTGCTAAGTAGCATTGAATCTAGTCTCTGGAAATGTCCAATTTCTTTTGATTGTTATCCAAACATAACAATCTCTCTTAAAGACAAAAATATTTTGAAAAGTATGATTTTACAAATTAAAACCATAATTATAAAATGATTAAAGGGTCTATCCCAGTTGCCTTAATTTTTAAAATCTCATATAAGGCAATGGTCTCTGCATTTAGTACACAGCATAAGTTCCAGTAAAAAAGAGATGAAACTCTTCTCTTGCAGACCGACTTGTCTAAAGCAAACACTGTCATTCCAAAACCAATCCAATGGAAAGATGTCAATCTTCCAGAGGAATGGATTCTTGAAGGAGCCACTGCACCAGTGATTCCGAAACAACTTGAGCCAAATACAGAGTTGCAAAATGTGACTCAGTATTCCGATGGTAAAGTTAAACTATCATTCAGAAGATCTACCTCATCTAGGTTTTCTAATAAAAAGTCGTGCTCAAGCATTCCTTCATTAGAAAGGAAATTTACAAAAATACCCTCTGTTATAAATCTCCCTTTTCAACCCATAAAGAGTCAACCTAGGTTTTCTACTTCAGATATACCTAGTACCTCCATTCGTTCAGTTGATTATACCACTAGTGTTCCTCATCCTATTTACACTAGTAATCTACGTGAACAGAGTCAGGAAGAGAAGGAACATTCTCCTCCAACATCTCCAACGTTTTCTGCTGTTACAGAAAATGTCATAAATGTCATTGAAAAAGAATTTGAACTAGATAAAACTTTACTTCATAACGATTTTTATTCTGATTTAAACAAAGAAAAAAGACTTTGGTTTCAGACATTTTCCAAATGAAAGAAAAGAAATCCAACAAAGTTATTATGAATTTGTGAATCATCATAAAATTCATATATTGTTTTTTGATTGGTTCGAAATATACTCTTCTGAGAACAACATTAATTATCCTTTTAAAGAATCAAACCCTATTACTATTAGGAAGAAAGTCCCTGAATGGAAACTTTCTGATAGTGATAGAACCATAGAATCTGAGCATCCACCTCTTCGGACTTTAACCATAGATCATGGTGAACCTCCTATTCAAATCAGAGCTTCACCTTTTAAAATACCAAAGCCAAATGATTTTGATGCGAATTTAAGTAGTATTATTCAACAGAATAATTTCTGTAATACTAACTTAAATACTATTGGAAAACAGTTGACTAGGATAGAAAACCAATTCCAAAAGTCAACCATTCTGTTCATCAATTTCCCCTATTCCTTCAAAATCGGATTATGACAAAAAGCTTAAGAAACCTATTTTCAAACCTTTTCAGGTCTCAAAAACTAGCCAAAAGCTTATTCAAGAGTCAAAATCAGATTTTGCCAAACCATTAGAGAACAACTGATAGGATAGAAGCTGCTTCTTCCTCATCTAGCAAAGTTCAAATAGCCCCTGATACTCCTCAATCCAGTAGCAAGATTGGGGTATTAGAACATGACCAAATATCTATAGCCTCTTCTGATATAGATGCCTTTCAAGAAGAGTCATCTATTCCTAAAGCCAATAAAATCCATTGGGATTTAGCCCTTCATACTGCCAGGACTCCACCAGATCTAGCCATAGATAATAGACCAAGTGCCTTAAATCAATCTCGGTTTAATGCATCTTCCGTCTATGAGTGGAATATTGATGGTATGTCCAAATACAATATTCTATGATTGTTGCAACAGATGACCATGGCAGCTAATGCCTATAAGACCCAATCGGGAACTTCTGATAGAGCCATAGCAAAAATTCTCATTGCTGGTTTTACAGGTCAACTAAAAGGTTGGTGGGACCACCTCCTTACCAATCAGCAACAATTAGATATTCTAAATTCCATCCAAAGTGATCAAGATGGTATCCCCATTCTTGATGAATTCAATAGTCCAATACAAGATGCTGTGGCTACCCTAATATTGACTATTTCCTTTCATTTTATAGGTGACCCTTCGCACCTTAGAGACAAAAATGCTGAGTTACTACATAATTTACGATGTAGGAAACTTAGTGAATTCCAAAGCTACAAAACCTCTTTCTTTACTCGGCTCTTTCTCAGAGATGATGCAAATCATATTACTTGGAAAGAGAAATTTTTAGCAGGTTTACCTACCCTTTTAGGAGAAAAGGTTAGGAATTCCATCAAAGCCCTTTATGATAATCGTATTCCTTATGACGAGCTCACCTACGGTGAACTAGTCAGTTTTGTCAATAAAGAAGGTTTAAAGATCTGTCAAGATTTGAAGTTACAGAAATGGCTCAAATGGGAGCTTAGGCAGTCTAAACTTGAATTAGGTGGTTTCTGTAAATAATTCAATTATGACCCTTTTAAAACTTCTACTTCCAAAGATTGTGATGGTAAGTGTTCTTCCAAACCTTACAAGAAACATTACAGATCTAAAGCCCATAAGAAACCCTTTCGTGACTTTAGAGAACTTCCTTATAGAAACCTTCGAGGCCTTATAAGAAACCCAAATTCTCTAAAAGGAAAGAATTTAGAGCCAAACCAAAGACTCCTTTCAATTACAAAGAAGCTATATGTCACAAGTGTGGTATAAAAGGTCATACTGTAAAATATTGCAGAATGAACAAAAAACTTCATGAACTTGACCTTGAGGAAGAAATCCTTTCCAAATTGGCCCCTCTCCTTATCGAGTCTTCTGATTCTGAGTCTTCCATGTCAGGAGATAGTGACCCCTACCAAGTTGATGAGTTGATTGATTCAAATACCTCTGCATATAGCAGTAGCGATTCTGAAACAGATTCTTAAATAAATGTTTTGACTAAAGACCAAGAAATTTTTCTTGAACTTGTAAAGCATATTTCTGACCCTATTCTTCAAAAGGAATATCTTGATAAACTTTTGAAAAGACTAGATTTGAATAAACCTGAATCTTCTAAAGTTCCTGTGGTTAAAAAGAATTCTTATGACCTTATTGAGATTTTGGGTAATAAAAAAGCGAAGAAACCAATTTCCAATATTCAAGATCTTCAGAAAGAAATTAGAGATATTAAACTTGAGATTAAGGATTTGAAAGAAAAACAAAAATGTGATTCTCAAACTATTCAACTTCTTTTACAAAAGCAATTAGAAAACAATTCTGATAAGGAAGTAGAGTCTGATGGTGATAATGACCAAAATTTAGAAAACATTGAATCTGTTCTAAATGATTTCTTATTTGTTCTAAAACAAATCACCACCAGAAAATATTTGATTAAGATTTCATTGATTGTTTCCAAAGATTTTGCAATTGATGCCATTGCCCTTTTTGACACGGGTGCTGATTTAAATTGCATTAGAGAAGACATTGTGCCAAAACGTTTCCATGAGAAAACAAAAGAAAGACTTTCTGCCGCCAATAATTCAAAACTTAGAGTCAGTTCTAAAGTTGAAGCCTCTATTCTTAATAATGATTTTGAATTCAAAACCTCTTTTGTTCTTACAAATGATATCCATCATGCAATTATTTTAGGAACTCCTTTTATAAATCTCATAACTCCTTATACTGTTAATTATGATAGTTTATCTTTTAAAGCTAAAAATAAAAAGCTTATTTTCCCTTTTATTGAAAAGCCTAAAACAAGAAATTTAAATATTGTCAAAGCTTGTTCTGTTTACCAAAATCATATTAATAATATTCTCAAATCAAAAGAACATAATTTAATGTTTTTACAAAAGGATTTGAGTTTACAAAGAATTGATAGACAATTACAAAATGATTTTATTCAAAGAAAAATATATGATTTCAAAGATCTTATTTAAAAAGAAATATGTGCTGATCTACCCTCTGCTTTTTGGAATAGAAAACAACACCTGGTGGATTTTCCATATGAAAATTTTTTTGATGAAAGACAAATACCCACTAAAGCTTGACCAATTCAAATGAATATGGATTTAGAACGACATTGTAAAGAAGAAATAAAAGATCTAGAAACAAAAGGACTCATTGTAAAATCTAGATCACCTTGGTCATGTGCCGCGTTTTATGTTAATAAAAATTCTGAGATCGAACATGGAACTCCTAGACTTGTGATAAATTACAAGCCCTTAAATAAAGCTTTAAAATGGATTAGGTACCCAATGCCTAATAAAAAGGATTTACTTCAAAAACTGCATTCTGCTTTCATTTTTTCAAAATTTGATATGAAATCGGGTTTTTGGCAAATTCAAATTCATCCAAACGACCGTTACAAAACTGCTTTTACTGTTCCATTCGAACAATATGAGTGGACTGTTATGCCATTTGGCTTAAAAAATGCACCCTCAGAATTTCAAAGAATTATGAATGATATTTATAACCCTTTTTCTGAGTTTTGCACTGTTTATATCGATGATGTTTTGATTTTTTCTCAAACCATCGACCAACATTTCCGACATTTAAAGACTTTTTATTTTGCCACCAGAAAGGCTGGACTGGCAATTTCTAGTTCTAAAGTCTCTTTATTCCAAACAAAAATAAGGTTCCTAGGTCACAATATTTCCAAAGGAACCATTACCCCAATAGATCGATCACTGGCATTTGCTGATAAATTTCCTGATCAGATTCTTGATAAAACACAATTGCAGAGATTTCTTGGTAGCTTAAACTATGTTCTTGATTTCTGTCCAAATATTAATAGGATGTCCAAGCCTTTACATGATAGATTGAAAAAGAATCTTGTTGCATGGACGAACGAACATACAAAAGTTGTTAGGCTTATTAAGGCATCTGTTAAAAGCATCCCATGTCTTTCTCTTGCAAATCCTGCATTACCTAAAATTGTTGAAACTGATGCATCCGACTTAGGATATGGAGGTATTTTAAAGCAAAAGGAACATGATAAAGAACAGATAATACAATATGTTTCTGCACATTGGAATGAATGCTAGAAAAACTATTCTACTATTAAAAAAAAATTCTTTCGATTGTTTTATGCATTTCAAAGTTTCAAAGTGACTTATTAAATCAAAAATTTTTACTTAGGATTGATTGCAAAGCTGCCAAACATGTTTTAGAAAAAGATGTTCAAAATATTGCATCAAAACAGATTTTTACACGATGGCAAGCTATTCTAAGTGTTTTTTATTTTGATATTGAATTTATTAAAGGTGATACAAATTCAATTCCCGATTTTCTAACCAGAGAGTTTCTCCAAAACAGATAATGCCGCCCAAAAAGAAAGACAAAGGCAAAGCAGTCCTCAAAGACCCTGTGCTACTAACACCATCCAAAGACTCCCCACCTAAAGAAAAATTATTATCGTTTGCCATGCCCATCAAATCATGGATTGACATGATCGAAGATGAAGAAGCCCGTTCCAAAGCCCTTACCACCCATGAGCAGGTAAATTTATGGATGCAATCCCTTACAAAATCTCCTGAGCTTATGCTCGCTTTACAAAATATTTCACAAAGTCAAACTTCTTCCAAAGATGTTAGTGAAAAAGAAAAATATGTTTCTAAAGAACTTTCAAAACCTTCTTCACAAAATGTGGTTGTTTCTAGTGAAAGCTCATCTTCTCAGATTGTTCTTTCCCAACCAACTCCTTCAAAGAAAACCTCCGATTGGTTTGATAAAAATCATTTTCAAAATATTATTTCTGTCGAAGATGGTTTTTACCATACTGATCCATTCCAAGCTATTTCGAAATTTTCCCTAAAGGCTGGTTTTTCAAACGTTGGGATTTGACAAAACCCTAGTCTTATTATCAAAGTATTTTAGAAATAACTGAGTCAGTCAAATTCAAACATTTCTTTCTCAGTGAAGCTCATTCTGAGCCGGCCTACTCCACGACCACTATCCTAAAAGTCTTGAGCCCAAATCAGTGGGGTGACCAACTTCATAAATCTAAATATTTCCCTCCAAATTTTCAAATGCGTCTACCACACTGTTTAACCTATTCCTATTGGGATTACCAACAGGCTTGGTTTAACACATTTTTTCTTCAGAATCCAAAGAAATCTCATTCCTGGTTATTTTTCTTTAATTCTAAAATAACCGTCCAAAGTCTCCCAAATTGGTTTCAACAATGGTGGAATTATTTTGGTCCCATGCCCCAAATCCTAACACCTAACGCCACCCATTGTTTAAATCTCTTTAAAAACCATTATACCCCTTATGCATCTGAAAAAAGGTTTACACCATTCCTTTGTTTCTGCACCAACTTCTTTTTGCCCTAGGTATGGATGTGGAATTTCAGATTCCATACTCATGAAAACCAACTTATCATTCAAAGAACCTTCAAAGTAAAATGGTGGTCCAAATTTGATGAACAAGCCAAATTAACCAAATTTTGGCTTTGTTCAAAAGGTTACTTAGCCCCGACTATTAAAGACTCCAAAGCCCAACAAATTTTTCTTACCCAAAAATCCAAAACTCAATCCCTTTTGGCCAGCGCCAAAACAGAAGATGAATATTTTAAAGCAATAGAACAACTCCTCGCTTCACGATCAAAATCCTCAGTAGCAGAGTCCTCTCAAGATAATGAAGATGAAGAAGAGGAAGAACCATTCATTTCCCTCGGAGACGATAACGAAGATGATTGCTTCGGCATTCTCTCTCCGATAAAGCATTGTAAATAATTGTTCTTAATTGTTCTTAGTTTAAGTTTGCATAAAAAAAAAAGAGTACAGATTTTCCATTTGTATTTTCCTATTTTTCGGGTGGTCCGCTGGACACAAGTGAGAGCGCACATGTCTCTTCACCCGTATTTGCATTTTGTATTTTGTATTTCATTTTGTAATCCGTATGTACAAAGCAACAGTCTACAGTAAAGATTTCCAAAGATTACTATATGCTACAGCTTCGCTACAGTTAAAAGCTACAGTCCCGCTACAGTAGAGGAGCTACATAATCAAGTGGTAAAGACTATTTTGTATTTAAACAAAGAGGAAGACTCAGACTCCTCAGAATGCAATTTTAGTTTCTCTTTCTTCTTCTTCTTCTCTCTCTTTGTTTAAGAATAGAGGCTTCAACTTTAGAACTGACTCTAAGTTTTGAATTATTGGCGGCAGAAAGTCTTTCTTTTGTTTTCTCATGGAAACGTTTTGGCACAATGTCTTCTCTAATGCAATTTAAATCAGCACCCGTGTCAAAAAGGGCAATGGCATCAATTGCAAAATCTTTGGAAACAATCAATGAAATCTTAATCAAATATTTTCTGGTGGTGATTTGTTTTAGAACAAATAAGAAATCATTTGGAACAGATTCAATGTTTTCTAAATTTTGGTCATTATCACCATCAGACTCTACTTCCTTATCAGAATTGTTTTCTAATTGCTTTTGTAAAAGAAGTTGAATAGTTTGAGAATCACATTTTTGTTTTTCTTTCAAATCCTTAATCTCAAGTTTAATATCTCTAATTTCTTTCTGAAGATCTTGAATATTGGAAATTGGTTTCTTCGCTTTTTTATTACCCAAAATCTCAATAAGGTCATATGAATTCTTTTTAACCACAGGAACTTTAGAAGATTCAGGTTTATTCAAATCTAGTCTTTTCAAAAGTTTATCAAGATATTCCTTTTGAAGAATAGGGTCAGAATATGCTTTACAAGTTCAAGAAAAATTTCTTGGTCTTTAGTCAAAACATTTATTTAAGAATCTGTTTCAGAATCGCTACTGCTATATGCAGAGGTATTTGAATCAATCAACTCATCAACTTGGTAGGGGTCACTATCTCCTGACATGGAAGACTCAGAATCAGAAGACTCGATAAGGAGAGGGGCCAATTTGGAAAGGATTTCTTCCTCAAGGTCAAGTTCATGAAGTTTTTTGTTCATTCTGCAATATTTTACAGTATGACCTTTTATACCACACTTGTGACATATAGCTTCTTTGTAATTGAAAGGAGTCTTTGGTTTGGCTCTAAATTCTTTCTTTTAGAGAATTTGGGTTTCTTATAAGGCCTCGAAGGTTTCTATAAGGAAGTTCTCTAAAGTCACGAAAGGGTTTCTTATGGGCTTTAGATCTGTAATGTTTCTTGTAAGGTTTGGAAGAACACTTACCATCACAATCTTTGGAAGTAGAAGTTTTAAAAGGGTCATAATTGAATTATTTACAGAAACCACCTAATTCAAGTTTAGACTGCCTAAGCTCCCATTTAAGCCATTTCTGTAACTTCAAATCTTGACAGATCTTTAAACCTTCTTTATTGACAAAACTGACTAGTTCACCGTAGGTGAGCTCGTCATAAGGAATACGATTATCGTAAAGGGCTTTGATGGAATTCCTAACCTTTTCTCCTAAAAGGGTAGGTAAACCTGCTAAAAATTTCTCTTTCCAAGTAATATGATTTGCATCATCTCTGAGAAAGAGCCGAGTAAAGAAAGAGGTTTTGTAGCTTTGGAATTCACTAAGTTTCCTACATCGTAAATTATGTAGTAACTCAGCATTTTTGTCTCTAAGGTGCGAAGGGTCACCTATAAAATGAAAGGAAATAGTCAATATTAGGGTAGCCACAGCATCTTGTATTGGACTATTGAATTCATCAAGAATGGGGATACCATCTTGATCACTTTGGATGGAATTTAGAATATCTAATTGTTACTGATTGGTAAGGAGGTGGTCCCACCAACCTTTTAGTTGACCTGTAAAACCAGCAATGAGAATTTCTGCTATGGCTCTATTAGAAGTTCCCGATTGGGTCTTATAGGCATTAGCTGCCACGGTCATCTGTTGCAACAATCATAGAATATTGTATTTGGACATACCATCAATATTCCACTCATAGACGGAAGATGCATTAAACCGAGATTGATTTAAGGCACTTGGTCTATTATCTATGGCTAGATCTGGTGGAGTCCTGGCAGTATGAAGGGCTAAATCCCAATGGATTTTATTGGCTTTAGGAATAGATGACTCTTCTTGAAAGGCATCTATATCAGAAGAGGCTATAGATATTTGGTCATGTTCTAATACCCCAATCTTGCTACTGGATTGAGGAGTATCAGGGGCTATTTGAACTTTGCTAGATGAGGAAGAAGCAGCTTCTATCCTATCAGTTGTTCTCTAATGGTTTTGGCAAAATCTGATTTTGACTCTTGAATAAGCTTTTGGCTAGTTTTTGAGACCTGAAAAGGTTTGAAAATAGGTTCCTTAAGCTTTTTGTCATAATCCGATTTTGAAGGAATAGGGGAAATTGATGAAACAGAAATGGTTGACTTTTGGAATTGGTTTCTATCCTAGTCAACTGTTTTCCAATAGTATTTAAGTTAGTATTACAGAAATTATTCTGTTGAATAATACTACTTAAATTCGCATCAAAATCATTTGGCTTTGGTATTTTAAAAGGTGAAGCTCTGATTTGAATAGGAGGTTCACCGTGATCTATGGTTAAACTCCGAAGAGGTGGATGCTCAGATTCTATGGTTCTATCACTATCAGAAAGTTTCCATTCAGGGACTTTCTTCCTAATAGTAATAGGGTTTGATTCTTTAAAAGGATAATTAATGTTGTTCTCAGAAGAGTATATTTCGAACCAATCAAAAAACAATATATGAATTTTATGATGATTCACAAATTCATAATAACTTTGTTGGATTTCTTTTCTTTCATTTGGAAAATGTCTGAAACCAAAGTCTTTTTTCTTTGTTTAAATCAAAATAAAAATCGTTATGAAGTAAAGTTTTATCTAGTTCAAATTCTTTTTCAATGACATTTATGACATTTTCTGTAACAGCAGAAAACGTTGGAGATGTTGGAGGAGAATGTTCCTTCTCTTCCTGACTCTGTTCACGTAGATTACTAGTGTAAATAGGATGAGGAACACTAGTGGTATAATCAACTGAACGAATGGAGGTACTAGGTATATCTGAAGTAGAAAACCTAGGTTGACTCTTTATGGGTTGAAAAGGGAGATTTATAACAGAGGGTATTTTTGTAAATTTCCTTTCTAATGAAGGAATGCTTGAGCACGACTCTTTATCAGAAAACCTAGATGAGGTAGATCTTCTGAATGATAGTTTAACTTTACCATTGGAATACTGAGTCACATATTGCAACTCTGTATTTGGCTCAAGTTGTTTCGGAATCACTGGTGCAGTGGCTCCTTCAAGAATCCATTCCTCTGGAAGATTGACATCTTTCCATTGGATTGGTTTTGGAATGACAGTGTTTGCTTTAGACAAGTCGGTCTGCAAGAGAAGAGTTTCATCTCTTTTTGACTGGAACTTATGCTGTGTACTAAATGCAGAGACCATTGTCTTATATGAGATTTTAAAAATTAAGGCAACTGGGATAGACCCTTTAATCATTTTATAATTATGGGTTTTAATTTGTAAAATCATACTTTTCAAAATATTTTTGTCTTTAAGAGAGATTGTTATGTTTGGATAACAATCAAAAGAATTTTGGACCTTTACAGAGACTAGATTCAATGCTACTTAGCAAAGAATCATCGAAAGAGATGAATCGACCATCTCTTAGAACGGCCAGAATGGAAGTATCTAGACCCTCTTTAGTTAAAGGCTTTATACCGACTTAAATTAAACCGATATGGACATAATTAAAATTCTTTTCTTTTAACTTCATTAAAGATTTTTCTGAAAACAAATGAATTGTTTCAAAAGGCTCAGAAAGAGTTATATCACGTTCTTCGGTTTTTATCACATAATCATTTTTTTAAAAATCAAGCTTTTTTGTTTTATAAATCTTTTCTTTGGAAATCTTTGGAAGTTCCCAACAATCAATTGCTTTATCAAAGTTCTCAATAATGAATTCTTCTGAACTCACAACATGCTTTGAATCACTAGTCTTCCCTAAAGAAGAGATAGAAAAGGACGATGTTCTACAGATCGGAGGATCCATGATTCAAAACCTATGGTCTATTTTTGGTTTGGTTAGAATGGCTACAGGTATGGATTTACAGCCCTCAGCGGAATCCTTATCCTAAACGGGACTTACAACCAGTAAAAATCATAAGGCTTGTTTATAAGTAATAATTTTGGAATGAACTCTCAAATTATTAAAATATTTTGTCCAAACTTTACCATATGTTTCAAAATAATTAAAGTAAATGTGTATGTTTCAGTTCTGGAAATTTTGGAATGAATTGGGTCTATAACTGATTTTTAATCGATTTTTCAAAATGGTTGGTTGCTGTCCAATCTTTCATAAATTACTCATGTATCATGTTTGGTGGTGCAAAACAATAGTCTAAACATGTTTGAATGAGCTGAAATTCGGAGAAACTAAAGTTCTATATGCATACTTCAAATCTGAAAAGTTTTATGTTGATTGAAATTTCAGGTTATTTTTAATGATTTTTTAAACTTTGCTGCTCTGCAGCAAGTTCTTTTGACATAATTATTTATTAACTTTAATCTTACAAAACACCAGCATAATAATATCAGAATAACTTCAAATTTTAATATGTTGTTCATTCATATGTGTTGTTAAAAACTGGAAAATATCAATTCAATGTATTAAGTATCTTAAATTTTATAAATATGTATTTCATAGACAATTTTGACTTACACACAAATCTCTACTTAATTATTTTTAGGAATCTGGTTTTATTATTTAATTGTCCCATATACCTCTTTCGTTCTGGGTTTTCAATAATGGGAGCAATCGCCTCTGTAAATTACATAGAAATAATTATTATTAGCTTTAATTTATTTTAAATAATATGAAAAGGAAAAGAAGTTGATAATTTTTTTTATTCGTGTCTTATCTATTCATGTCACCGCGACAAATCTTTAGGGAATCTTTTTAGTCATTAATTAAGCTTTGTTCAATCGCTTCGTTTTTCAGCTCACTTTGACTAAATTAAAGGAACTAAATGGTCATAAAGCACTTAAACATAATAGCTCAAAAATTATCTGCTACCCGCAAGGCCAATTAAATTAATACGACCCTCCAAGTCAACAGGGCGGATTTTTCTTTTTCTGCTGTGCATATATTTAGCCATCTCCTTCACCACTACGAAAGTGTTTTTTTTTTAAATTTTTTTCCTAGTGATGAAGGTTGAAATTAAGTTATTAAATAAAATATAGAGGAGTTTAAGGAAATTAACAAGAATGTGCTTAATCGATCAAGTAGATGGTTAATTTATAAAAGAAATGCTCTGTGTGATTATGTGAAAATTACAAAAACACTATCAGTTTGTCATTTCTATTAACTTTCTTTCTCTACAGCAAAATAATTAAACATTGGAAGTATGCATACAAATAAGGAGGCAGCAAGGTTATTGGATTTCTTTAAGGGAATGAATGAAGTCAGTCCCTACTAACTACTTGGCTGATGCCTTAGTAATTAATTGCTCAACATTATGATGTAGTTACTGGGAATCTAGTGACTAATTTTCAACAAGTAATTGTACTTTTACCTAGTTATCGTTCTTACTCTATTTAGAGTCATTAACTTATTATAAATAACCTTACCAAAAGAGAATAATCATTGACTCCCTTTTTTCTTATTTATATTTGTAGTTGAATAAACTGTATTTCTTTGGTATTTTTAAGGAAATAAACTACAACTTCCTTGTTCACTAATTTTTCTTTGAAATAGCTGAGTTAACTTATAAATAGTGTATGAATATTTTTTCTTTAGAACAAAATATATTTATTTATATTAACCATTGTTTCTCTAATGGTTGGGAATTGGCAACTAATTTTTTCTCCCTTTTCCATGTATGTAGATTTGCTCAATGTGTTTGAAGTGTTTATTCCTCAACTTCACTTGTATCATAACCCATACATTCTATTGAATGGAGAAGCTGCTTGTGTGATAACGCAATTATACTACTCATATTCAAAGATTGAAAGACAGTCATCATTATCAATTTAGCTACTAGATTTATTAAATTTAGCCACAAGTAGTAGACATTTGATTGGATGGTAGAAATGTTTATGTATTGAATTTAGATTATTTAGTTATGAGAGTAGGATATCTCATATTTTGGCTATTGAAGTTGAATTTGTAATATATACTAATAATATTTAAATGTGAAATGAAAGATTTTGTGATATAAATCAATTTCTTTTTATTATTTTGTGGTGCTTTTAATTTTACCAATAAATCAATAGACAATGATCCAATTTAATTTTTTATTTTTTTAAAAATAAATTAACTAGTGATACTATGGTAACAATAATTATAGACACTAATAAAATATCAATAATTACTAACACTATGGTGTCATAATATCGGTGATACTGTAGTAATAGTAATCACTGACACCACTTACAAGTGTCACTATTTTTCTAACTAATTACTGACACCACTTACAAGTGTCAGTGAAAGTAATTTCTGACACTATTCTAAAGTCAGTAAAGACCATTTTTCTAGTAGTGTTCATTGGAACAAGCTAGATCAACATAAGTGAAAGTAAGCCCGCATCAATGCTAAACTGAATCCCAACAATCTGGTTTAGCCTCAACAAACTCCATGTCACCGCGTAATATTCTCAACACATGTACATCTAGCTAAAAATGAGGCTTCCTTGCGCTCGGAGTCAATAATTTTCAAGCAACTTTATTTGATTAACCATTTAAATTTAAATTTTGAGAGATATCGAGGGTTAAAAGGTTGTTTTTTAGCTTCTATGGTTAGCATGTCACAACAAAAGCCACCAATATTATTTAAGCGCATTATGTCTTGTTGGTATTAGGGTTGGGCAAAATATCATATCCAATTCAATTCAACTCGATCAGGTCTGAAAAATATTGGGTTCGGAACGAATCAGATTGTTAACAAATGTTCGATCGTATGCATTTTTAACTCGTCAGATCGGATGAAAAAAACCCGGTCGGATTGGCTTTCAAATCAAATAAAATAATTAATGGAAATTAAAACTAAAGAGCCAATAAAGTTAGTGACAGACACACGATAAACGTACATACTCCCTTAGAATTCAGAAGCACACAAGCTGACACTCGACAACCTCCCTCAACCTCATGGCCTCAAGTTCTTAAGATCAAGAAACACTCACCACTCTTCATGGTTTCAAATACACACACATCAGAAAAGCAAGCAGCAGCCAACCACCCACGCAGTGCAGCCCGCACTTCGCAAATGCAGACATAGCAACCTGATTTTGCCGGCAATCACTGCCAATGCCAATAGGATCTACTGCTCTGCGAGGACCACAACCACCAGGTTCTTCCAAGCTCCATTTGAACCCAGCAACAGCAAAGCGACAACTTGAATTTTCCCTTTCGAAGCTTTGATGGTATATAGTAGTAATGTGTAATATATTATATGGTGACTTGTTAATAGTATGTATTATTAAATTTTAATAATAAAGTCAAGAAAATTCATTATTGGTTTTTTTGGTTAATAGTTAATTGTTAATAATTGATCTTTTTTTGTATGAATAGATTAGGTAGATAAAAATTATTAAAATTATATATTTTGTTAGATATGATATGTGCAGTAGCTTCAACCTCAACAAAAATTGACTAATTCAATTAATTGTATGTTATGTAGATGTTAAGTCGTTAAGTAGTAAGTGCATGTAATGTGGGCATGAAAACAGATATGCAAATATTATTCGATTATTATGGGTAGTGGATAAATGGATATTATAAATTAGTTAATCATTAATTCTTGCTTTTCCTTTTGGGAGTATGAACAATTTTAAATTTTTATATATATACAGTTATACACCTAATCATATAGAAATATTTCAATGGAAATGCCAAATTAAACAAGTACCATTTAATTAAATTAACAAATACTTAAATTGATTTGTAATACTAATTAGATTATGTTAATAATATTTTTATGTTTTGATTTTTGAATTAATGGCTACTAATTATTGTTTTATATGTTCAGATGACTCGACACGCAAGTTCAAATTTGATAAGTGATGATGAAGAACAAAGCATACAAATGGAAGGAACTCAAAAGGGAAAGGAAAAGGCAAAGCAGAAAAGACCACCAATGAAGAAAAGATCTGAGACGTAGAATCATTACACTTTACTTGAGGACAATCTAAACAAATGCAAGTGCAACTATTGTGGTAGACAATATCAACATCATTAAAGGCTTGATGAGATTACAACTATAAGAAATCATAAAAACGTCTGTGGTGCATACAAGACATTCCGAGAACAATAAGATGGCAGTCAACAGAATTTAACCGCTAAGGGTGGCAAAGGAAATGCAAGTTATATTGTTTTGGTTGAAAGATGGAGTCAAAACGCTTGTAGAAGGTTAGTCACTATAATGATTATTATGTAAGAGTTGCCACTTATTTTTGTAGATAACAAAGTGTTAGGCATTTCTACAGTGTAGTTATTCCATAGTTCATTATGCACCTTGAAGAGTCATTGGTAAAGATGTTATGGATTTATTTTATGAGAAAACAACAATGCTGAAGAGTTTGATTTGTGACAACAAATAGTTAGTGTCTTTTACAACTGATATATGGACTTCTATTCGAAAGATGAGTTACATGGCTTATTGATAATGACTAGCATTTCAATAAGAGGATTATTAGCTTTAGCGTGATTGCAGCTAATAGAGGGAAAATGATTGGCAATAATATTGTAGCTTGTTTATAGGACTAGAGGATAGAGAAGTTGTTTGCGATAACTGTTGATAATTTCACTACAAATGATGTTTTGATTAGTTATGTCAATATGCAATTGCTTGCTTGGAGAAATGATGATGCATTTGTGTTGGTTGGATAGTATATTGTTGTGCACATTTTTTGAATTTGATTGTTCTTTTAGGGTTGAATGAGTTATATACTAGTGTTGCTGATCTTTAGATTGTTGTAAAGGATGTGAGATCTTCCACTATGAGGTTGTAGACATTTAAATAATGTGTTGAGTAGGTGAAAGGTCCTAATGAAGCTATTATTTTCAATTGTCCTACTAGGCAGAATTCTACCTATTTAATGTTGATGATTGTGTTAAATTTTCAAGCAACATTTGATAGAATGGTAGAAGTGGATAAATCTTATGAGGTATACTTTCTTAAGAAGAAAAAAAAAAAGGTTAGGGTCGCTAGACTCGAGGATTAAAAGAGTGTTGAACGAATTATGAAGTTTCTTGAAGGTATTTTATGATGCCACATTGTTGTTTTTTACAACTTTGAGTATGGCTTTTATGGCTTATAGTATGAGGGATAAATTTGATAAATATTGGGAGTCCATGGGGAAGATAAACAATATGTTGATTCATGCCTCCATTCTTGATCCACGAGCAAAAATGGACTTTGCTAAATATATCTTTGAGATCATTTTTGGTACTAATAGCTTGAAGATTGAAGAAATGACCAAAGCACCAAAAAAATTGTTGAATAAGCTTTATAATGCATAGAGTGCATTGTGCTCCACATCATTGATGTATACTGAGAGTGCTCCTAGTGGCAGTTACAATGGTATACCTTCTTCTCCATAAATTACATTAAGTTTAGTTTGGTGGAGATCGTTGATGGTAAAGAAGATGACACTTTCTTATTTGTTTGCCCTTTCTTTAGATATGCTAAGAAGGTTTTTGTTTAGAATGAGGGCAAAAAAGTAGCATCTAAGGTGGAAAGATAATTAATTGACTCAGTTGAAGATCGTAGCAATCTTAAACTCAATATTTTGCTTTGGTGCAAAGAGAATGGATCAAATTATCTAATATTAAAGAAAATTGTAGGAAATGTCCTTGCTATTCCTATTTCCACAGTGGCGTCTGAGTTTACCTTTAGCATTGGGTTGTGTAATATTGATGAGTAAAGAAGTTGTTTGACCCTTTCTTTGATTGAGGCATTGATATGTATTGAAGTTAGTTACAATCTAAACTTTTTGCCAATCTTGTTTATAACCTTTAGGAAGAGATTAAGGACCAAATGTTCCATATAGAGCTTCAAATGGTAGTTATGCTCTGTTAAATTAGAGATATGAATTGGGTTTATTTATTTGTGTTCGTGTTTTATGTGCCTTTTATATGTAGTGCGATTTAAAGAAAGTAGTTATTGCACATTATTTCTTCAATTTTACTCCGGGGGATCGATGATTCAACTTGGAGTACAAGAAGCTGAATTTAGAACTTGTCAAAGTGGTTGCATGGAGCGATGGAGGAAGCTTATTTAGTACTTATGTTTAAACTTTGTTGTGTTTTGGACTTTGTGATTTGTGTTTTAGAAACTATTTACTTATGTTTAAACTTTGTGACCTTACATTTTAAAGACTAATATTTGGACATTGCGATTTGAATGGAGACTATTAATTTTGGACTTTGTGCCCTTTTTTTTTAAGTTTGGACTGTGTTAACACTAATTTTTATTCATTGGATTTCAAAGTAGTTTTCATTTTTTTTCATTTTTTTTGTTTGGTTGAAAATTAGTAAAAAAGGACTACAACTAAGAAAAATAGCTCATAAGCAATCTAAAAAGCTCAAAACAAGAAAAAAATAGCTTAAAATTGCATGAACCTCGATTCCACCCTATTTGACCCAAATTGATTTGAACCTAATTTAATCCGATTTAACCCGACATGAATTAACTAAATTGACCTGGATTAACTTGGATTTACTAGAACCCTATCCGAATCATTTTTAATCCAAACTCGATCCAAACCGAACTCACCTCGACTTTTTGTCTTGATCTGATTAGAATATGTTTTGAATCGAATCTGATTGGGTTACAAGTTATGATTGAGTTCAAATAAATTTTGTCCAACCCGACCAACCAAACCCAATTGGGTTAATCTAAATTTGATTTGCCCAGTCCTATTTGTTATTGTTGTTTGGTAAATACTTCCTTCTTCCTACCGACGTTTCAAGGTTAAGTTGATTTTATTTTGTATGATAAAACAACCTATAATAATTTATTTTTTGTCAAAATTATGTAAAAATTATATTTCTCCACTAACAATTTTTTTTTTCATACCTAAAATTTTTTTATAGCACAGTGACTTTTGAAGTCACAAAAATATTGAGCTAGCTATTGCTCTTTCAATCTTAACCTCCATCAATAGAGTGAGATATTTATGTAGTGAGTTTTAACTTGTTCGCATGTTTAATTTTTATTTCTTTTGGACTCCTAAATTTTTTAATGTCCTTTATACCTTTAATTGATGTTTAACGTCAGTATCCTGCGATTCAAAATCTTGTAAATGTTAAAGCAAGATGAAGACTTGCATTGACAGTGACTTTAGACTTATACGCATGACAAAGTAAAAGACTAAGTTTTGCAAACACGATTTTCTACTAGAAGGGTTAAGAGATTAAATGAAAATTTTGTTGCTATAAGGATAGTTTTTTCTAATTGCACTTGTAAAACAAAAAAAAATGATTTTGATTAACGAATTAACATTCACTAAAAGGCCCAAAAAGCATGTTTTTCAGGCTAAATTTGTCAACTATTACTATACGTCTGCCTTCATGTTCTATCTCGTTGGCACATGTTCAATGTTGAAATTTACTAAGGCTCGCTGTTGTATAATAGGATAAGACTGTATGGAGGCAAGTGTTAATGATAATACTAAAATCCTATAGGGAAAAATTTACTTTCCATTAAAAGTTAACATTTCTAACTTCATTGTTTTTTTGTTATAGGATAATCGTTTTTATCCCATCTTTAGTGCATATGTATTTTGGTTTGATTTTAGTTCAGCCCAAAAATATTATGAGAGCTTACTTTTGTGGGTAGACTTTGTGAATAATTAAGGCTGCTTCACTTTGTAAACTATTTTTTAAGGATGAGCAAAACTAAGAGACGATCCTGAAAATGAGAGAAAACGACCGTTAAAAGGCAACAACGACAGTGATCGGCAATAACATTTAACGGTCAAGTTAGGAAGTGTTAGAGTGGGTCTTGGGTTTTTGAGAAACCCTAATATCAATGAAAAATTAAGAGTTACGGGGAAAAATTGTACTTGTTTTGCTGAGACTAACTTGACATTATATAAGGAGTACCCCTGAGGGCATCTTAGTGTCTGTTTGGACACGTGACAGGTTGCAATAAGTCATTTCCCTCTTCAGGTAGAGATTTTTGGGTAATTTGACTATTCAACTTCAACCTTTTAGCCTCTTTATAACTGGAAATATGTCAGCTGTAAGACTATCATGAATGACAATATGCCTTAATCTCTGATTAGCTTATTTCAAATGAGTAGATTTTTTGGAGTAGCTGATTCCTCTGCTGGTATGTCATATGAAAATTGAGTTGATTTTCTGTCTCACTCTTAGTGCATGTGATTGTTAGGGAGATATATTGACAAGATCCCTGTGGGGACCATATCATTCTGACATGTAGCAATTTTGGTGGAGGGGCCACTATTATTATAATAGTCCTCGATCAACATGTGGTATCCTTAAGACATTTTATGTGACATTTTTTGAATTTTCTAGGTTAATAGGCTGGCTTATGCCATTTTCTAGAGATAATCCCATTTTACCCTTATCCTTTCAATTTTCCTTTCAAACTTTGTAAATACATATTGAATATAGGACGTATTATACAATGTCACACTCTAATTACATGACCCACTATAAGAAAACAAGCAACAGATGATGGGAAATAACTGTCATAAAAAAGGATGCATGACAGACAATTCATCTGTCATCTATGTCACTGTCATTAATTTAAGACATAATACTTTCCATCATGAATTCACAATTGTATTTTACAATCATTTATCTATCACACAATATTTTAATGTGAAACATTAATTAAATTCAAATTTGAATTTATTTAAATTTTTGCGCCATGTTTTTAAAATTTTGGCGGGAAATTATATTGTCATTTGTAAATTTATCATTCAGTTTTGGCGGGAAATTGTTTATGACAGACTTTATGATGGGTATTTTGGAGAGTGTTAGAACATATATATTTATAGAGGAAAAAATCGTCATTTAACACTCCAAGTCTTACTAACATCTTTACTTTTATGTATTTAAGTTCCTTGTGATTTAATTATGTGTGTTTTATTATAATTAAGTATTTCATGTATTTTTGGGGGCATCATGGTTATTTCACAATGAACGAGATATCAGATAGTAAAACTAACAACAATTTTGAACTCATGATAGTCGAAAACCTTATGAGGTACATAAAAGGATAAACGACATTGTTCATGTGTACGGTACTGTTCACGAAACTGTTCACATATACGGTACGATGACGTGGTATTAATCGATGACGTGGCAGCATTCGATTGAATGAATGATATGGCATTGACTGCTTATGTGGCATTGACTGATGATGTGGCGTTGACCGATGATGTGTTACGATCCTATTGGACTAAACTGTTGATGTGGCGTTGATCGGTGATGTGGCAGTTTGGTAGTGGACCAAAAAATGTGCGTACGAACATGCATATACATGGAATGATAGCCCCGTAATGTATTCTATCTAATCAAAAATTGCCACGTGTCGCAATCCTGAGCATCCAAATTGTTTTTGTCTGATGTCCATGATTTACTTACTGTATCTATAAGTAAGGGGCTTCCCCCTAATTTGACACCCTGAATTCATTTTTGAGCTCTATTTTCCATAATTGCCACGTGTCACAATCTTGAGCGTCCAAATTCTTTTTGTCCGATGGCCATGATTTACTCATTGTATCTATAAATAAGGGGCTCCCCCTAATTTGACACCCTTGAATTCATTTTTTAGCTCTATTTTCTGTAATTGCATCCCGATCTTGTATTTTCTATGTGTTTTAATAAATTTTCATTTTACCCCTAGTTCAATTATGAGTATCTAATTTTCTTTCAAACTTAGGTTGAAGGTAAAGTCTCAACATGTTCCATGAGCTTAATTTGGGAAATTTATTTTCTATTCCCTTCTAATTTTTGTGAATGTTTTGACTTTTCATCGACAAATAGTAATAATCTTTTCTAAATATTGCACTGGTGTAACTGTCTCCCTAGTGCAAGCTTACTACTATTTGGCACGATAAGCATTTAGAACCATATTTTAATGAGTGAGGTTCATAAGGAGTGGAAATAATAATATTGTGGCAGACCATCTCTCTCGTCTCAATTTTGACACAATTACAGAACCATTATCATTGAATGAATCATTTCTAAATGAACAATTGATGAATGTGGAAGTATTACCATGGTATGCTGATATAGTTAATTATCTTATTACAGGTCAAGTTCCAAAGCATTAGACTAAGCAGGACAAAGCCAATTTTTTTGCGGAAATAAAAAATCTCCTTTGAGATGACCCTTATCTGTTCAAATATTGTGCAGATCAAATTGTCAGACGATGTGTCCCAAAAAGTGAATTTCAAAATATTCATTTATTCTGCCATGAACGAGCTTGTGGAGGCCATTTCAGGGCTGAGAAAACAACTACTAAAGTTTTACAATGTGGTTTCTATTGGCCAACTGTATTTCGAGATGCTTACATTTTTTGCTCTTCATATGATAGGTGTCAACGAATGGGGAGCGTTATACGAAGGAATATGATGTAACTAAACCCAATTTTAGTGGTTGAGATTTTTTATGTATGAGGTATCGACTTCATGGGACCATTTCATCCTTCTTTTGGCCATCAATACATATTAGTTGCTATTGACTACGTATCGAAATAGGTAGAAGCAATTCCATGTAGAACCAATGATCACAATGTGGTGATAGAATTTTTTTAAAATAGTGTTGTTTCACACTTTGGATTCTCTCGAGTAATAATTAGTGATGGCGGTGCCCACTTTTGTAAAAAATCATTCAAATTTCTTTTGACAAAGTATTTCATCATTTACAAAGTGGCGACCCTATATCATCCGCAAACTAGTGGCCAAGTTGAGATCTGTAATCAAGAAATAAAGCACAGATTAGAAAAGACGGTGAGAGCAAACAGAAAAGATTGGTCATTGAGACTCAATAATGTATTATAGGCATATAGAACGGCTTTCAAGACCCGATTGGGATGTCACTTTATAGGCTAGTGTATGGAAAAGCTTGCCACCTACCTATGGAACTCGAGTATCGTGCATACTGGGCCATCAGGAAATTCAACTTTGACATGCAGCAAGCTAGTTCAGAAAGAAGATTACAACTGGCAGAACTTGAAGAAACTTGCAATGATGTATACGAAAATGTCAAGATCTACAAGTAGTGAATGATAGTCTTTCTTGACAAGCAAATTATGAGAAAATCTTTCACCCCAGGTCAGAAAGTACTTTATTCAATTCTCGCTTGTACCTATTTCCAGGTAAGTTACGCTTTTGATGGTCTGGCCCCTTTATTATTCACACTGTTTTTCCACACGGACAATTAGAATTAAGGATCCAATGAATAATGTCACTTTTAAAGTTAATGGTCAGAAATTAAAGTCATATCTAGAGTGCCAACCACATAGAGAAGACACTGAAATAGATTTGAGTGACCCACCAAATTTGAACTGAGATTTTTTTCTTTATTTTCGGTGATTTAATTTTTTTCTTCTTTCTTTTTACTATTCTTTTCCTGATTGAAATTATTTTTGTATAAATGTATTTGTTTAACCGTTACGTTTTCTTTTATCACTTTTAATCATGTGTGCCTTAACTAGACATTTACTCTTGAACCTTCTTAGACAACTTCAACGTGTACAATCTCATCTAAAAGGCTAGATACGATTTTGTAAAACACATCAAATTTGGGATCTACGACCACCAGAGTTAGTATCCCATGTTAAGGTTTTAGAAAGACAACTCAGAGAAATTGAGGGAGTTTGTTACCCCGGTTAAGTGGGTGATAATAGTACTCTGTGACAATCAAAGTCGGGTACTTCAGTTTCCCATAATGACTGATATTATGAGACAAAGGTGTGGACAAAAATGCTTACAATCTATAAAGCTCACTTCCTCATAATGCCCTCCTTACAATCTATAAAGCTCGGTCCGAATGCATACGATTGCTTATGAGGAATAACATTCTTGCTGACATTCGTTAGTTAATCGAAGCCAAAATATGATTGGTAGGTGACTTGCCTCCCAAATTTATTGCATAAATGCCTAGTTGTGGTAAAAGAAATTACTCAAGAAAACGAAGAGCTCGAAAACTTCCTATTGCTTGTCATAAGTGTGCTAGAATGAGATGCGATAAAAATCCATGTTCTTTAGGATTGATGTCTGATAACAAAGAAGACAAGATTCAATTCATTAGAGATGACTTGAATAAAGAGTCATTGAATGATATCCTTTTGTCTTTTAAAACGCATCCCAATGGATACATACAAAGAGCAATTCTCCAATTATGGCCATTATTCCAAAAAGAGCATGCACGATATAGTCTTGGGAATTTGGTTATAAACGACAATGTTTGCTAGTTTATAAAAAGTAAGGGTATCTCGGGACATCCTTTTGTCTCTTGAAACGTATCCCAATGGATTGTGCAAAGAGCAATTCTCCAGTTATGGCCATTATTCCAGAAAGAACGTGCACAATATAGTCTCAGGAATCTGACTATAAATGACCTTATTTGCCAGTTTATAAGAAAACTGGATGTGAAGCCTATCCTCGACCAATAAAGGGCGTTCAAGCCATTTCTAGATATAAAACCGGAGGAAGATGTGAGTCGCAGTCACAACTACCTGTAAATATCCTTTTATTTCACTGTTGTTTTATCACTTGTATTCTTATCTTTAATAATTTTCTTTTGTCATTATTTGTTTTTTCTTTTTACTATTTCCTTTTTTACTCTCGAACCATGTACTTTACGCATTAATTGACACAGACATGCTACCTCATACACAACTGTGAACCATTGTCACCAAGATCCTTAAATATGATTTTTTTTTAGCACTTGCAAATTGTTTTTGAGAAGTATCTTAATAGCAGCTACTCCCAATAAACAATTCAAGAACATTTGTGTGCTCTCTAGTTTAATTATGGTAAATATAAAGAGTTCGTTGAGGTAGCCATAGATCTTAGTCAAAATATAGCAGAAAAAAAATTACACTTGGTAGATGGAGGAGGTGACCAAGGGTTATCAAAACTGGTCTCAAAAGCTGCTTATATCATAGGGAGCCAAGTGTTAGGCATCATCCCAAGAACCCTAAAACCTTTGGGTTGTTTGTCTGACTCACCAACTAAAGAAGAGTTAGTCGTCTCGGGTATGCCTGAGAGAATAACTGAAATGCTAAATCATGTCAATGCCTTTTTTTTCCTACCAGGAGAGCTTGCAACTCTAGAGGCACTAATTACATTAGCATTTTGGGCCTATCTGAACATTCATTAGAAACTTATCCGTTTGTTAAATGTCAATAACTTTTAGAATGACTTTATTGCATTTCTTAACCATACAATAAAAAATCATTTCATTCCTTTAACAGCGAAAAAAAATTTATTTGTGCTCGTACTGCTAATGAGCTACTTGATCTGTTACAAGCTTATAGACTAGAGACTAGAGCCAGATCTCAGGACCTTTGCGTTAGAGTGGCCAACTAATGATGGTAGCAGTAGCCGCAGTAAGAAGTGAAAATTAGATTTAACTCCCTGTTTGTAAATATTTTTTTCTGTGTTGCAGTACCCAGGTGATGGATTTTAGTCGGGGGAAGGGAATTGATGACAATTGTAGAATGTCTCAATCCTAGTGAAGTTTTTACTGATTTTTATTTAATAGACTAACTGTGGCTAAATTTTTTAGTTGAAGATGGCTGAATATGGAGTACAGTGACTCTAGAAATGCATCTTCTTAGTTTGGAAGTTAAAAAAAAACTTTTACTTTTCGGACATTTTCCTTTTCTTTATTATCTTATTATTAAGCTTCAACTATCATTTTAAGTGTGATCTTTCCAACATCTTCTTTTACCAATTTTTCTACATCATTTTCATCTTTTTACATGCATATTTTTCATGTGTAGAATAGGTTTGGGGGTAAAATGTTATTTAAAAAAAATTATGGCAATTTTGATTGATCTTTTAACATTGGATGAAATGATGACTTTTAAATTTTAGTATTTGTATTATCTTTGGTCTTGATTTATGTTATATCATGTTTGCTACTCTACATGTTGATGTCGGATACAAATATGAGTTGTTTGAAGGAATGCACATGTCATAATAAATTGCAAGTGAGTTTTTTTAGCTTGTTATTTTTCTTGGAGAGTAACTATTTTTACCCATTCTTTATATAGCTTAGCAATTTATTATTTTATGGTCTGGGCTGAGTGTAGTTTTGGTTATGATTGTATGGTCTAAATGGGGGCTGAGAGGCTTGAGGAACTTGAGGAATTTGTTGCATTAGTGGAGCTGGAGCTCCTGGTCCATTTTGTTGGAATCCTTGAGACCATGAAAAATTAGGGTGGTCTCTCCATCCAGGATTATATGTGTTGGAGTATGGGTTGTAACTTGATGGCTTTCTCATTACACATATGGCATTGGCTTGATCTGAGTATAAGTCATGGTCATGTGGTTCTATTGATTTAGCAGTCGATAACGATGCTATTTGTCGAGCAAGACCTTCAACTATCTCCTTGACTTCTTTGATTTCTGAATTTGACTCGCCAATGTGAACCTCATTCACTCCCTTAATTCTTCTAGTGTTCCTGAGTGATCGACTCCGTTGTTGGGAATTATCCGCTTGTCGCTGGAAGAATTCCCAAATTTCTGATGCACTTTTTGACATTAGCTCTCCTCCACTTGTTGCCATTAGCCATTCTTGCACATTCGGCAATAATCATTCCAAAAAGTATTGGCACTGGTGTCATTTCTCGTACCCATGATGTTGACACTTCAAGAGTAGCCCATTGAATCTCTCCCATGTTTCGAAAAATTGCTCGTCCTCTCTCTGGGTAAACTCCAAGATTTCCCTACGAATATCATTGGTTTTATGCACTGGGAAATATTTATTCAAAAATTTTGTTACCATTTGTTCCCATAATGAAATGCTATTAGCAGGTAAAGTATTTAACCATGAACGAGCTCTATCCTTTAAAGAAAATGGGAATAATCTGAGTTTAACATCATCGTCTGAAAAAATTTCATATTTAATAGTTTGACAAATTGCATGAAAATCATTCAGATGATTATATGGGTCCTCATTTTCTAGGCCATAAAATGTTAGGAGACAATTTAGCACACTGGGTTTTAATTCAAAACTCCTAGCAGCTACATTTGGGTATCTTATGCATAATGTGCTCAAATTAGCTAAGGGACTAAAATAGTCTTTAAATGGCCTCTCCTGTGGTTGCAAATCCATTTTATTTTTAACTTGTTGTGTGTGCGAAGTGTTTTCTCAAGTTCAAGGTCTATAGGTTCAAGATTAGGTAATAATGACCTACGACCATGCATGCAAAACAAATAAAATAAAAATAAAGATGGGAACAAAACAAATAAAAATAAAGAAGAGGGAGAAATTACGATACTAACCTTATCGCGTTATTACAACCTTACTATAAGAATACACAAAAACAAATACGTGAAATAAATTAACTAAAAATTAAATTAATAAAATAAACAAAAAATTACAAAGAAAAAAAAAATAAATTGAAAATTAAATTACAGAATTTTAAAGAAAAGAAAAAGAAAAGAAATACTAACCTTTAAATGTAGATTCACTTTTGTTTTCTTTTTTTCTTTTTTTTTAAAAAAAAATACAAGAAAATAATTTAAATGGAATTGTTCACAAAAATTAATTCTATGAATCAAAATTACTTACCTCCCCGGTAACGGCGCCAAAAACTTGTTGTGCAAATTTTAATATACTCGCAAGCGCACGAATCTATTGTAGTAGAGACTAATGGTGACGAGTGTCGATCCCACGAGGAGGTGGATTTTAATTGTGTATAGAATTAATTTTGTAAATGGGTGGTTGGAATTGTGGTGGAAGTGATTTAGATTATCCTAAAATTGGAATTGAAATAGCGATAATAAACTCTAAAATTGGAATTGTAATGGCGAAAATAAATTGAAGAGAAATCTATTGAAATGACGTACTTGGGTATCTGGATCCGTATCAACATGCATCATGGGCTAAATAATCCGTATTAATACCAATTAAATCATGAGGGGGGAATCCACACCTCATGAACCACGCTCTAATTAATATGGTGCTAAGGGCTTATCGTGCCAAATAATAATAACCTTGTACTAGAGGGCCGGTGAAACCAAGGTGGTACTAGACAAGATTAGTATTATTTGTCGACGAGAAGTCAAAACATCCACAAAAACTAGAGGGGAAGAGAAAATAAATTTACCAAATAAAGCCTATGACACATGTTGAGACTTCACCTTCAACTCAAGCTTGAAAGGAAATTAGTTACTCATAATTGAACTAGGGGCAAAATGAAAATTTCTTAAAATACGAAGAAAATACAAGATAGAGAAGGAATTACAGAAAATGGATCCAAAAATGGATTCAGAGATATCCAATTGGGGGGGGAGGCCCCCTTTTTATAGATACATCGAGTAAATCATGGCCATCGGATTAAAAACAGTTTGGACGCTCAGGATTGTGCCACGTCATCAGTCAACAGTCCACGGTTTGACCACACGGATGAAGAGTAACACGGTTTGACCTGGATGAACAGTAACGCGGTTTGGTTGAAAATAATCCTGTGTGATGCATGCACCGTACGTGAGATTTTTCGTCCACTGATATGCTCCTCCTAAGGTTTTCGACCGTCCTGAGTTCAAAAGTGATATCCGTTTTTTCGTCTGATCTCTCCTTTATTGTGAAATGACTATAATGCCCCTAAAATACATAAATTACTTAATTAAAATAAAACACACGTAATTAAATCACAAGAATGTTAAATACATAAAAGTAAGGGTTGTTAGTAAAACTTGAAGTGTAAAATGACGATTTTCTTCTTTATAAATATGCATTTTTTAACAATCAACAACAAACAAAGACGTAAGTTGTTGGACGTTTTAAAAGAGCACAAAAGAGCATTAAGATCGACCATAGCCGACATAAAATGTATAAACCCAGTAGACTACATGCATTACATTCACATTGGTGAAAATACTAAACCTACCAGAGAAATGCAACGTTGGTTGAACCCTAACATGAAAGAAGTTGTTAGAACTGAAGTCCTTCAACTATTTGACGCATGTATCATTTACCCCATTTCTAAACTGTGGGCATATTTCTTTCATCTTGGTGAGAGTGTGTGATATTACTTCTTTATTATTTTCTCTCAATTTACCATTCATTGGAGTGACTATTTTTATTGGGTTTAATTTCCTTGTGATAGTATCACTAGTACCAGTGAGATTTTAGGGTTTGACATGTTATTCTTGAAAGTGGTTTCATTACTGTAGCTTTGACAAAGTCTATTGGACTTATTTATGTGGATGATTGATATGGGGGTGATATTTCTTTAGGCTGGAGATAATACTTATACTTTTATTTGATTGATATCATTAGTCTGATTGAATAAATATGATTATTTTTTTAAAAAATAATTTTGGGTTTGAATTTTGTTTTCGCTAAATTTGCTAGGGACTAGCAATAAACTAGTTGAGGGGGTGTCTTAAGTGCTAGAAAGTGTATATTTATAAATAAGAAAATCGTCATTTTACATAAGTCTCACTAACTTCCCTATTTTTAGGTATTTAAGTCCCTTGTGATTTAATTATATGTGTTTTTTTAAAATTAAGTATTTTATATATTTTAGGAGGCATTATGATCATTTCACAATGAACAAAAAGATTAGATAGCAAAACAACTAACAATTTTGAACTCCGGACAGTCAAAAACCTTAAGAGGAGCCTAAAAAAATAAACAACATTGTTCACATGTACAGTATTGTTCATGGTACGGTTCACATATATGGTACGATGACGTGACACTAACCGATGATGTGGTAGCATTTAATTGGATCAATGATGTGGCATTGACTGCTTATGCGGAGTTGACTGATGATGTGGCGTTGACCGATGATGTGGCGTTGACCGATGATGTGTCACGATCCTATTGGATTAAAATGCTTATGTGGCATTGACTGATGATGTGGCGTTGACCGATGATGTGTCGCGATCCTATTGGACTAAAATGCTTATGTGGCATTGACCGGTGACGTGGCAGTATATTAGTGGACTAAAAATTGTACATATGGTACATGCATATACATAGAATGACAGCCCTGATGATGTGTTCCATTCAATCATAACTTGCCAGGTGTCGTAATCTTGAGCGTCCAAATTATTTTAATTCGATGGCCATGTTTTACTCATTGTATCTATAAATAAGGGGCTCCCCCTTAATTTGGCATCCCTAAATTCATTTTTGAGCTCTATTTTCTATAATTTCTTTTCTATCTTGTATTTTTTATGTATTTTAGTAAATTTCTATTTTACCGCTAGTTCAATTATGAATAGCTAATTTTCTTTCAAGCTTGGGTTGAAAGTGAAGTCTCAACATGTTCCATGGGCTTAATTTGGTAAATTTGCTTTCTCTTCCCCTCTTATTTATGTGGATGTTTTGACTTTTTGTCGACAGATAATAATAATGTTGTCTAGATATTGTACTCGTATAATTGTCTCCCTAGTGCAAAGTTATTACTATTTGGCACGATAAGCACTTATAACCATATTTATTTGAGTGAGGTTCATGAGAAGTGGAAACCCTCCTCATGATTTTATTGGCACTAATAAGGAATATTAAGCCCATGGTATATGTTGAGTGCAGATCTAGAGACCCAAGTGCTTCATTTTAATAGTTTTCATTTTAATTTATTCCCACCATTCTAATTTAAATTTTAAAATAGTCTAAATCACTTTCACCACAAATTCAACCACGCACTTAGTAAATTAACTGTACACACAATTAAAATCAACCTACTCGTGGGATCCACACTCGTCACCTTTGATCTATTCTACAGTAGATTCGTGCACTTACAAGTTCAATAAAATTTAGACAACATATTTCCCGTCATAAAGTTAATTTTTTTTTAAAAAATTATGATTATAATTTATTTTGAATTCATGTTTACAAATTTAATTAATTAATACTAATGAATATCATGAAAAAACTAAAAGCAATTAATATTAATTAACATCCGTTCGTTCCAATATGTTAATTTTAAACTAAATACATTTAGTATCTAATATTGTCATCACTACCAATACATATATAATCAACACCCCAAATTAAAAAAAAAATCATCCAATTAAACTTCAATAAAAGCAACTTAAATTCCAACCACCAAGCCAACAAAGCCTCTAGCAATAATACATCTTCTAACGACAATAGTCCAATAGCCACTTACCAACAACACTCCAACACACATTTCAGAGCAACCCAGCATCTTTCTACACCACTGGTATTGCAGCCACATACCCAACAACCCTCCAACCCAAACCCAACAAACCAATCTATTCAAAATCAATCAACATAACCTTATGTGCATCTCCTTCACTATCTTCATTTTTCGTTGACACCGGAATGGCAGTAGCAGTATTTGCTAGTGGCTTGCCCGAATTATCTACTTCATGTGAAGATTAATTATGAAATAGTAAGTACATTAAACTAGATTGAATAGTAAATATACAAGGCAATAAATCATAATCTAGGAAAAATACAACCATTTATTATTAATAAACTAACCTTATATGCATCTCCTTCATTGTCATTTTCACTGTCATTATTTTTGGCTGAGTTCATTGGAATGGCAACAGTTGTGTTTTTTTGTGTCTCTTCTTTTTTCCAAATCTCTTCTTTCTTTCTTAGTGTTAATACTTTAGGATGTTCGTCCCTTTGACCAAACATTCATTTCCTCTTCTTCACAGTTGACTTCCTTAAATTATCCAGCTCCTGTCAGCATTATCGACAAATAGTAAATAAATTAAACTCTAATGAGTGGAAGATATATAAGGAAAAATACTTAAACCAGGAAAAATGTGGGTAACACAGATAACTAAAGTAACCTTATGTACATAGAAGTAGATATAAATTTGTTTAAGCCTTGCATATGACCAGCTCGAGGAAGCTTTCCCAATGCTTGTGCAAGTAAGTCATTTCTTGCATCCAAATTTAAGGAGTCTTTTTTGTCCTCCTTCTCTAGCATTTCTAATAGCCCACCATAAAGAAACTAATATTATTAAATGAGCATAAATCTAATATCATAACAATGTTTGTTCCAATTAAACGTGATTACCATTTTTTTAATGATTTGTTTGGTTTTAGAGTGGTATCCTCCATTCTTTAGCATCCGAGCTCTATTCCATAGTTCACTCTTGTCAATTAAGTCTTCATAAAGACCCGATTCTGCATACTAGTTCGATAAAGAAATTAGATTAGTTAACTGTTAAAAAATTAATAGTTAACTAAACCTTTAATAAATATTTAACAAAACAAGAAATTTAATAGTTAACTGATATATAATTTCTTTCATTTAAAACTTAAATATTTAACACACTTACAAATTCTTTCATCAATCCAACGTATCGTTTTGGACTAAGGCGGTGATTGCACTTGTTCAAAGCTCTCCTGTTCTTATTGACACGATTGATTTTCTGCATAATTAGATTAGTTATAACACAAGGTAAATATAATGTAACTACTAACATATTACTTGTCCTAACTTAAAAATACTTCAAAACATTCCGACAAACGTTGGTCGACAAACTTTATCCAAACAAGACGCTTTATTTTAGGGTTCTCAATTGGGGGTTCATACAATTTCTTTTTATCATTTCTGAATTTTAAGATATAGTTTTTGGCTAGCATATACTTGAAGTTCCAGAATCTTGTTCCAATTGATTGTATCATTTGCTTCTTACTTCTAGGATGAATAATGAAACGACCCTAGATATAGAGGAAGATTGTTTAAGTGACAGTTAATAAAAATTGAAATCATATAACTAATAAAAATTGAAAAATGACACGAAAATGTTTAACTAGAATGCACTGGATTTTTAAGAATTACCAGAACATATTTCCACAAACGCTCCTTTATCTCTAGCGGAACCTTATGCCAATTGGAACCTTACATCAACATTAGGAGCTACGAAATTAACACCATTTCTCTCAGTACTATCCAAATCACCTCTATCCAAATTAGCACCATCATTATCATTTCCATCAAACTTAACACCTTCCATCTCAACACCATCAAAATCAGCTTGTCTTCTACATCTTCTAAATTAGCATTATCGGCACATAATTCGTGGTAATCATCTTTTAAATAAGCGTCCTGATCAGAAGCAACATCATCCATAACATGTTTTCCCTTAGCCATATTACTGCACCTGGAATCAGTAAATTAAATTGTATTAGTTAAATGATAATATGAAGCTATATAACAATCAATCAGTTGCAAGAATAAAAAGCTAATATATAATTATTATCATATCAGTTTGTAACATAGACATTGAATAGTTAAATAAAAATTTACTGTAAAATAGTTAATCAATTGGTAACCCAAATTCCCTCCTTGTTATTTTTTGTATAGATTGCTCAATCGCCATTTGCGGAACATAACAAATCATTAGTTGGAAATTCTATGGTGAAGGAAGGATATTTTGTTACATTATTGGCCTCATCTTCATTTATTTGATTAGGATTACTTCTAGTAGGCATATGGCATACAATAAACCACTTTTTTTTAATCTGATCGTTTACATAAAATACTTGTTTGGCTTAAGAAGCCAATATAAATGGATCAGATTTATATCCTAATCGGTTTAAGTCTACTAAGATGAATCCAAGCTCATCCTTCTTGACGCAACTACTTTGAACGCAATCACACTTCAACATAGGGACTTTCAAAAAATGATAGTCAAGTCTAAAATCTCATCTATAACTCCATAATATGTCATATCACATATTTCAGAATCACCTACACTCACTCTACTATTTTTGAGTTACTTGATTTGAATCTCGATCTCGTGTAACAAAATGGAAACATTAATGTCATAACCATTATGTTTAGTTACAAAAGAAAGAGGCCCATGTAATAACCAATGCAAAGTATCCGATACGTGATCACTTTTTTCAATCAAGTCATATACCTAACAAGACAAGAAAGAAAATTAAACATCTTTACTAAGTGAAAAAAAAGGTTGAGATTTCTTTGTGAAAATTAATTATACACACGCTTCAACCTTATCAATTAGCTAATCGGCAAATGTACGATTGTGTTCTTGTTGCAACCATTTGTCATTTTGATATGGATAACATGTTTTAAGCCACTGCATATGGTCACTAAAGATCCAGAACATGAAAAAGTTAGATTAAAATTATAGAAATAAATTATATAGATTTGACTAGAAGAAATTAACTAAATTACCTAATGTATGGTACCACGTCTTGCGTGTTATGGAAGATGTACAGGTGCACTTAACATAGTAAATGTGGAGGAATTTGTACCAATTTCTCACCAGACAATGACTTATCTTTTGATAGGTTTTTCACATGTCCAAGTGGAACCCTAACTGTATTCATGGTTGACATGTATAACTCTCTGCTATACAACCCTCAGGACAGTTGCGGTTCCGGACATAACTCTTAAGAGTTTTCATGTATCTCTCGAAAGAATACATCGACCGAAGGTAAACTGGGCCACATAGTCTAACTTCATTGACTAAATGCACAGTCAAGTGTATCATAATGTCAAAAAAAGAAGGAGGAAAGAATTTTCTAATAAGCACAAAGTCACCACTTGCTTTGCATGTAATTTATCCAATGTTGACACATCAACCACATTGGAACACAGCAAGTTAAAGAAGAAACACAGGATAATCACAACTTCTTTAACATGCTTTAGCAAAACACACTGAATGGCAATAGGAAAAAGTTATTTCATAAAAACATGGCAGTCATGTGACTTAAGGCCCTGAAGTTTAAGGTCTTTCATTGACACAAGATTTTTTATGTTTGAGGAATATCCAGCTGGAACGTTAATACTTTTTAAAGCTTTGCAGAACCTTATTTTTTCATCTCTAATTAATATGTAACAAGTTGCGGAAAAGAAAGTGCGCTTGTTCTTTTTTAAAGTTGGTGCTAATTCATCATTAATTTTCATTTCCACAAGATCATTTCTTGACTTAAGACCATCTTTGGTCTTTCTCAGAATATGTAGCAGTGTTCCATATATGCTCTCACACACATTCTTTTCAATGTGCATAATATTTAATTGATGACGTACAAGTAAATGCTTCCAATATTCTAAATTATAGAATATGGATTTTTTTCCACCAAATGCAGTCATCATTGTCAGAACTTTTGCATTTTTAGAGTTGTTCTTCCTTTATTTGTAATCAATAGACTTAACTAGCCGCAAAGCACCTTTTCCATCTAACGGTTTTGGAGCAAACTCTCTCTCTATTGTGTTGTCAAAGGCTTTTTCTTGGTCTCGAAATTCATGATCATAAGGAAGCCAACGACGGTGACCAATATATGCATTTTTGACACTGTGTTTAAGTCCACATTTAGTAGTGTCTACTCCACAATATGGACATGCATTATATCCTTTAACAGTGCAACCAACTAGATTCATGCATGCCAAAAAGTCATTTATAGTCCATAATAACACCTCCCACAAATTAAAGAACTCCTTTCTATAGGCATTATAAGCCTCCACCCCATCTTCCCACAAAGTTTGTAAATCTTCTATCAAAGGTGCCAAGTACACGTCGATGTCATTGCCCGATTGTTAAAGACCAAAAATCAGTAGGAACAACATCATGAATTTTCGTTTTATAGAAAACCATGAAGGAAGATTATACGTTATAAGAATAATTGGCCAACAACTATATGTACTACTAAGAGAGCTATGTGGATTTATTCCACCAGCCGCTAATGCAAGACAGAGATTTCTAAGATTTAAGGTAAATGTAGGCCATTGGTTATGTACTAATTGCCATGATGGCGAATATGCCGGATGTCGGAGCTTACCATCATCGACTTTTTTATTTGCATGCCTAGTCAAGTCCTTGGCAGTTTCTGAGGACTGGAACATGCGTTTAAATTTAGGTATGGGCGCAAAATACCATAACCTTTGCAGGAACCCCTTTCCTATAAACCACAACTAGGACAGTCAGACAACCCTTCATATTCTTTTTCAATAAAGTATGCGATCATTTGGGCAAACATGTGTTTTCATATATTTTAAGCCTAAAGCGAACATTTTCTTTTTGGTCTCGTATATAGACACAAGAATTTCATTACTTTCAGTCAGCAACCTGGCTAGAAGACCTAATAACTCGGTAAAACTTGTGTCAGACCACCCAAATTTACCCTTTATATTGAACAAGCTAACCAAAGGCCTCTTAGCCTGTTCTAAAAGTTTTTTAAATGCTCTAGGATCTGTAGCACAATCCTTTTAAGCATCATTAACCATATCTATATCTATAAACTCAAACAGAACATCTATATCTACATTAGGAAGTGGTGTGCCATTGACCTCTTCCCCATGCCAATTCCAGGTTGTGTAAAAAACATCAAAACCATGAAAATACAAATGTTCATGAACAATCGTATGTGTACGAAATGATAAATTCATACATTTAGTACACATATATTTAATGATGCTATAGCCTTTAGAATTACCAACAACAAACTTCATAAATTCTTCAACTCCATCTTTATACTCACTTGACATTTTACTACAACGAACCCAAGACTTATCCATTGTTAGTTTAAATTAGTTATGATCTTGAGACATTAAGGAGGTTACAAATAAATAAAAAATCGAAACAGATTACCAATTCATATAAGTAACGTACAAATTAACACCACTTTAAATACCCTTACTGCAACATAAACATAACAAAAAATTTTGACCCCACACATTATAATGATCACAACACATTACAGTAGTGAAAATCATTACTGTAGTAAATAAACACAACACTAAAATAAAGCTCAATATAACTTTAAGTCATGTTATCATATAAAGGACCATAATATTAACCATATTTCATACAACTATAAATTAACTTATGAATTCAAAACTCTAAAAAAGGGAAGTGCAACTTGTTTACTAGGTCAAATTAATTCATCTACAGGAAACTATTCCAACAAAAGAGATGCAGCAAACTCTGCAACAAAAGATGTGGCAGCAAGTTGTTCCAACAAAAACACAGAATCAACTATTACATAGGGAAAGATACTCTTTTTCAACAAATTAAAATACAATTTTGCATCAGAAGCTAAATGAGGTTCTAATTAGGTTATAAGTTTAAATATGTTGCAAAAAAAATTACTACTACTTCATCACTTCTTAATAACCCCATGCTTCAATAAACAATTAACCCTAGATATGCAAAAGTACAAATTAACATAACTTTAAATACGCTTATTGCAACATAAACATAATAAAAAATTTTGACCCCACACATTATAGTAGTCACAACATAGAATGCAAGTAAATAGACACATTACAATAGCCACAATATAACATAAAAATCAAGCCCCATACAACTTCAAGTCATGCTATCATATAAAGGATCATAATATTAAATTGCTTTCATGAAACTATTTACCAAATCAAATTAATTCCTCTACAGCAAACTGTTCCAGCAAAAGAGATGCAGTAAACTCTGCAACAAAAGAGGTGGCAGCAAGCTAGTCTAACAAAAACACAGAATCAACTATTACATAAGGAAAGATGCCATTTTTCAATAAATTAAAATATAATTTTGCATCAAAAGCTAAATTATGTTCTAATTAGGTTATAAGTATAAATTTGTTGCAAAAAAAAAAAGTACTGCTACTTCACTCATTTCCTAATAACCCCAGACGTCAATGAAAAATCAACCCAAGATATGCAAATTATTTGGCTTTTGGTCCTGCTACTAGTGGTACTACTACTGCTAAATAATTATCCCTTTTCTCTAATCCCTCATCTCCAAAATCTACTTCACTCTTGCTACTACTACTGTTGCTTCTGCTACTGCTAACCCTAACATCCTAACAGTGTTTGCTCTCTTTCAACAAATTAACTAATCAATTTTTTAATTAGGTTTTCTCGTTAGATTATTTATAGAATTAATTGATTTAACTTAGATTTGTGCAAAATAAACAACATGCAAAATGAAGACATAATAGAAATTATACCGAGGGCTTTGAAAAATGAAGGTGAGGACAAAAAACAATGGTGAGGAACAAAATGACGAAGAAGACAATGGCGATATCACGAAATGTACCTTCACTCAGTCAATTTCACAATGCAATCGGTAACAAATACGTTAGGAAGACGATGGCAAGATGATGATGGCTTGAGATTTTGGTAAGATGATGGCGAAAAGGAAGTCAATATAAAAGATTAAGAGAAGTTTGAATCGAGGGTTTTAGCCTTAGCCTACTCTTTGTATGTTTGTGAGTTGTATGTGTTGATACTTAGAAAAAATTAGGGATTAAAGAAGTGCAATTCAGCACCAAAGCTATGCGTTTCAAGTTTTTAAATTTTATTTTATAATAAAAAGTTTTTAAAAATTAATATTTTATACGTCATCGTTCCAACTCAGGTAAAATGACGACATGTCTTCATTCGTGTAATATTTTATTTTAAATAATACCAAATGTTTCGGTCAAAAACGCGCCAAAGTCAAGTCAAAGTGAAAATTCCATCAAGAATTATTGACGTTTAAATTTATATCACAAAGACATCATATATTCTTGACATAACCTTTTTCTATCATGAGTTTATCACGAATCAGTCATGAATATATGATAGACAAAAATATATCACAAATATATCATGCTTTTATGACCTATGCCTTTCTTATCAAAATCCATCACAAAATATCTATTATTTATTGCCAGTTTTCTTCTAGTGACCCAAATATTACAACCAACAATATGCATCATCAAATCATCTCTTCTTTTTATCTTTTAATCTTGTGTAAGTTATTGATATAGTGCTTGCAGGGATAAATTAACGAAAAAACAATAAAGTTGATCCATCTGCTACCACTCAATTCAAAGTGGGCATCTAGTTCTTGGCTATAGAATAATGACATGAAACCGAATATAACAACAGAAAGTTATTTGTAATTTTCTCTTTGGTCTCTTTGGACCTTAGACTTTGTGTCAATTATTCAATTAATCTTTGTATTCTAAAAAATTACTTAAAATATTCTTATCATTTCATCTATAAAATTATTTATTTTTATTAGATAAAAAATCCTTACATATAATTGGTGAAAAATAACGAATAATTAAATAATTTTAATGAAAACATGTATATAACGTAGTCATTTTGGATAATTTTTTAAAATACAAAAATTAGCAGCATACTTAATTATCTGAAAGCCAAAGGACTACGAGAGCAGTTACCGAAACATATGTTAAGTTCATCTTATATAAATCTAACTTTCGACCGTTACTTTCTTCTTTCAAATTCTTGGAGAATCAGATGATCACCTTTTTTAAAGACATGCGGATTACATTTTAGTTTTGGAATTTATGAGATAGCCCCATGTACGAAGTAAACTAATAAATTAAAAGAAAACTTTATTCTGAAACTAAAAAAATAAGATAAACACGAGTGAATAGAATATATATGCTCAAAGTTGTGTTCATATCAATGCAAAGTATATATAAAGCTCTCAGGGCATAATTAAACCTGCTGTATATTAAAATGGACACTAAAACAACTCAGTGTTATCACTGCCGGCAACGATTGTCTATCAAAACTAATGAAACAAAAGTGAAGTGCCCTGGATGCAAACTCTTATTGGAGTGCTCAAGCTCACCATCATCGTATCAGCAACAAAAAGGATTCATGCAAATCTGCCCGAGGGGAAACTTTGGATGTAACATAATGAAGAAAATAAGAAATGACGAGATAAGCCCTAATAAGAAGTCGTTGAACACTAGGCCATTTTCTTTGTCATCGTCATCGTCTCGGCCGAGTAGGCGTGCAGTGCTTTGCGGAGTGAGCTACAACAAGGGCAAGTTCAGGCTTAAAGGAACTATCAACGATGTGAGGAATATGAGGGATTTGTTGATTAATTCATTCAAGTTTCAGGAGGAGGGCATCATCGTCCTCACAGGTAATTAATTAATTTGTCTTTCTTTTTTAATTATTAATTCACGCACCTATTGAAGCACGAACCTAACACCAAAATTGAAGACCAATCTTTAGTACTGTAACTGGGCCTTGGCAACAATTAATTAATTTATCTTTAATTTGAATGTCTTTAAGTAAAAAGATATTCCCCACTAGTTCATCGATGGTATTTTTTGCACCTGCATTCTTTATTAAATTTACTTTTGTTCGTTTAGGCATAGAATTTTTATCATTTGTGAATATATTCTGCATCTTTTGTTTTATTTTTTTTTTAATTGGATCAGTAAATCTTCAACAATATTATAAGGAAAAATTGGGTTACAAAATTTTGACAAAAGAAATAAAAAGACTAAAATGTAAATTGCCTAATATATATATTCTCTGAACTCTAATTTTTAGTGGAAGCTACATCGGTTGAGAATGAGTTTTAAGACCCTCAATTCTTCATAGCTTTCGAGTATGCATCGTTCAGCACATATAATTGCACTTTTGATAACTTTATAAATGAAAAATGAAATTCCAGAAGAGGAGAAAGATGAGATGTACAGTCCAACAAAGAAGAACATTCAGGAAGCCTTGGAGTGGCTTGTCAGGGACTGCCGAAAAGGCGATTCTCTTGTGTTTTACTTCTCAGGGCATGGCTTGAGGCAACCTGATTTCAACAACGATGAGACTGATGGGTTTGATGAAACTATTTGTCCCGTTGATTATCTCAAGGAAGGAATGATTGTTGATAATTATATTAATTCTATCATTGTTAAGCCACTAAAGGAAGGGGTCACTCTTCATGCCATTGTAGATGCTTGTCATAGCGGAACTATTCTTGATTTAGAGTATGTTTACAACAAATATCTGTAAGTTCTTCACCTACTCGTATGTTTATTTTATTGTTTAATAAGACTAGAAAAATGAAATGAACAACTAAAAGTAGGGAAGTTTTCGAAAAATGATCAACCCTTCTGTTGTTTGTCGAATTTAATCATTTCCTTTTAATGTTTTAAAACCTCCTAAAAATTTTATTGATGACGAATAGATTTTAGTTAAAAATAATAAAAAGATGCCAAAAGAAAATTGTAAGTTAACTCTCTTTTTAACGGTATTTTGTTTTTTTTAATGAGTTTTGAAACATAAAACGAAGAAGAAAATGATTAATTACTGAAATAGCACAGAAGTTTTGATCACTTTTGGACCAGTGAAATTTTATCTAAAAAAGCAGTTTATAAGAGTAGATATGACAGCACGCATTATTTACTTGCTTGAAAATAAGCAGGATGACCTGGGAGGATAACAGACCTCCATCTGGTGCTCGGAAGGCCACAGATGGTGGATTAGCAATTTGTCTTAGTGCCTGTCAAGATAATCAAATCGCTTCTGATACATCTGTAAGATTTTTTCTTTTTCTTTTTTTTATTATATATTTATATTCTAAAAGCCCTACCGTAGTTGACCAGAATTAATTATTTCTCTCCATTTCTTCCAAAAGTCATCAAATATGTACCATTTTTCAATTAATTATTGATCTCACTATTTTATACATAGAAATTTTCCTGGATCCATGATAAGTTTTACCAAATTATTGGATTAAAATATGAAATAACATAAGAACGTTAAAAGTTAATATAATCTTTTAACGATGATGGGTTTTGATGAATTTTGGTCCTGCATTCATATTTTTCTATTTCCTCAAAAAGAATTGTAATATAAATGTGTATGCGCAGGCATTTACAGGAAATACTATGAATGGTGTGATGACCTATGTTCTTGCAGAGATCGTGAACAAACATCCAGGATTATCGTATGGGGATTTGCTTGATTTGATTTATGAAAGAATTGAAGAAGTTAAGAAAAACGATTGTCTTATTAACACTAATTTCTTGAGGAGATTTTTTAAGGACAAGTTATCACAGGTGAGTCAGCATCATTTCTCTCATACTCTCTAAATAGGAGCTACAATTAATCTATTCAAGTTTAATTCATTTTTATTTGAAAATTACGTTACAAAGATATGATATTTGTTCATTTCTTTTTATGCAGAAGCCTGCACTTTCGTCTTCGGGAAGGTTTGAAGTTTACAAAAAACATTTTATACTGTAATAGCTGAAACAGAGAAATAATTGTATTGTTAACATTTTGATATCTCGAAATAAATTTTTTCGTATAATAGATTTACTCCTAACATCGCTTATATGGCAATTTAAACCTGTATTGCGGAAACCATTTGGGCCCTGAATTAGGAGTCTTATAGTCGTCTCCTTAGTAACATCCAACCAAGTACGGTCACAGAAACGGCCATATTATCTCAACAATCAAGCACTGATTTAGATTCTTTAAAGAGCCATTTCTTATTTTAATTGATTTTGGTATAATAACTAAACCTTTATTTTATTAGTTTCTCTAGTTATTATGAATTATTAAATTATGGTCTTCTTCGAACCTCAAGTCATACTCAAGCTTCAAGTCTTTTATATTGGGATTATTTGCTCTTTAAAACATATTTATTTATTCATTTTGTAGTAAATAGATTTTCTAATTAATAAAACATTTGAGATGTTTTAAATATATTAATTATATAAGTGCGAAAAATAAGTGTCGTTTAATCATATTATATGGTTTATATCATCGTCATGTGGATTTACAGAAGATATAAATATAAGTTATCTTATAATTAAATAAATTGTGTTCGTAGTTGATAAATAAAGTTGAACATTTTACTTATATTTAGATTACAGTAAATTTATTAAATGATTTGTCTTAATTATGTTAGAATTTATTGACATAGTTTGACTACATTGAACTGAATCACGCATGAGATTTAATTAACCCTGAAATAACTATCCGACTTAATAAATCTCATATGCATTAATTTTACTGTTATCTTAATCTTATGTTAATTGTGGTTTCATGATTGTGATTGTTATTCTATTTGAATCACTAATGGCAGCGACATGCATTTATAGTCAAGATTACCCGACATTTTGGTGGAAGTAATTATGAGTAATGAGATTACAGATTAACAATATAGAATTTTTTTCAACACATTTTTTTATGGTTTTTCAGTACTTGATCATAGTTTTCTTTGCCCAAGGCATGTCAACATAATTATTATGTTGAAAATGATGGTTGGAGAAAACTAGTAAGTGTCAAGGAATAAAAGATAATTAAATTAATTGAATAGTTGAGATATCAGTCTAATTAGCGTTATGGTACAAAGTTTTGTTTAGTGAAGAAAACAATGTGGTATGACTCAAATTATTATTTGGGAACACTATCTTAGATAGCATAAAATTATAAAGGTAAGTTTCAAGTAAGAAAGATAAATAAGCCAAAATATATAATTTGGAGGGAGGCTGATGCAGAGTAACAATCCATATTATACTAGGATATGTTTCCTTATTAACTAAGATTTATGACTTATAATTTACTTTCCAATTTAGAGTTTTGTTTTCTTTTTACTTCATGATTTAGGATAATTAGTACTAATATAAGTAGCTCCCTCTTGTAGCCTTTGAAGGCAAATTCAAGTTCAGTGATATTTTCAATTTTCAAATCTCTGCATGAGTATTTAAATTAGTTAATTTTCAATATTCTGCAGAATCAATGAGTTTTAACCACCTAAATTCGTGGAATTCTCTAGAATTAACGGAATATTTCGAACTTTAAACTTCGCTGCATCAGCTTGGTATCAGAGTAAAAACCTGTTATCACCAATCTAACCCCATCTACCACCAAACCCTTTCTTTTTCACATTTTGATTTTTCTGTTTAGCTTTAAAAAAAGAAAACAGAAAAAAAAATGTTAGCAGCCCGAAGGCCACAATAGCTGCCGATGTCTACAGCGGCTGGCACAACTTTTTTATCAGTGTTCTTTCTATCGCCCCCAACATCAGAGATTGAGCAAGCCAACCATCAAACCCCAACATCGACCATCGTCGATTAGCCACAGATTGCAGAAAAAAAGCCAAAACGGCACGTAAGCCGTCGTTGTCGTTCGGCAATTTCTGCCGCAAGTTAGCCATGACCACCGCCATCAATCCACTCCTCTTCACGAGCTTAACCTCTTTTATTATTGCCCACCTCCGATCAATTAACTGATCGCTGGAATCTAAGTCAACACCAAACCTCTAGCTTTATCTCTAACTTTCAGCCAAAACACCATTTTTTCAGACAAACCACCACCACCACCATACTCCAAAATCGTTCAGATCTACCTATCCTTACTTGATTTCCAACCACCATCACCAGAAATCTAAAACTTTCACTTAATTACCATTTTACCCATAACTTTATTTAATTTTTAGTTTAGCCCTAGACCTTTTTTAAGCAAAATTAAGAATATGCAGCCAAGAAAAGCCCGTGGGCATGGCCCTTAGGGAGCAACTTACGATTAGGATGATATTTTGAGAGATAAAGCCTAGGCTAACATAACAGCCAGGATTTATATGTTAGCTACAGAAATGGCACAATTGACAGAGATACTCGTCAAACATCATCATACACCGAAACACGAAGACAAGTCAAGTGAAAGCTTTGCTAACCCATTCTTTGGGTATTGGCATAGAACTGAGTCTGCTGATGACACAAGATGGGAATCTAGGTTGAGAATTGACACTCTTGAATTCTAGGCAAGTGGTCGACCCAAAGAATTATTGAATTGAATTAATTCTATTGAGGAAGTTTTCGAATACAATGAAGTTTCTGATAATAAATTAGTTTTGCTTGCTGCAACTTGATTATGTGGAAAAGCTGCAGTTTGGTGGCAATAAAATAAGCTCACAAGGATTAACAAGGCAAAAAAAAGATTGACTCTTGGGAAAAATTGAAGAAGCATTTGTGTGGAGCATTCTTACCTCACAATTACGCGAAACTGTTATACCAATAACTACAGAATTTGAGGCAAGGTAATCGATCAGTAGATGACTCAAGCTTGGTAGCTCACCATGACTTTACACCACAGAATTCCATTGGTTGGTAGCTCACCATGACTTGACAGAGATAGAAAAACAATAGGTTTCCCCTATATTAAAGGCTTAAGATCACAGTTTTAAGACCATTTGAATTTACTCGATCTATACTCTATCTAAGAAGTACATCAACAGGCTTTGTAGTTAGAGAAGTAATTTACTCGAAGTGTTATTCGTGACTCAAGCTTTTGAGGTTTTCGAAGTGTTATTCGTGATAATTCAAACCTGACTTCCCAATTCCGCAATCTCACTCCTCCAAAGCATCCAAATAAAAATAGTAAAACTAGTGAAATCAATCAAAGGAGCAAAACCCAATCCTTAGGGTCGGAATTACACTTTTTTAATTACGGAGAAAGTGTGCGCTGAATGAAAGAGTGTAAAAAGGGAGGAAAATATGGTACAGACTTATTTGTAGGCACTGAGGAAAGTAAAGATTACCAGGAGGAAGAAACTAAAGAGTTCACTGAAGAGCCAACTTTTGGTAGTAGTGGTGGCGCTCAATTCGTTGAAGAACATGGTGATAGCAGACCAATGTTGATTGTAAATCGCGCATTCTTCACTCCTAAAGGTCAAGACAAAGACAAGTGGTTACGAAAAAATATTTTTCAGACTACTTGCACAATTGAGGGGAAAGTATGTCTTATGGTCATAGACTCAAGCAATTGCAAGAATGTTATTTTGGAAGAAGCTATAACGAAACTAAATTTAAAGACAACCTCATCAAACTCCATACGAGCTCACATGATTAAAGAAAGGAAATTAAGTAACGGTATCTAAATGTTGCTTAGTTTCCTTATTCATTGGATCAATCAATAAAGATCATCTATTACTGGGTAGAACCTGGCAATATGATAGAAACATAACACAGGAAAAAAGAATACTTATAGCTCTATGTTTGACAACAATAAAAACGTTCTTCTACGTAACAAAGAGGTCACTCTCAAACAAGACTTGGGTAATTATTTGTTAAGAAATAACCAATTTATAGATGTTGTAACAAAAACAAAAAGGGTTTATATTTTATTGGGAAAAGAGAGCCACAGTAATTCGAAGATTCTTGAAGTTGTGACGTCTATACTGGAGGAATTTCAAGATTTGTTCCTTAATGAGTTCTCACAAGGTTTACCGCCTCTTAGGGATGTAAAACACCAAATTGATTTGGTTCCAGATTCTACATTACCAAATTGACCTCATTATCATATGAATCTTAAGTGGAAGAATTACTAGAAAAGGGATTTATTCGTGAAAGTTTTAGTCCCTATGCAGTCCCTGCTTTGTTGACTCCAAAGAAAGACAGGTTTTAGAGAATGTGTGTGGACAATCGAGCTATTAATAAAATTACAATTTGATATCGTTTTCCAATCCCTCGATTAAATGACTTGTTAGACCAGCTCAGTGGAGTAGCAGTTCTTACTAAACTTGATTTGGAAAGTAGCTACCGTCAGATTCGATTACCGTCTGGAGATGAATGGAGAACAACCTTTGAAGCTTGAGAAGGGTTATACGAGTGGTTGTTAACGTCGTTTGGCTTAATCAATGCTCCGAGTACTTTCATGTGAGTTATGAATTAAATTCTTTACCTTTTCATTGGAAAGTTTTTCATTGTTTACTTTGATGATATACTTATATATAGCGCCAGCCACGAGTTACATTTACAACATTTGAGAGAAGTCCTTTCAGACTTAGGAGCAGCAAGTTTATACACAGGAATAAACAAGTGTATTTTCTTGATAGAGAGAGTATTATTTTTGGGATATATGGTGTTGAAGGATGGTATATCCATTGATCAATTGAATGTGGATGCTATTTGAGATTGGCTACAACCAATTACTTTGTCCGCCAACAGAAGTTTCCAAGGATTGGCCTCTTTTTACAACCGATTCATTCCTTATTCCAGTAGTATTATGGCACTAATCATGGATTGCACGAAAGGAGGACAATTCTCGTGGATAGAACCAGCTACCACGACACTCGAGATTATCGAAGAGAAGTTGATGACTGCCCTAGTACTTGCCCTACCAGATTTTTTGTTCACTTTTGAGGTGCATTGTGATGCTTCTAAGGTAGGCATTTGAGTTGTTCTTAGCCAACAGGGTAAGCTTATAGCTTATTTCTAATTTAAATTATCCTAAAATTTAAATTAGAATGACGGGAATAAATTAAAGTGAAAATAAAAATGAAGCGCTTGGGTTTGTGGATCTGCACTCAACATGCACCATGTGCTGAATATTCCTTATTAGTGCCAATTAAATCATGAGTGAGTTTTCACTCCTCATGAACCTCACTCAAATAAATATAGTGCTTAGTGTTTATCATGCCAAATAGTAATAACCTTGTACAAGGGAGACGATTATACCAGTGCAATATCTAGATAAGATTATTACTATTTGTCGACGAAAAGTCAAAACATCCACAAAAATTAGAGGGAAGAGAAAGTAAATTTACCAAATTAAGCCCATGAAACATGTTGAGACTTCACCTTTATTCCAAACTTGAACAAAAATTAGTTACTTATAATTGAATTAGGGGTAAAATGAAAATTTATTAAAATACGTAGAAAATACAAGATAGAGAAGGAATTGCAGAAAATAGAGTTCAAAAACAAATTCAAAGGTGCCAAATTAGGGGAGGGACCCTATTTATAGATACAATGAGTAAATCATGGCTATCGAATTAAAACAATTTAGACGCTCAAAATTGCGACACGTGGCAAGTTATGATTGGATAGAACACATCATCAGGGTTGTCATTCTATGTATATGCATGTACTGTATGCACGTTTTTCGATCCACTAACATACTGCCATGTCATCGTTCAATGTAACATAAGCATTTTAGTCCAATAGGATTGTGACACATCATCGGTGAACGCCACATAAGTAGTTAATGTCACATCATTCATCCAATCGAATGCTGCCACGTGATCGTACCGTATATGTGAACAGTGTCATGAATAGTACCATAAGTAGTACCTTATATGTGAACAGTGTTGTTTATCTTTTTTTGCTCCTCTTAAGCTTTTCAACTGTCCTGAGTTCAAAATTGTTGTCCGTTTTCTATCTGATCTCCCATTCATTGTTAAATGACCATGATGCCCTCTAAAATACTTAATTATAATAAAACACATATAATTAAATTACAAGGGACTTGAATATATGAAAGTATAGATGTTAGTGAGACTTGGAGTGTAAAGTGACAATTATCTCTATTATAAATATACAGTTTCTAGCACTCAGCACGTTGAAGCATCTCAATAATCAAGACAAGAGCTGTCATAGACATACCATGTGGACAACATTCCTTTAGCAATTTAGTTTTGTGGTAAAGCATTCTTGTGGCGAATCCAATCGCGTAGCAGATGCACTTAGTCGACGAGCTTCTTTATTGATTCGAATGTATAGTCAAGTCCTCAGATTTGACATATTTCGAGAGTTACATACTGCTGACCCATTCTTTGCTCCTTTATTAAAAGACGTTGCTGTAGGATTTCGATCAGATTATCATTTGCATGACGGATTCTTTTTCAAAGATAATTAGTTATATGTTCCTGATTCAAGAGTTAGCTTATATGGCTATAAATATTGATTTTGATGATAACAAACCACATGTGTTGGTTAATAAAGATTTATGTATTGTACTTTTATAATAAGCAAATGATTTTATGGAGTTAAGTTGTTTCTCAAGTCGTGGACTAAAATGAAAGAATTTTATAATTTTTTATTTTAATAAATATTGTTTTGAATTTCAGATTTGGACCTATTTGAAAATATTTAAATATTTTCAACCATTCTATAATTTCACATATTTTGGGTCATATTATAATTTTAAAAAGTTGTGGGATTGACAAAGTATTATTTAAAAAGTCTAAAATTGGACCTATTTAAAAATTTTTAAAATATTTTGGGCCATAATACAGTTTTATAAAGTTTTGGGGGTCAAATTATAATTTTGGAAAATAATCATTGTAGCAGTTACTGTAGCAAGCGGCTAACCAGATTTGACAAGCATAAGACCGAATTTTGGGCAGTAAGCTTCTGGAACGTAAACGGCTATCCAAATTTCAAAAGCGGCATATTGGATCTTTAAAATTCAAATATATGTTGTAACGTTGACATAAAAGTGCCTAACCAGATTCCAGAAACGGTAAGCTGGTTATCACTAAAATGTGCATAACGACTAGTTTTCTAGCTTAAACTATATAAACTCAAATACAATTCATTTTCAAGCTCCCTAGAAAGCAAAATAAAAAAGCACAACATATATTGAGCTTTTATATTCGCAAATAAAAAATATTGAATAATCTTTTGTTCTTCAATTTGTATATCTACTTTTTAAGAGAGTTTTTATTGTAATTTTCATTTCCTCATAAAATTTGTGAGTGTTTAAGTGTGTGAGACACTTGAGTGAAGAGATTGTGAGATAATCTCTTTGTTGTAAAGGTTCATTAACACCTTAGAAGGCTTGGATAGCGAAATCCTTAAACTTAGATCGCTTGGAGGTGTGGACGTAGGCGAGGATTGTCGAACCACATAAAAATTCATATGTTTTTTTTTTCCCTTACTCATTTATTATTGTGCTTTTATCAAATTTATTGCTTTTGAATTTACTAAGGCATTAGATTGGATAGTTGTGTGGTTTTGTTAGGATAAGTTTCAAAATACCAATTCACCCCCCTCTTGGGTTGCACAACTTGCATTTCAATTGGTATCAGAGCAAGGTGCTCTTGTTTAAACTTAACTGTCTAGAGCTAAAGATCAATGGCAACTTATAAAGACTCTACATTTAAGGAAGGACAGTCCACCACTAGACCACCATATTTTGATAAAAACAATTAACTGTATTGGAAAACTAGGATAATAATTTACTTGTAAGCTTTAGATTACGAAATTTGGGAAATCGTTAATGATGGTCTTTTCATGCCTTTGACTAAAAATGAAGTCGGGGAAGATATTTCAAAACCTTCGCGGGAATGAAATGAATTGGAAAAGAGAAAAGATTCTCTAAATTCCAAAGTTATGAATGCCTTGTTTTGTGCACTAAATAAGAAAGAGTTTCATAGAGTGTCTAGTTGTTAAAGTGCTAATGAAATTTGGCACAAACTTGAAGTTGTTTATAAAGCACAGATCAAGTGAAAGAGTCGAAAATTAGTAGGTACACTCGACAATATGAATTGTTCCAAATGGAACAAAATGAGAGTAAATATTCTATATATACTAGATTTACGGACATAGTGAACACTCATGGAGCCCTAGGAAAAACCTTTTCAAATAGTGAGAAAGTTAAGAAAATCATTAGGTCGCTACCTAAGGAATGAAGACAAAAAAAGACTGCCATTGAGGAAGCCAAAGATTTAAATGGCTTACTTATTGATGATTTAATTGGCTCTCTCATTTCATATGAAGAAGATTTGGCAGCAGAAAAAGGGCATGAGAAAAAGAAGAAAATCATTGCTCTCAAAGCCTCAAAACATGAGAATGATGAGGAAAGCGAGATGGATGATGAGGAGTTGGCCACTTTGGCTAGAAGATTCAGAAAATTTTACAAGAAGACTAATGACCAGAGAAAGTTTAGAGGCTACAAGAATAAAAATGAGAAGAAAGAGTCAATCACTTGCTATGAATGCAAGAAGCCCGGACATATATGACCGGAATGTCCTCTCCTCAACAAACTCAAGAAGAAAGCTATGCCACGTGGGATGATAGCGATGAGGAAACAAGCGATGATGAAGAGCAACAAGAAATGAAAAATTTAGCTCTCATGGCCTTTAGGGAAGAATCATATGATGAACTTGATGAGGTAAGTGATCTTCCTACATATGATGAATTACATGATGCCTTTAAAGAATTGCATGATGAGTGGATGAAGATTGGTAAAAAGAATATATGTCTTAAAAAGAAAATAGTAGAGCTTAAAAATAAAAATGAATCATTTAGTGCAAAGATTACATGCCTAGAATTAGAGAATAAAACATTGTAAGATAGAGTTGCATTATTTGAGAATTCCAGCACTTCACATGAGCATCTAGAATCACACATAAATGACTTGAAAAATTAAAATGAAATGCTTAAGAAGAAGAGCAATGAGTTAAATGAGATCGTTTTAAAATTTACAAATGGGCAAAAAATATTAGATAACTTGCTCAATTCACAAAAATGTGTTTGACAAATGAGGTCTTCGCTATAAGCATAATTTAAAGCAAAAGTATTATAAGAACTACTTTGTGAATAATACATCTATTAACAATCAAATTGTATGTCATTATTGTAATCAAGATGGTCATATGAAAAATAGATGTCCAGTGAAGAGAAATGAATATTATAGTGTGAAATGTGTTTGGGTTCTGAAAGAAACCATTGCTAACTCTCAAGGGCCCAAAAAGGTTTGGGTACCTAAAACTTGAAATTTTCTCTGTAGGGCTTGAAGAAGAAGAAGAATAAGTGGTACTTGGACAATGGTTGTTCAAGACACATGACAGAGAATTATTCTTGGTTTTCAAGCTTTATCAAGATCGAAAATGGTGGAGATGTATCGTTTGGAGATAATTCAAAAGAAAAAATCATTAGCATTGGCAATGTCGGTAATGTATCCTCTACTCTTATTGAAAATGTGTGTTTGGTTGAAAACTTAAAACACAACTTACTTAGCATTAATCAATTATGCGATAAAGGATATAAAGTTATCTTTGATGGGTCAAAATGTGTTATTGAGAATGCATGTGATGGTAAGGTTTTGTTTGCAAGAAATAAATGTGTTAATTTATATACTATTAATATAGATTGTGCATCTACAAATGATAAATGTTTCTTTGCATTGCATGATGACGGTTGGTTATGGCATAGAAGATTAGGCCATGCAAGTATGGATTTGATTTCAAAATTCTCAAAAAATGATTTGGTTAAAGGTCTTCCAAAAATTAGTTTTCAAAAAGATAAAATTTGTGAAGCTTGCCAATTTGGAAAACAAATCAAAACTTCTTTCAAAAATAAAAATTATATCTCTACTTCAAAACCACTTTAAATTCTTCACATAGATTTATTTGGACCTTTTAGATATGCTAGTTTAAATGGCAAATATTATGCATTTGTGATTGTGGATGATTACACTAGATACACATAAGTATTGTTCTTAGCTAATAAGGATGATGCCTTTGATTCATTCAATTTTTTTGTAAAAAGGTTCAAAATGAAAAATGTTATTCTATTACTTATATTAGAAGTGACCATGATGGAGAATTTGACAATCATGCATTTGAGAATTTTTGCAATGATTTTTGCATTGAGCATCAATATTTATCACCTAGGACTCCATAAAAAAAATGGAGTTGTTAAAAATGGAATTGAGATTTTAAAAATTATCCTAGGCAAACCACACAATAATTTAATCTTATGCCTTAATAAATTCGAAAACAATAAATTCAATAAAAGCACAATAATAAATGAGTAAGGGAAGAGAAAGCAAACTTAATGATTTTTAAGTGGTTCGGCAATCCCTGCCTACGTCCACGCCTCCAAGCACACCAGACTTAAGGATTTCACTATCCAAGCCTTTCTAAGGCTTCAAACGTTTACAATTGACTTCAAGGTGTCAATGAACCTTTACAACAAGAGATTATCTCTCCAATCTCTTCACCCCAAGTGTTTCTCACACTTGTACTCTCACAATTTGATGAGAAATAAAAAATACAATAATCAAACTCTCTTTAAGAGTGACTATACAAATTGAAGAAGAAAAATGATTTAATAAATGATGAGTTACGAAATTGAAGCTCAATATATGTTGTGTGCACTTGTTCTTACTTGCTTGGATTGCAAAAAATGAATTGGTTTTGAGTTTATATAGTTTGAACTCAAAAAGTAACCATTATGCACATTCTGCGCATATCCGGCTTGCCATTGATGGAATCCGGTAAGCCGCTTTTATGTTACCGTTAAGGCAAAAATTTGAATTTTGACTATCCGATTTGCCGATTGCGAAATCCAGTAAGTCGTTTACGTTCTGGATACATTCTACCTAATATCCGACTTGCCGGTTTTTATATCCGGTAAGCCGGTTGCTACAGTAACCTGCAGAGTGCACTATTTTCCAAAATTATAGTTTACCCCAAAATTTTACAAAACTGTATTACGGCCCAAAACGTTATAAAACTTTGCAAATAGGTCAAATTTCAGAATTTCTAAGTAATACTTTGTTAATCCCAAAACTTTATGAAATTATGATATAGCCCAAAATGCTATGACACTTTTCAAATAAGTCCTTCTCCAAAATTCCAAGCAATATTTGGTGATTTCAAAGTTTTCAAAATTCTTTCAATTAAACCATAAATTTTGAAAAACAACCAATTTTATAAAATCAATTTTTCATTAAATATAAAACCTTTATAATGTAAAAATAATGATTATTTAAAATGTATAAAAAATAATTTGAGCTTAAAAGATTTATCATTCTTAATCTTGTTTGTTATTATCAAAATCAATATTATGAAAACATATATGTCAACAATCTCCCCCTTTTTGATGATGACAAACATTTCATGTATTTAAAGAATGACTCCACAAATTGCTTCCCCTAAATATAATCTTCTTTTACAATTTGCCAATTAAGTAAATTAACATATTTAAATACATGCTAAATTAACATATTTAAATGCATGGATTTTTCTCCCCCTTCATCATCAAAAAGAAAACTTAATTGGCAAAGAAAAAAGTAGCAAATTTTTATAAATTTGAAAACATGTATTCTTCTCCCCCTTCATCATAAAAAAGAAAACGTAAATGAAAAGAATAAAAGTAGTAAATTTGTTACCCATGTTGTTTGAGTAGAAATTTTGAAAAAATCTCCCCCTAACAATAAGCATCACCTTAAATACAAATTTAGTAATATTACTCACAAATTATCATCATCATATAATCCATCAACCATAAAATATATGATCATGAACTATTATTCCATTAATTATCAAATCAACAACTCAAAACATAAAATCATCATATAAAACACCCATGTAATCAAATCATCATTATATCTCAAAATCATCAAGTCCTCACCATAATCACATATCAATTATCAAAATAATTACTCAAAATGCATATTATTCTCCTCATTTTGACAACATCGAAGTGATTTATTACTTTGTCTCCCCCTTTGGACAACAAAAAAGTTCAAAGTGCATATTATCTAAAATCATATTATATGCTCCCCCTAAATATATGGCCAATTTAAAATTTTAACTAAAATGATTTTATCCAAAAACATATCATATTTATCTCCCCCTTCATCGCAAAAAAGAAAGATAGATGCAATCAAAACAATATCATTAAAAATAATTCGATGAAGATATTACCCATTTTGTGCGAGCAAAAATTTCGGCAAAGTCTCCCCTTTAAAAATGAACAAATTCTCAAATACACAACATGGTTAAAAATACTTCTATATAAGCTTAAACAATTATAACAAATCAACAACTCCATCAATTCATCAAGCAACACACATATAATCATCAATCATCAAAATCATCAAGAAATCAATTTTAATAGTATTAAAACATGATTAGAGATATTAATAAATTTCATCATCCTAAGTTCATGCCGAATTTTTAAAAATTGTTCTTCGCAAAGTGGTTTTGATTTGTTTACCAAATTGGCATGCAAAAGTTATAAGAACATATTATCAACTATCCAAACTCCATAATAAGTAAACACATTTTAAAAATCAAGACAATTAAACTCATCAAAGATCTAATGTGACATTTTAATATAACTTAAAAAATATCATATGCTTAAAATTCTCGAAATATATGTATTTCTCCCATTTCGATATTATTTAAAGCAAGTAATGCATATTAGACAATACATCAATAAAGTACAAAAATGCATCCATTCACCAATCATAGATTGCATAAGATCAAACTTTATCAAATACAATGTAATCATCAAGGCACATTCTTTATCATCAAAACTTAAGTAAAACATAAGTACATAATGGCAAAATATAAATCATCAAAATCAACATATGGCAATATAAATCAACATAACTATTAAAAAAAGTTATCATTATGAGCTAAAGAACAAGTGATCAAATCCATTATTACAAATGTTTATATATATTTCTAAATGATGATCTAGTAGTTATATCTTGTGACGGATCTCCTAAAATTAAGTTCTTAGGGTGAGAAGAAACATACCTCCACTCTTTAGGGAGTGTTTAAGAAGTGCTTTCATTTTGCTCCGCATTTGTTTCTTCGTGTTGCTCCTCTTGATTTTCAAGTGGTGTGTTCTTTTGGCTATCCTTTGATAATCTTCTTGTAACTTTTCATCTACATTATCATCAACAACAACTTTTTCCGTAGAGAAATAATTAGACTCATCAAATATAACATGTATAAATTCTTCCACAATCAAAGTTCTTTTGTTATACACTTCATAAGTTTTGCTTGTGTTTGAATAGCCAAGAAAAATACCAACATCAAATTTTGGATCAAATTTGCCAAGATTATCTTTTGTGTTCAAAATAAAACATTTGCATCCAAAAACTTTGCAATAACTAATGTTGGGTTTTCTATATTTCCAAAGCTTATAGAGAGTATTATTGAGATGATGTCTAATCAATATGGTCATAACCATTTTTTGAATAGACCTATTCTTTCTCTCTACAACTCTATTTTGTTGTAGAGTCCTAGGTGATGAAAATTTATGCTCAATGGAAAAATCATTAAAAAAAAATCACAAATGCATGATTTTCAAATTCTCTACTATGATCACTTATAATACAAGAAATAACATATAACTCATCTATCATGCATATACATCACACAATCATGAAATATGTAAGTATTCAAAGATTGAGAATTAAAGCATATCACTTATTTATCATGCTTAGACATTACATAATCATTAAAAATCAAACAAATCTATCATGATGAGTTGACAAGCTATCATCATAAATATATAACCATGTATCATAATAAAGCACTCAATGTTAAATATAATGATAATTTGATCATGTAAATATACAAGTATACTTTCACAAATTCAAGCTACTATCCATTTATCATGATCCACTCAACATAATAAATATGCAAGATAAACTTATCCACTTCATATTAATGCACTTAATGTTATGATACAAAATGAAATGTTAAATATTTACTAAGATTAAAACATCATCACTTATAATTAATATGGCAATAATAGTTAGCAAAACAATTAAATCATCTTGCCTCATTATTTTTGCTTAGATCATGATCAAGTAATTATCCTCATAAGTTTCATCAAGGAACTCTCCACCATTCCTTGATTGTGGTACCTACAAAGAAAATATTCACGTTGTGCCCTTTGGTACCCAAATACTCTTGGGTCCTTAAGTGTTAGCAATGATTCCTTTTGGAACCCAAATACACATTTCTTTTAATTCGACATCTATAACTCATATGACCATTTCCATTACAATAATGACAAACAATTTTATGATCACTTGTGGAGGTAGCCTTAACAAAATAATTTTTATAATATTTTTGTTTCAAGTTAGGCTTATACCCAAGTCCTCCTTTCTCAAACACACATTTTTGAGTGCTTAGTAATTTTTCTAAGTTCTTTTGACCACTTGTGAATTTTAACACAATTTCGTTGAGCTCATTACTCTTTTTCTTAAGCACTTCATTTTTTTTTCATCAATTCATCAACATGTGATTTTCATGCTTATATGAAGTACTTTGTTTGCATTTAAATGATGCAATTCTATCATGCAACATTTTATTATCTAACTCTAGTCCTTTAATCTTTTCATTTAATGAATCATTGCATTTTTGTAAAGCATCCTTTTCATTTTTCAAGTCATCTACATATGATTCTGGATGCTTGTGTGAAGTGTTAGGTTTCGCATTTGATAATGCAACTCTATCATGCAATGTTTTATTTTCTAATTCTAGGCAACTAATCTTGGCACTTAGAGTTTCATTTTCATTTGTGAGCTCTACCATTTTCTTTTTAAAACATGCATTCTTTTTACCAATTTTCATCCACTCATCATACAATTCTTTAAACGCATCATGTAATTCATTATAAGTAGGAAGATCATTTACCTCATCAAGTTCATCATCCGAGTCATCTCCAATTGCCATAAGTGCCAAATTCGACACTTCATGAAATTCCTCCTCATTTGTAGTCTCCTCATACACAATTTCAAGTTTTCTCCAAATTTCATAAGCATTAGAACAATTTTAAACTCTATGAAATTCCTTTTTATCTAAGGCACAAAATAAAGCATTCATAGCCTTGGAATTTAAAGACATCTTTTTCTTATCCAACTCACTTAAAGCATTCCTTCTATGAATGAATAAATCATCACAAACAACTTCCCAAATTTCATAATCTAAAGCTTGTAAAAAAATTCTCATCCTAGTTTTCCAATAAGGATAATCATTTCCATCGAAAAATGGAGGTCTAGTGATATATTGGCCTTCCATGATGGTTGAGCTAATTTGCGTTGCTGTGGATCTTTAACTCTAGACGGTTAAGTCTACACAAGAGCACCTCGCTCTGATACCAAATGAAATACTAACTAGGCAACCCAAGAGGGGGATGAATTGAGATTTTAAAAATTATCCTAGGCAAACCACACAACAATTTAATCTAATGCCTTAATAAATTCGAAAACAATAAACTCAATAAAAGCACAATAATAAATGAGTAAGGGAAGAGAAAACAAACTCAATGATTTTTACGTGGTTCGGCAATCTCCGCCTACGTCCGCGCCTCCAAGCACACCGGGCTTGAGGATTTCACTATCCAAGCCTTTCCAAGCTTCAAACATTTACAATTGACTTCAAGGTGTCAATGAACCTTTACAACAAGAGATTATCTCTCCAATCTCTTCACTCCAAGTGTTTCTCACACTTGTATTCTCACAATTTGATGAGAAATGAAAAATACAACAATCAAACTCTCTTTAAGAGTGGCTATACAAATTGAAGAAGAAAGATGATTTAATAAATGATGAGTTACGAAATTGAAGCTCAATATATGTTGTGTGCACTTGTTCTTGCTTGCTTGGATTGCCAAAAATGAATTGGTTTTGAGTTTATATAGTTTGAACTCAAAAATTAGCCGTTATGCACATTTCGGGCGTATCCGGCTTACCGTTTATGGAATCTGGTAAGCCGCTTTTATGTTATCGTTAAGGCAAAAATTTAAATTTTGACTATCCGGTTTGCTAGTTGCGAAATCCTGTAAGTCGTTTACGTTCTGGATACATTCTGCCCAATATCCGGCTTGTCGATTTTTATATCCGGTAAGCCAGTTGCTACAGTAACCTGCACAGTGCACTATTTTCTAAAATTATAGTTTGACCCCAAAACTTTACAAAACTGTATTACGGCCCAAAAGTTATAAAACTTTACAAATAGGTCCAATTTCAGAATTTCTAAGTAATGCTTTGTTAATCCCAAAACTTTATGAAATTATGATATAGCCCAAAATGCTATGACACTTTTCAAATAAGTCCTTCTCCAAAATTCCAAGCAATATTTGTTGATTTCAAAGTTTTCAAAATTCTTTCAATTAAACCATAAACTTTGAAAAACAACAAATTTCATAAAATCATTTTTCCATTAAATATGAATCATTTATAATGTGAAAATAATGATTTATTTAAAAAGAATAAAAGCAATCAATTTCATAAAATCATTTTTCCATTAAATATAAAACCTTTATAATGTAAAAATAATGATTTATTTAAAATGTATAAAAAATGATTTGAGTGTAAAAGATTTATCATTCTTAATCTTATTTGTTATCATCAAAATCAATATTATGAAAATATATATGTTAACACCTATGAGCTTTGAAAAGATAATAAACCCAACATTGGTTATTTCAAAGGTTTTGGATGTAAATGTTTTGTTTTGAACACAAAAGATAATCTAGGTAAATTTGATCCAAAATATGATGTTGGTATTTTTCTTGGTTATTGAAACACAAGCAAGACTTATAGAGTGTATAATAAAAGAACATTGGTTGTGGAAGAATCTATGCATGTTATATTTGATGAGTCTAACCCCTCCTCTACGGAGGAAAGAGTTGTTAATGATGATGCAGATGGAGAGTTACAAGAAGAATCATCAAAAGATAAACAAGAGAATGCTCTACAAGAAAATCAAGAGGATGGACAAGAAGAGCAAACAAATATGGAATAACAAGAAGGTACTTCTCAAACACTCCTAAAGTAGTGGAAGTATGTTTCTTCTCATCCTAAGGATGTAATTTTAGGAGATCACTTACGAGGTGTTATAACTAGATCATCTCTTAGGAACACATGTGAGCATACTGCATTTATTTCTCAAATTGAACCAAAATCCTTTGCGGATGCGGAAAATGATTAATCTTGGATTATAGCAATGCAAGTGGAATTGAATCAATTTGAGAGAAACAATGTGTGGGGATTAGTTCCTAATCCGGAACATCAATCCATTATAGGCATATATGGGTATTTAGAAACAAAATGGATGAATCTGGTGTGGTTGTAAGAAAAAAAGTTAGATTAGTGGCTTATGGTTACAACCAAGAAGACGGAATTGATTTTGATGAAAAATTTGCACTTGTAGTTAGACTATAATATATTAGAATGCTCTTAGCTTTTGCATGTCATAAAGATTTTATTTTATATCCAATGGATGTTAAGAGTGCTTTCTTAAATGGTTATATTATGGAAGAAGTTTATGTGAAACAACCTCCTGGTTTTGAAAATGGAAATTTTTTCAAATCATGTGTGTAAGTTGTCTAAGGCATTATATGGATTAAAAACTTCTTGTTAGATAACGATTTTTTGATAGGAAAAACGAACACAACTCTCTTTGTTAAGCATAAGAACCAAGATATACTTATTGTTCAAATTTATGTTGATGACATTATATTTGATTCTACTAATGAATTGTTGTGTAAAGAATTTTCATAAATCAAGCCAAGTACGTGAAAGATCTACTCAAAAGATTTGGCTATAATAATGGAATGACAAAAAGCACTCCAATGAGTACTACCATCAAGCTGGACAAAGATGAGAAAGGTAAGGAAGTTGACATCAAGACTTATCGAGGTTTGATTGGATCCTTACTCTACTTGATTGGTAGTAGACCTGATATTATGTTTAGTGTATGTTGTGTACTAGATTTCAATCTTGTCCTAAAGAGTCACACATGCTTGCTGTCAAACGAATTTTTCGATATTTGATTGGCACCATTAATCTTGGTTTTTGGTATCCTAGGGGAACTTATATTGACTTAACTTGTTATTCGGATGATGATTTTGCCGGATATAAGGTTGATAGAAAAAGTACTAGTGGAACATGTCACTTCTTAGGTCATTCATTTGTCTCTTGGTTTAGTAAGAAACAAAACTCAGTTGCGCTTTCAACTACAAAAGCCGAATATATAGCTGCTGGTAGTTGTTGTGCACAAATCCTTTGGATGAAATAAACCCTTAGAGACTATGGTATTAATCTTGATCAAATACCTATATTGTGTGACAATACTAGTGCTATTAATCTATCTAAGAATCTCATTCAACATTCTAGGACCAAGCATATAGAAATTAGGCATCACTTCCTTAGAGATCATGTTCAGAAAGGTGATGTTGTGATTAAATTTGTTTCTACTGAAAATCAACTTGCGGATATCTTTACAAAACCTCTTAGTGAAGAGCATTTTATAAAGATAAGACATGAGCTTGGAATGATGAGTGTTGCATCTTGAATTATGATTTGTTGATTAAGTTAATATGTTTGTTCTTGAATGCATTTATGGTTCATGTATTGAATGGCTTATTAAAAAGTTTTAAATCACAAATGATTTAAAATTGATCAATTTTTTTAAGCCAAAAATAAATTGGTGTGTATAATACAAGTCTGAGCTTACCAAAATTCAATAAGAATCAAAATGATTTCCAAGTATTAACTGGTATATCGCTTCCTATCAACCAGAAAATTGTTTTCCTATTTGATTACTCTCGGGTCAAATTCCAGATAACCATATTTAGCAAACTGGTAAGCCGAATTAACCTTGGTTGCTCTCGGGTCAAGTTTCAGATAATCGATTATAACATCCGGAAAGCCGAATTTGCAAAGCTTCTTTTCTACCTCAAAACCGGACAGTCGATTCTTCAAATGGTAAGCCGAATGAGTTTTAAAAAATTCTAGAAACTATCCGGACAACCAGATAAGAAACCAGCAAGTCGGTTTCGGCTTTCATCATTCTGGACACTAACTGGCTAACCGTTAGTGGCTTCCGGTAATCGGATTCGGTTTTCCCCTCATTGGACACTAACCGGCAAATCGGTTAGTGAAATCCGGCAAGCCGGATTTGAGGCTTTTTTAAATTGTTCATCTTCCCTTTCTTTCTTCTAGTAAACTAGATAACTCCTTCTCTCTCAAGTCGTTTCTCTCTCTCTCTCTCTCTCTCTCTCTTACTCCAAAATCCATTACTTCCACTCGTTTTCAATTCAAATTGACTCATAAATCTTATTCCCCATCCATTCTTGTGTCTAAAATCATCTTTCAAATCCATTTTCAACCTCAAAATCACTGGATTCGAAATCAAATCTAAGGTTTCAACCAAATTTTTCTCTCTCTAGATTTCTTCCTCTTAAGCCATTTTTGAACTAAATTGCCTCTCAAAATCTCTTTCAATCCTCATCATCTCCCTTCTCATTGCCTCATTTCACTTCAAATCACTCAAAATCACCATGCTAGCTCGCGGCCGGTTCAAGGAAAAGGCAAAGAACTAGTTCAACAAACCAAACAGTCACAGCAAGTAGGGGCACCTCCAATCAATCCAACTTTAAGTCTGCACACTTCCAGAACAAGCATTTAGTCAATTGGTTTCACCAAAGCTTCATGACCTGTGAGGTACTCTCTAAATTTTACGTTTCACTGGATTGGCTTCATAGTCTCAATATTAGTCATAGAAATTTGTATCAATTGTTGGAAGAAGTTAGTTGGATTAATGCACTTATGATTGAGGAGAATGTGTATCCCGACTTGGTGAAAGTATTTACCTCGAATATGGACATTTCCGAGGAGAAAAAGAATCGAGCAATCACCAAGGTTGGAGGAGTGTTGATTGATTTAGTTGTTTCGGAGTTAAATTCTATTCTAGAAACCTCCGATTATGGCTTATAAATTTTCTTGTCTAGGAAATCTCCCAAACTTGATACTTATGTCCATGTTGACGCTGTTAGAAATATATGTCGGCGTAATGACCTTTCTGTAAAATTGTACCATTCATTTTTGCACTTAATGCCTCTGTCTCCAAACTCGGATTTTGCTTCATTTTATTCAGTCCATTGTACTTCATAGATCAGGGCATTTGGATGAGGTTTCCCATATGGATGTTGCTTTGATTGATTGCATCCTTAAACATCATCCGGTTAATTTGGGGTATACCATTATCCGAACTATGCTTTCCATTCCTAACTTGATTACTCGTTCCCTTGCGGATGGTCATTTTATCACTTGGATCCTTAAATACTTTAAGGTTCTGATTAATGAACCATTGTTGGCTATTTCTTTAATCAAATGCTAGTAATGTCAATGTGCAAGTGTACACAACAAGTAATAAAGTGATGAATATTTAAGATCGTCTCCACAAGGATTGATGTTACTAGAAATGCTACAGCAATCACAATAGTGCAATCTAGCTTAATTCAAAGAGGAACAAATGTAAAGTTGGTTACTATTGAAATTGATAATTGTGAGAGAATAAAATGAAACAATGCGGTAATGAAATAAATTAAATAAAAATGCGTCGAAGAATCAAATGAGAATAAGGTAGTTGAATGATCCAACTATCTTTATGGGCTGACTACTTTTCATCAAGTTAACACCAGTGGCTACAGCAATTTCTATAGCATTGGGTATAATTTATTTTGCATCCTCAACTGTCGCATATTGGAATTCTCATACCCGTTAGTATCTTAGCAATGACCAATTGTTATTCTACCTATGGCATGGCATTATGAACATCCAATCTCTCCATCCTATAAGGTGAGTATCTATGTCTAAGTTATCACAAATCTTAACTTCAAGTATGGCCCTTATGAGATTCAAGATAAACTTAATTTAGGAAACTTAAATTAAGATCAAGTATTACTCTAATAATATCCACTAAGAAATGCCCTTTTGCAGTTCTATCTTAACTTGAACCATTAAATGAGTGGTCAACCAAAATAACAGTTATAATAAGAACTACTAGAGTAAAATGCTATAGCAATTATTTAGCAAATCATAAGAACAGTCAAGAACCCATTAGATTGTTTGTCACTCAACTACAAGCAAGTTTAGTTCATATTCTGAAAGACAAAAACAAATAGCAACATATTAATCACGAAATACATCGGTTCAATCAAAGAGTGAAGAAAGATCTAAGTGAAGAATGATAGATAGTGAATCCAAATAACTCTACTGGATTCTTCAATGATGCGGCCTTGGTTCCCTTGAGTTATGATATTTGTCTTCTTTTTCTCTCTAATTTTTCCAAAGATAATTCCTTGCCGCCATTTTATGTGATGCGCGCCTCCTTTTATAACTGAAAATTAGGGTAAACAAAAGCCTCAAGAGTACATGAGTCAAATTAGGAAACTCCAGATCGTAATTCTGCAGCTAACCCACGCTAAGTTTTCTTCGTCGGTGTTCCAGGATTGCTACAGCAATGGTTGCTCCAGCAACGGCTATAACACTGCACTATTCCTGTTTTTGTTTCACTTTTTTTGTGGGCATATTCTTTCTTCTTCTTGCTAGCCTAATATCTCAGCATCCCTTCATGAATTATGAACTTTTGAAAACCTATAATTATGCATATGTTTTGAGCACAAATTACTTTAAATCAAGTAAAACCTATTAAAACTCAACTAAAATGGATGTTTACGCAAAATATAACCAAAATATAATAAAAACACATCATTTACTCTCTAAGTGGTCTTGATTTAAGTCTAGAATTGTCGTACTAACTCTCATTTCATAGAGTTATCACACCCCCAAACTTAAACCGTTACTTGTCCTCAAGTAATGACAATATACTAACACTTCACGCACACAATCATGCAACACACAACTTAGCTCTTTTATCAAATTTGCAAGGATTCTTCCACCTTCAGATCACAATCCCAATCATGCAAAATGGCCATGGTAAATCAGTTCTAGACTTAAGCTTCCTTTTGTCCAAAGTGTGTGTGTGCTACTTTGATTGAATTCCAGAGATGCTACAACATTACCAAGAGATTGCATGTAATTTAGAGGTAGCATAATTTTATTCATATATGGGGTAGCATAAATCTCATATACTCAAATTGTGCTCTATTTAAGAATGAAAACTTAAGAGTATTGAACCCTCCCACTGTAACATTTATTTTTCATGTGAATGCCAATCAATTATAATGATGACACCCAATTACTCAAGCCATGCACATATCAGAGTTATTGTATCAATATCTGTAACATAATCTTATCTAGAGATATCTTTTAACTCAAGGCTGAATATGGGGCTCAGGAACAAACCTGACTACTCAATATCTTAGACAGAGGACTTCCTAGTACTGTTGTCTCATATATATTATTATTATTATTTTTTAGAACAACTGCTACAGCACTTCTCATAACTCTTGTTGCCTTTGGACACAACTTTGTATATGGGTTACATACTCAGCTCTGGTTACTTAGCAACTTGAGCCATTGGATCAAAATTTATTTCATAGTAAGCACAGTCCATCAAAATTCTTCCCCCAAACTTAAGATCTTTTCTATTCTTTTGGCTCTACTACAACATTCTCATAAAACTCCACCAACGTTTAGGTGTCAGGACAAAATTTCACTCTCCATATATAACTATCTTTACTCGGCATTCTTATAATCACTAATTAACACTCAATTTATCTTCATTAGGTTTTCAAATTCATACACAAATATTAGATAACAGAGCTTTACACAACACATACATAAACACATATTCAAAACACCCAGAGATACATCCCCACCCCCCCCCCCCAAATTTAAATGGTGATGTGTCCTGACAAGCACACAATAGCAAAGTCACACAACCCGTCAAAGACATGGAGGAGGAAGTTAAAAAAAATAAACCACACAAAATGAAAACATAATGAAAGAAATTTTTTTCAAAATTGAATAAAATGACTAGCAGGAAGGGGATACTCCCCTGTTGTTTGAGCACTGCTGCAACATGATGGGATGACATCAGCGCTTTTTGGATGCACTGCGGAGCTTATCCTTTGGGGATTCTTGTGGAGAGGTGGCTGACAAAGTCTTTTTCTTTTTCTTCAATGGGCTTATGGAAAGGGTTGCAGTTGGGGCGGCTTGCTTGGTTGACACCGATCTGGTCCTTTTTTGTTCTGGTGAGGCTATTGCAGCAATGCCTCTAGAAGTGCTGCCCTTTCTTTTGCTGAATCTTCTACGACTAGCACGAAAGAGTTTGCTAGGAGTTTGCTGTGGAGGAGCTGGAGCTGGTGCATTAGCTGCATGTCCCTCAGTTGTGATGGCAGTAATGATGTCAAGTAGCTGCTTGGCTTCTGTGGGTGTACGAGTGACTCTAGTTGTTGCAGCTTCTAGCTCTACATCACTTGCTCGGCTTCATCTTCAGAGGCAGGAGGGGTAACTATTTTTTCCTTGCCCTTTCTCGAAAGGATTGGAATGTGGGGCTCCTCTTCAGGTTCATTTTCATAATCTTTTTGGATGATGTGCTTTTTCTTAGGTTTGGAAGAGGTCTTGACTGGAGGTTCCTCACGTTCTTTCTCAGACTCTTACTTTGCCTCTGTTGGTGAACTGTCAGTTGCCGACTTGTCACCTTCTTCTTCAGGTTGGTCAGATGGTTCAGCATCTTCTGAGTTAGCCTCTGCTTGTGGGTCTGCTGCAGCTTCTTCTTCTGGTTCATCTATGTCAGTGGCTTCTTCATTGACCCCTGCTGGAGCATCTGTAGTGTTGGCAGTCAAAATTGTACTATTGGAGCAATGAATCTGGGAAATTTCGGTGGGTGCTTTTCATGTAAAGAGTAAATTAGTGTAGTTGGCTTTCTAGATGTTGTAACTAGCTCCAAAATCGATCATTTTACCTCTGCTGAGCCTCAGCACATGGAGTGATGCTAGTGCTCAGTGTTTGTATCCTCTGTTCTAGCCCAATAGTTCGTCTCGCCCCTATTACAGCAGCTGGTTCAGTTGTTGCTCCAGCAATTTCACCAGCAATTTTCTCAATGGTGCGTGTAGTGAGGGCATCATCATTCTTGACATGTTCATCCTTTGCATCAAGACGAACACCTGATACTACACATATGCTGGTGATGAGTGAAGGAAATAGCAAGGCAGCAGCTTTGTGGTTTTTCATGGCACAATCTCGAATTTCTTTTTCGATAATGCTTCCCACATCTATGGAAACAGTAGTGGTGTGGGTGGTGGGCATAAGCCTGGATTTCAAAAATTTCACCCACACCTTAGTAATGGGTTTTAAATCTATCCTGTTAACTACATGCCCTTTCTCATTAGCCCACGATCCACCCTCTACTGTAAGTGTCGTGAAAATTGTGTTCCATCATTGCGGGGTCAATTTATCAAGCAACTTGGCATACTCATAGTTAATTTCAACAGGTAAATTATAAAAAAGTATTTATAACTCGAGAGTCTAATGGAACAAGTGAGTTTCTTCCCAAAATGTTGTGCTGACCAGGGCTTACCAAATTAGCGTAAAATTCTTTTACTACTAGCAGCACAGGATCTCGAGGGTGGTTGCAAAACTCTAGCCACCCACACCTTGCTGCAACATTGTGTACTGTTTGCACAATTCTTGTGGGTTGAGGTGGGAATTGAAACCTTTTTTCTTCCAAAATCTTACGTGGTTCAATGAATTCTTCATATTTTTCTTCCGCGTGGTAACTTTGGAAGCGTGAAGGATCTTTAAGTCGGTTGGCTGTTCTTTTATACCTTGGCATTGCTATAGCAATAATAATTTGTTAGTAATATGCCTGAGAGTAAAATGAGAAGAAGAAGTTAAGAATTATTGAAGTCGTGATTGCGAAGGAGAGAGGAAATAGTGACGTAGGTCACTAAGCACAATAACTTCCTTTTATAGTTGAATTTAAATGAAAATAAATCTAGTAAAGAGAGATAAATTAGGGAAGAATATATTTTAAATTCATTAAGTATATCCCATAAAAATAGGCAAGAGAATTTAGTGCATTAATTTCGGAGATTTTTCTTTCTCAATTTCCATCCAAATCTATTCATCCATCTGTCATATTTTATCTCTAACGATAAGTGAGAGGCTCCAACTTTAAGTTACTGTAACGGTAATATTGGTTGCTGCAGCACCCAATTGTTTGCTCTAGCAACGGTTACATACTCTTCTCCAATAGCTGCTAACACGTGGCTTGCCTCTGCATGCTGTCAACAATATAACCCCAATTGTAGTATGGAATCCATTTGTCACACATATTTCCCTCGAGAAATTTAAAAATAAATAAAACCAATCCTAAGAAATTAAAAATAAAGACATAAAACGACAACAAAAATAAAGGTTCAATAATCCAAAATAATAAAATTAAATAACAACAAGTGAATAAAAAAATTAAAATGAAATAGAAGGAAGAGCCTTCAACAAAACCAGAGAGGATGAAGCTCGGTTTGAAGTGACTACTCCCACAATGGGTTGCTTCAATCATTATGCTTTTGTAAAAGATAAGGGACCCACCTTATCTCTTCTTCCTCGAGATCTCTATATAAGGATCTCTCTAAACCTTTTCTCTTTTCTAGGAATCAAAGAAATTTTTTGGGTTAATAAGGATACGCTCACCTCTAATTTTCTATATTGAGTATGCTCTGCACTTGCCTTAATCCTAAGGATCCTATGCATCAGAAAGGTCCCGTTTTATCCTCCAAAACCAATTTTTGTAAAATGAAATTGTTTTATGACATTTTTCCTTTTATGCTTCTCCTAAAGTTTTCGACTGTCCTCAGTTCAAAAGTGATGTCCGTTTTACCGTCTGATCTCTCGTTCATTGTGAAATTAATACAACACACATAATTAAATTAGAAGAGACTTAAATAGATAAAAGTAGGAATATTAGTAAAACTTGAAGTGTAAAAATGACGATTTTATCCTTTATAAATATACACTTTCTAACACTCAACACACCCCCCAACCAGCTTATTGCTAGTCCTAGCAAATAAAACGAAAACAAAATTCAAATCCAAAATGTTTTTTTTTAAAACAGTCATGTTTATTCAATCAGACTAATGATAGCAATCAAATAAAAGTATAAGCATTATCTCAAGTCTAAAAAAATATCACACCCACATCAACCATCCACATGCATCAGTCCAGCAGAATTTGTCATAGTTATAGTAATCAAGCCACTTTCAAGAATGACATGTCAAACCCTAAAAGCTCACCGGTAGAGTGACACTCTCACAAAACAATTAAACCCAATAAAAATAGTACTCCAATGAATGGTAATTTAAGAGAAAATAATAAAGAAATATTATCACACACTCTCACCAAGATGAAAGATATATGCCCTCAGCTTAGAAATAATACGATCTCAAGTCAAACAAAAATGCTAGTCAACCCAATTTATTTATTATTTTTTCTTTTTCTTTTTTTTAATGCATCACTACATCTTTTTAGCCCATATATCTAGCTTCTACTTTAGACTATAGCTCCTTAAAATAAAAAAAAAACTTTTATTAGGAGGTAACGTAGGCTAGGGACATGACTAACAAAGGAGGGGAATCAGGAAAACAAAGTATATGTTTGAGAAAAAGTAGAGATCTTTCTTTTTTTTTGGAAGTTGCAACGTGGATTTCACCTGTTATTGTTATTTATTTATTTATTTTTTTTAAACAACAATTTTTTTTTTGTTTTGTTTTGTTTAGCACAACTTCACTGAACAAAATAATTATTTACATTTTTCTCAAACATAAATAGGTGATGCAGCTTATAAGATATCGGGTAATACTCCAAATCGGAGTGGGTTAAGATAATAAGTTTGACAAAGAATTTTTTTTTAAAGACTCAAAAGGGTTAACTATGAATTTTTCACAAAAGGGATGGCTAGAAAGGCTCAAAGGATCAAAGATGGCCTTTTTATCGTCTTTTAGTGATTTAAATAATCTTCTATATCTACTAGTTAGATGGACTTCTAGATGTATCAACACGCTTTTTTTATAAATTTTATTTAACCCTTTTTTTTGGATTGACTCAAAGGAAATCTAGAGATCATGTATAAAATAATAAACTACTAAGCTATATGAAGAATTGGCAAAAAGGGTTATTCTCCAAGAAAAATGACAGGCTCAAAAACTCACTTGGTATTCATTATGACATGTGCATTCCTTCAAGCAACTCATATTTGTCTCCAACATCAACATATAGAATAGCAAACATAGCGTAACATCACTTAAGACTAAAGATAATACAAATACTAAAATTTGAAAGTCATCATGTCATCCAATGTTAAAAAATACATAATTTTTTTTAAACGACAGTCTACCCCCCAACCTATTCTAAACATGAAAAGAAAATATACATGCAAAAAGGTGAAAATGATGTAGAAAAGTTAATTAGAAAAGTTAAACTTAAAATGATAGAAAAAATAGTTTTTTTTAACTAAGAAGATGTGTTTCTAGAGGCACTACACTCTATATTCAGCCATCTTCGACTCAAAAATTTGAAAATGTATATTTATAAACGATAAATTAGAAAGAAAAAGAAAAATGATTGTCAAAACTTAATAAAGAAAAAGAAAATGTCTGGAATTTTTTTTTATTTTTTTCAAATGAAGAAAATGCATTTCTAAAGTCACTACACTCCATATTCAGCCATTTTCAACACAAAAGTTAGCCATTGTTAGTCTCTACAACAAAAAATTAGTAAAAACTTAACCAATATTCTACAATTGTCGACTATTTCCTCGCTCCAACCAGAACGAAATATTATCCTCAATATTTTAAAGGAATGAAGTAGAGTTTAGAAGACATCACCCGAGTGGTGCAACACAGAAAAAATATTTACAAGCGGAGAGTTAAAACTAATTTGTACTTCTTACTGCGGTTACTGTTACCATCATTATTTGGACGCTCCAACACAAAAGTCCAGGGGTCTGGCTTCGGTCTATAAGCTTATAACAGATCAAGTAGCTCATTAGTAGTGTGAGCACAAATTAAAATTTTTCACTGTGGAAGGAATGAAATAGTTTTTTATTGCATAGTTAAAAAATGCGATGAAGCCATCATAAAATTTATTGACATTTAGCAAACCAATGGGGCCCAAGATGCTAATGTGATAAGTGCCTCTAGAGTTGCAAGATCTCCTGGTAGGAAAATAAAAGCATCAGCATGATTAAGTATTTCAGTCGTTCTTTCTTGCATACTTGAGACAACTATTCTCCAGTTGGTGAGTCAGATAAACTGCCCAAAGGTTTTAAGGCTCTTGGGATGATGCCTAATACTTGGCTTCCTCTGACAAAAACAGCTTTTGAGACCAATTTTGATAACCCTCGATTACCTTCTATATACACCAAGTGTAATTTTCTCTCTGCTATGCTTCGACCAAGATCTATGGCTGCCTCAACGAACTCTTTATGTTTGCCATAGTTAAATCCAGAAAGCACACAAATGTTCTTAAATTGATTCTTGGGAGTAGCTTCCATTGGGATACTTCTCAAAAACAATTTGTGAGTGCTTAACAAAACAAATCATATTTTAAAATCTTAGTGACAGTGGGTCACAACTGTGTATGAGGTAGCATGTCAGTGTTAATTAACGTGTAACACACATGGCTCAAGAGTAAAAAAGTAAATAGTAAAAAGGAAAAAAACAATGATAAAAGAAAATTATTAAAGACAATAATGCAAATGATAAAACAATAGTAAAATAAAACAACAATGAAGTAAAATGATATTCACATGTAGTTGTGACCGTGACTCACATCTTCCTCTAGTTTTACGTCCAGAACGGCTTGAAAGCCCTTTATGGGTTGAGGATGGGCTTCACATATAGTTTTCTTATAAACTAGCAAATAGGGTCGTTTATAGTCAAATTCCCGAGACTATATATTGCATGCTCTTTCTGGAATAATGGCCATAACTGGAGAATCGCTCCTTATACATATCCACTAGGATGCGTTTCAAGAGATAAAAGGATATCATCCAATGACTCATTATTCAAGACATCCCTAATGAATTGAATCTTATCTTCCCGTTATCAGACATCATTCCTAAAGAACATGGTTTTTTATCCCATCTCATTCTGGCACAGTTATGACAAGTAACAGAAATTCTTCGAGCTCGTCGTGTTCTTGCATAATTTCCTTTACCACAACCAGGCATGTATGCAATAAATTTTGGAGGCAACTTACTTGCCAAATGTACTTTGGCCTCGATTAACCAGCGGATGTCAGCAGGTATGTTATTCCTCATGAGCAATCGCATGCGTTTGGATCAAGCTTTATAGATTGTAAGGAGGGCATTCTGAGGAAGTGAAGGGAATCGATTGTGAAGCTTTACTGAAATCTTATTTTTGTCCATATCTTCGCCTCAGAATATCAGTTATTATGGGAAACTGCAGTAACCGACTTGATTGTCATGGAGTACTATTATTTGCCACTTCACCAGAGTAACAAACTAAAGTACACAAACAAAGAAAAACAAACTAAAACACATAAAGAAAATTACAATCATCTTCTTATTGAATTTACCTCAAGCTCCAACTAAATGTTGTAGACACCTCTCTCAATGTCTCTTAGTTGGCTTTCTAAATCCTCAACATGGGATACTAACTGTAGTGGTTGCAGAGCCCAAATATGAAGTGTTTTACAAAATCAAATTTGCCTTTTGAGATGAGATTTTACACGTTAAAGTGGTCTAAGAATGTCCAGGAGGAACGATTTAGCTATGGCACTCATGATTAACAATGATAAGAGAAAACGTAATGGTTAAACAAACACACTTATGCATAAATAATTTCAATTAGCAAAAGAATAGTAAAAAAAAGAAAAAAATCAAATCACCAAAAGAAAGAAAAATCTCAATTCAAATCTGGTGGGTCACTCAAATTTATTTTGGTATCCTCTTCATGTGGTTGGTACTCTAGATATGGCTTTAATATTTGACCATTAACTTTAAATGTGACACCATTCTTTGGGTCTTTAATTTCAATTGCCCCATGTGGAAAAACATTGTGAACAATAAAGGGGCCAGACCATCGAGAGCGTAACTTACCTAGGAATAAGTGCAAGCAATAATTGAATAAAAGTACTTTCTGATCTGTAGTGAAATATTTTCTCATAATTTGCTTGTCATGGAAGACTTTCATTCGCTGCTTGTATATCTTGGCATTTTCGTATGCATCATTGTGAATTTCTTCAAGTTCTGCCAGCTGTAATCTTCTTTCTGAGCTTGCTTTCTGCATGTCAAAGTTGAATTTCTTGATGGCCTAGTATACACGATGCTCGAGTTCCACATGTTGGTGGCAAGTTTTTCCATACACTAGCCTATAGGGTGACATCCCAATCGGGGTCTTGAAAGCCGTTCTATATGCCCACAATGCATCATCGAGTCTTAATGACCAATATTTTATGTCTGGCCTCACCGTCTTTTCTAATATGTGCTTTATTTGTCGATTGGAGATATCAACTTGGCCACTAGTTTGCGGATGATATGGGGTCGCCACTTTGTGAGTGATTGAATATTTTGTCAAAAGAGCTTTGAATGATTTGTTACAAAAGTGGGTACCACCATCACTGATTATTGCTCGAGGGAATCCAAAGCGTGAAACAATGTTGCTTTTCAAAAATCCTATCACCACCTTGTGATCATTGTGTTAACATGAATATGTTAATAATATTGATTAATATTGATTTTGATGATAACAAACTTTAAATGGTTTTTGATTAAAATGTTGGAGCTATTCCTTAATAAACGAGAGCCTTATAATCATTCCAATTATATTCATAAAAGATGGACTTTCAAATTAGAAAATGATTCTCTGCAAAATCTGGTTTAAAATGTGATTCTAGAAATAAATGGTGAACCGTTTTCTTTTAAACGATTAATCGATTAAAACTAGAGAGCAAAATATTGCCTAAGCTCTAACCGATTAAGAAAAACAAAAAACACAAAAAGTTGGGAAGGCTACTAGAATTTAATGGTGAACTTTTTATTTAAACGGTTAACCGATAAAATCCAGAATTGAAGATTGCACTCATCTGACACCATTTCACAAAATCGGATAAGGCTAATTTATTTTGTAGGTTACTGGAAACAAACGGCGAACTGTTTATTACAAACGGTTAACCGAAAATTTCCAGAGAGGTCATTTCATGTAAATCCTTAACCGTTTAATGTAAACGGAAAACTGATGTTCATCTTGTAGGTCTCTGGAATTTAATGGCGAAAGGTTAACCCTAAACAGCAAATCGTTTATTTGAAAATTAGCACAACGGTAACATTGACCAGATGATACGGTTAACCGTTAATGTCTAACGGCGAACCATTTTCGTGCAGACAGTTTATAACGGCTAGTTTTTTAGCTCCATTTATAAATAAACTAATTCAAATTCAAATAAGGTTGATCACAATACGACTATTGAGCTTATACTCGAGAACACAATCTTCATAGAGCTTTGAACATATTCTTGCTTCATCTATTCACATATTGGGCATCATTTTGTAATCTTAAATATTGTGAGAGGCAAAACAAATTTGTAATCTTTTATTTTGAGTGATTGTAAGTGTTGGGATACACTTGCGTTAAGAGATTGGGATAATCTCTTGTTGTAAAGGTTATTGACACCTTGGAAGTCAAGTGCAAGCATTTGAAGCTTTGGAGGCTTCCTTAGTGGAATCCGCAAGCCCGGAAAGCTTGGAGGCATGGACGTAGGTAAGGTTGGCCGAACCACGTAAAAATCTATGTGTTTGAGTCTCTCTCTCCTTATCTTTTTATTTTGTGATTAACTTATTTGTTATTGCTTTGAATTTGGTTTATATTTGCATTAAGTTTTTCTTTATAAATTGAATAATTTTTAGAATTCCAATTCATCCCCCTCTTGGGTTGCATAACTAAAATTTCGTTTGGTATCAAAGTTTAGTTCTCTTGTTAGGACTTAACAGTCTAGAGTAAAAGATCCATGGCAACCCAAAATGACTCAACCTTTAGGGAAGGACAGTCCACAACTAGACCACCATTTTTTGACGGAAATGACTACCCATATTGGAAAACTAGGATGATAATTTATCTACAAGCACTAGATTATGAAATTTGGGAAGTTGTATGGGATGGTCCGTTTTTTCCCCTAACTAAAAATGAATTCGGGGAAGATATTCCAAAACCTTCAAGGGAATGGAATGAATTAGAATAGAGAAAAGCTTCTCTAAATTCTAAAGTTATGAATGCTTTATTTTGTGCACTTGATAAGAAAGAATTTCATCGAGTATCTAGTTATGAAAGTGCCAATGAAATTTGGCACAAACTTGAAGTAGTTTATGAAGGCACAAATCTAGTGAAAGAGTTGAAAATTAGTAGGTACACTCGACAATATGAGCTGTTCCAAATGGAACAAAATGAGAGTGTGTACTCTATGTATACGAGATTTACGAACATAGTAAACACTCTAGGAGCCCTAGGAAAGATATTCTCAAATAGCGAAAAAGTTAAGAAAATCATTAGGTAATTTCCAAAAGAATGGAGACCTAAAAGAACTGTTATTGAAGAGGCCAAAGATTTAAATACTTTACATCTTGATGATTTAATTAGTTCTCTCATTTCATATGAAGAAGATTTGGTAGCAGAAAAAGGGCATGGGGAGAAGAAGAAAAGCATTGCTCTCAAAGCTTTAAAATATGAGAGTGATGGGGAGCGTGAACCGGATGATGAAGAGTTGGCCATGCTAGAAAGGAGGTTTAGAAAATTCTTCAAGAAAACCAGAGAGCGAAGAAATCTCAGAAACTTCAAGAACCAAAAGGAGAAGAAAGAGGTAATCACATGCTATGAATGCAAGAAGCCTGGTCATATGAGGTCGGAGTGCCCACTTATCAACAAACTCAAGCAGAAAGCCATGATTGCAACTTGGGATGATAGCGAGGAAGATTCAAGTGATGAAAAAAGATCACAAGAAGTATCAAACCTAGCGCTTATGGCAATAGGAGGGGATGATGATCTCAATGAGGTAAGTGATCCCACCTATGATGAATTCTATGATGCCTTTAAAGAATTGCATAATGAGTTGATGAAGATTGGTAAAAAGAATGTATGTCTTAAAAAGGAAATGACAAAGCTTAAAAATGAAAATGAATCTCTAAATGCAAAAATTACATGCCTAGAAGTAGAGAACAAAACATTACATGATGAAATTGCATTATCAAATGAGAAACCTAGCATCTTACATGAGCATTTAGAATCACACATAGATAATTTGAAAAATGAAAATGAAACGCTTAAGAAAAAGAGCAATGAGTTGAATGAGATTGTTTTGAAATTTACAAATGAGCAAAAGATGTTGGATAACATGCTTAATTCACAAAAATGTGTGATTGACAAAGAAGGTATTGGTTATAAGCCCAACTTGAAACAAAAATATGATAAAAACTACTTTGTGAAGAGTACATCTAGTAACAATCAAATCGTATGTCATTTTGTAATCAAGATGGTCATATGAAAAATAGATGTCTAGTAAAAAGAAATGCATATTATGGTATGAAATGCATTTGGGTTCCAAAAGGAATCACTACTAACTCTCAAGGACCCAAAAAGCTCTGGGTACCTAAAACTTGAATTTTCTTTGTAGGGCTTGAAGAAGAAGAAAAATAAATAGTACTTGGACAATGGTTGTTCAAGACACATGACCGGAAACTATGCATGGTTCTCAAGCTTCACCGAAATTGAAAATGGTGGAGACGTATCTTTTGAAGACAACTCAAAAGGAAAAGTTCTTGAAATTGGAAATGTTGATAAAGTTTCCTCAACTCTAATTGAGAATGTATGTTTGGTTGAGAACTTGAAACACAACTTAATTAGTATTAGTCAATTATGTGACAAAGGTTATAAAGTTATCTTTGATAAATTTAATTGTATTATTGAGAATTCATGTGATGGCAAGATTTTATTTGTTGGGAATAGATGTGGTAATATTTATATCATTAACATAGAATGTGCATCTACTCTTAATAAATATTTTTCCGCATTGCATGATGATAGTTGGTTATGGCATAGAAGGTTAGGACATGCAAGTATGGATTTGATTTCGAAAATTTTAAAAAATGATTTAGTTAAAAGTCTTCCAAAAATTAGGTTTTCAAAAAGATAAGATTTATGAAGCTTGTCAATTTGGAAAACAAATAAAAACATCTTTCAAAAATAAAAATCATATTTCTAATTCAAAACCACTTCAACTTCTTCACACAGATTTATTTGGGCCCTCTAGATATGCTAGTGTTAATGGCAAATATTATGCATTTGTGATAGTGGATGATTATTTTAGATATACATGGGTATTATTCTTAGCTAATAAGAATGATGCTATTGATGCCTTTAAAGTGCTTTGTAAGAAAATTCAAAATGAAAAAGGGTATGGTATTGCATGCATTAGGAGTGACCATGGAGGAGAGTTTGAAAATCATGCATTTGAGACTTGTTGTAATGATTTTGGTATTGAGCATCAATTTTCATCACCTAGAACTCCACAGCAAAATAGAGTTGTTGAGAGAAATAATAGATCCATTCAAGAAATGGCTAGGACTATGTTGAATAAAAATTCATTGCCTAAGTATTTTTGCGCTAAAGCCGTCAACACCTCTTGTTATGTTTTAAATCGTGTGTTGATTAGACCTAACCTTAACAAAACTCCCTATGGGCTTTGGAAAAATAGAAAACCCAATATTGGTTATTTCAAAGTTTTTGGATACAAATGTTTTATTTTGAACACAAAAGATAATCTTGGCAAATTTGATCCAAAATCCGATGTGGGTATTTTTCTCGAATATTCAAACTCAAGCAAAGCTTATAGATTTTATAACAAAAGAACTCTAGTTGTAGAAGAATCGATGCATGTTACTTTTGATGAATCTAACCCCTTCTCTACGGAGAAAGTTGTTGTTGATAATGATGTAGATGAAGACTTACAAAACGAATCATCAAAAGATAACCAAAAGGATGCATCTCATGGGAATCAAGATGAGCAACATGAAGAAATAAATATAGAGCAAAATGAAGGTACTTCTTAATCACTCCCCAAAGAGTGGAGGTATGTTTCTTCTCACCCTAAGGATGTAATTTTAGGAGATCCCTCATGAGGTGTTACAACTAGATCATCACTTAGGAATACTTGTGAGCATAATGCATTTATTTCTCAAATTGAACCCAAATCCTTTGCGGATGCGGAAAATAATGAATCTTGCAACGTGTGGGAATTAGTTCCTAAACCGGAATAACAAGATGGATGAATCCGGTGTGGTTGTAAGGAATAAAGCTAGATTAGTGGCTCAAGGTTACAACCAAGAAGAATGAATTGATTTTGATGAAACATTTGCACCCATAGCTAGACTAGAATTAATTAAAATGTTGTTGGTATTTGCATATCATAAAGATTTCATTTTATTTCAAATGGATGTGAAAAGTGCCTTTTTAAATGGTTATATAATGGAAGAAGTGTATGTAAAACAACCCCCTAGTTTTGAAAATAAAAAATTTCCAAATCATGTTTATAAGTTATTTAAAGCCTTGTATGGCTTAAAACAAGCACCTAGAGCATGGTATGATAGGCTTAAGAATTTCTTGTTAGAAAATGATTTTTCAATGGGTAAAGCAGATACTACTCTCTTTGTCAAACATAAGGATAAAGACATACTTGTTGTTCAAATTTATGTTGATGATATTATTTTTTGTTCTACTAATGAATTGTTGTGTAAAGAATTTTCATCTTGCATGAGTAATAAATTTGAAATTAGTATGATGGGAGAGTTGAAGTACTTCCTTGGACTGCAAATAAAACAAAATGAGGAAGGAATTTTCATAAATCAAGCCAAGAATGTAAAAGATCTACTCAAAAGATTCGATATTGATGACTCAAATACCAAAAATACTTTGATGAGCAGAACCATCAAGCTTGACAAAGATGAAAAAGGCAAAGAAGTAGATATCAAAATGTATCGAGATATGATCGGATCTTTACTTTATTTAACTGCAAGTAGACCCGATATCATGTTTAGTGTATGTTTGTGTGCAAGATTTCAATCATGTCCCAAGTAATCTCATTTACTTACTGTAAAACAAATCTTCCGCTATTTAAGTGGAACTATAGATCTCGGCCTTTGGTATCCTAGGGGAACTCATATAGATTTAACATGCTATTCAGATGCAGACTTTGCCGGTTATAAAGTTGATAGGAAAAGCACTAGTGGAACTTGCTATATTCTAGGTCACTCACTTGTTTCATGGTTTAGCAAGAAACAAAATTATGTTGAACTTTCAACTACCGAAGCTGAATATATTACTGTAGGAAGTTGTTGTGTGCAAGCTCTTTGGATGAAACAAACACTTAGAGACTATGGTATTAACCTAGTACAAATTCCTATTAAGTGTGATAATACTAGTGCTATAAATCTTTCAAAGAATCTCATTCAACACTCTAGAACCAAGCATATAGAAATAAGACATCATTTCTTGAGACATCATGTTCAAAAGGGAGATATTGCATTAGAGTTTATTTCTACAAAAAAACAACTCGTCGATATTTTTACCAAACCCCTTGGCGATGAACAATTTTCAAAAATTCGGCATGAACTTGGGATGATGAAATTTTCACATTAACATCTCTATTCATGCTATTGAGTGTATTGAATTGATTGACTTATTGGTGATTTGATGATTTAATATTTATGAAATGCTTAAGCTTGATATTCAAATGATGTGAGTGCTTTGTTAATTCTTGATTGATTATATGAAATAATTGCTTGAATACATTTTCATGAATCATGAATTAAAATGGCTCATAAAACATTTTTTGATCAATTAAATGATCTTGGAATGTATCATTTGTTGGCCAAAAAAAAAAAAAATCAAATGTGCGAAATTATAGATAAAATAAACGGATAACTGTTTCCAATAAGTGGTGAATCGTTTTATTCCAGAAACAAGATTATGATGTCTGTTTTATTACCCTTTCACCATTTGATGCAATTGATAAACTGTTTAAAAACAGAGAGCTCTCTAGCCGTTACTCCTTAGCCGTTAAGAGTTTAACCTTTCACCGTTTCCCATTCTTTAGCCTCTGGAAGCTACCCCTTAACCGTTTAAAATAAATCGTTAACCGTTTTCGTGAATATAAAATTGTTCAAAGGTTTTTTCTTCTCCTTCTCTAGTTGCCCTTTCGCCGTTTCGGCCATTGTTGCGCAGCCTAAGCTTCTTATGCCCTCAAACCTTCATTTTTCTTGTTTTTCTTACCAAATCAAACCTATAACATCAATTTTTATTACCTTTAGAATACTTTCACCGATTCAAATCTTCAAATTAGGCCCAAAATCAAAAGAATCCCAAATCCAAACCCTAAGTGCAGCCGTTCGGGTTTCTTTAATTTTTACCTGATTCTTGTCCTTCAACCAAATTGAGCTTCAAAATCACATCCTTTACTCATTCCTAAACAAATAATCGGTTCATCTTCTTCTCCTCACATCTCTCTCAAAATTTTCAAACTTCCTTACTCTTCACCATGGCTGCGCCCATTCGAAGAAATCTCAGGAGAAAATCTGTGCCTCTAAGGAATCCTATACCACCATGGGAAGTCTCTGAATTCGAAAGAATTCATTTCCCCATGCCTTCCTTGGCCAAGCGGTTCAAGGATCACTTCAATGGTAGAAAGGTACTTGACTCTTTCTATGTTGAATTAGATGATTTCAGTACCTTAGTTGTGTGTGGTAGAAGCATTAGGGATATGCTTCAGCCTTCGGAGTCTGCCATTAACTTTGATGACCGAGTTTATCCTAATTTAGTGCGAGTCTTTTATTCGAACATGGAAATCTCCGCAACTCAACTAAATAGGATAATTACGCAAGTAGGCGGTGTGCCTATAGAATTTGATGATGAGGACCTAAATGGCTTTCTAGGTATCTCTAGTGAGGGTCATGATATTTATACCTCTAGGAAAGCCCTTTCTTTTGACTGCTTTTGTCATGTTGATGGAGTCCGTAATATTTGTCACCGTCGAGACTTGTCTAATGAGATCTGTATTATACCTTTTCGGTCTCAACTTTTACCTCTCCAAGTTTACATTCTTCACACTATTTTACAGCACATAGTGACACCTAGGAAGGGTCCCTCGGATGAGGTTATGAGGTTGGACATTGGTCTATTAGATAGCCTCATTTTAGACCATCCCATTAACCTCGGCTATGTTATTATGCGACACATGTTGAGTACTCCAGTGTTAACCACCGCTTGTTTCCATATGGCAGTATCATTATTAAGATATTGCGATGCTTTGACGTTCCTCTTCTCGATACCGGTTATATGGAGACTAGACGGATTGGCCCTGAGGCCATGACTAGTATCGGTTTTTCTAGGAAGAATGGAGAGTGGATAAAGACTAAAAACTCCAAAAACCGGGATACCTTGATTGCTCCAGCGAATGATCGGATGCTCAATGATGTCTATCCTCCCGATAAACTTCTAGATTTTAGATTAGGAGCTCATCCTCATCCTCCGCGTCGCCGTTTTGTCCCCCGGCCTCCAGCTGACTCTAACTCTAAGGAGCGTGCGATGGATGCTGACATTCCCTCCTCTTCCGAGCCGCCTCTGGCTCCCGAGTAGCCTCCTGCTCCTGAGCCATCTGCTATTCCTGAGCAGCCCTCTGCTTCTGAGCCACCTCCAGCTCCAGTTCAGCCCTTGCTTTGGATGTTATGTAGCAGTTGGTTACTGATGTTCGCAAGATTTCAGAGCGACAACAGCTGATTCTTGATCGTTTGGACACTTTCTCCTGTGACCACCAGCAGCTATGTTCTGACTTTCAGACCTTCCAGCAGCAGAACATTGATCAACAGCTTGAGCTTATCGCTGGACAGTGCACTCTTCTCCGCTATTTTGGTTATGATCCACGGAGCACATCTTCTCCACCTCCATAGTTTCTGAGTTCTATTTTTCGCACATACATTTCATCTTTTGTTTGTTTGTGTGTTGCTATTTATATTTTTATATACACTGCTACCGCTATCTAATCTTGATATATTTTGATGACATGTTTTTGTGATGTTCTTGATGTTAGATGACTTGATATTGGCTGATTTGATATTGGTTTATGAAGTTATTGGTTTGTTGGATGATGGAGTTGTTGTTAATATATTTTGGAAGTGTTTTTAATCTCATTTTGTATTAGTGGTTTTGCTCCATTTTTAGGGGAAACTCTGCCAAATTTTTCGCTCGCCAAAACTAGACAACTTCTTTCGTCTACGAATTTATAGATTTCTTTTCTCTCTTTTCCTTTTTTGATGATGAAGGGGGAGATAATTATAGGGAGATTTGAAATGAATTTTTTGTTTAAAAGTTTCCTTGAGCAAAAATCATTTTATTGGACATTTATTTTTAATTTAATTTGGCCATACATTTAGGGAGAGTATATATTAAGGGGGAGCAAATTATTGAATGAAGTTTGTCATCATAAAAAAAGGGGAGATTGTTAACATGAATATGTTAATAATATTGATTAATATTGATTTTGATGATAACAAAATTTAAATGGTTTTTGATTAAAATGTTGGAGCTATTCCTTAATAAACGAGAGCCTTATAATCATTCCAATTATATTCATAAAAGATGGACTTTCAAATTAGAAAATGATTCTCTGCAAAATTTAGTTTAAAATGTGATTCTGGAAATAAATGATGAACTGTTTTCTTTTAAACGGTGAACCATTTTCTTTTAAATGGTTAACCGATTAAAACCAGAGAGCAACATATTGCCTAAGCTCTAACCGATTAAGAAAAACAGAAAACACAAAAAGCTGGGAAGGCTACTGGAATTTAACGGTGAACCGTTTATTTAAACGGTTGACCGATAAAATCCAGAATTGAAGATTGTACTCATCTGGCACCATTTAACAAAACCGGATAAGGCTAATTTGTTTTGTAGGTTACTGGAAACAAACGGCGAATCGTTTATTACAAATGGTTAACCGAAAATTTCCAGAGAGGTCATTTCATGCAAATCCTTAACCGTTTAATGTAAACAGATAACTAATGTTCATATTGCAGGTCTCTGGATTTCAACAGCAGAAAGTTAACTCTAAACAGCAAACCGTTTATTTGAAAATTAGCCCAACGATAACATTGACCAGATGAAACGGTTAACAATTAATGTCTAACAACGAACTGTTTTCGTGCAGACAGTCTATAACGGCTAGTTTTTTAGCTCCAGTTATAAATAAACTCATTCAAATTCAAATAAGGTTGATCACAACACGACTATTGAGCTTATACTCGATAACACAATCTTCATAGAGCTTTGAACACATTTTTGCTTCATCTATTCACATATTGGGCATTATTTTGTAATCTTAAATTTTGTGAGAGGCAAAACAAATTTGTAATTTTTTGTTTTGAATGATTGTAAGTGTTGGGATAGACTTGGGTTAAGAGATTGGGATAATCTCTTGTTGTAAAGGTTATTGACACCTTGGAAGTCGAGTGTAAGCATTTGAAGCCTTGGAGGCTTGCTTAGTGGAATTCTCAAGCCCGAAAATCTTGCAGGCGTGGACGTAGGCAAGGTTGGCCGAACCACGTAAAAATCTATGTGTTTGAATCTCTCTCTCCTTATCTTTTTATATTTTGATTAACTTATTTGTTATTGCTTTGAATTTGGTTTACATTTGCATTAAGTTTTTTCTTTATAAATTGAATAATTTTTAGAATTCTAATTCATCCCCCTCTTGGGTTGCATAACTAGAATTTCACATTGGTTCTACATGGAATTGCTTCTACCCATTTCGATACACAGTCAACAACAATCAATATGTATTGATGGCCAAAAGAAGGGGGAAAATGTCCAATGAAGTAGATACCCCATACATCAAAAATCTCAACCACTAAAATTGGATTTAGTGGCATCATATTCCTTCGTGTAATGCTACCCATTCGTTGACACCTATCACATGAAGAACAAAAGGTGTAAGTATCTCGAAATATAGTTGGCCAATAGAAACCACATTGTAAAACTTTAGTTACTGTTGGGTTTAGAAACTTTGCTAAAATCCTTATGGAAACGTCTATAAAAACCAGCATGCCCAAGGAAATATCTTACTTCTCTGATTATTTTGGGTGGAGGAAGATTAGAAATGAGATCCACCTTAGCTTTGTCAACCTCAATACCTTTGCTCGAAATGATGTGACCTAGAACAATACATTGTTTTACCATAAAATGACACTTCTCCCAATTTAAGACCAAGTTCTTCTCTATACATCTCTAGCAGAACTAGTGTTAGATAATGTAAACATTGAACAAATGAATCACCAAAAACAGAAAAGTCATCCATAAAGACTTCAAGAAATCGTTCAACTATATCAAAAAAAATGTTTAACATGCATCGTTGAAATGTAGCAGGTGTATTACATAATCCAAATGATATCCTCCTATATGCAAATGTGCCAAAAGGGCAAGTGAAAGTGGTTTTCTCTTGATCTTTTGGTGCTATGGGAATCTGATTATATCCTGAGTAACCAGTTAGAAAGCAATAAAATTCATGGCTTGTTAATCTATCAAGCATTTGATCGATAAATGGAAAAGGAAAATGGTCTTTACGTATGACAGAATTCAACTTTCTATAATCAATGCATACACGCAATCATGTAGTCACTCTAGTGGGTATCAATTCATTATCATCATTGGCAACTACTGTAACTCCTGACTTTTTGGGGACAACTTGTACAAGACTGACCCACGAACTATTATAAATGGATAAATGATATCCGCGTCTAATAGCTTAAAAACTTCAGTTCTAACAACTTCTTTCATGTTATGATTTAACCGACGTTTCATTTCCCTAGTAGGTTTAGCATTTTCATCAAGGTGAATGTAATGCATGCAGTCTATTGGGTTTATACCTTTTATATCAGCTATGGTCCATCCTAATGCTCCTCTGTACTCTTTTAAAACATCCAACAACTTACCTTTTTGTTCGTCGTTTAGGGATGATGAGATGATTACCGGCAGAGTGCTTTCTTCTCCCAAAAATACATATTCCAAAGTGTTGGGTAATGGTTTGAGCTCGAGTTTCGGTGGTGATTCTGATGATGAGATGAGTTTCTTCTCTAATGGTGCTAATTGTTCAACTTTTGACTTTCATTTATTAGTGTCCATGGATGGTGGTGAGTCAAGTAGGGTGTTGACCTCAACGACTGATCTGTCAATATCAAAATCCAAACCAAAGTGAGTTAAGCATGTTTGTAAAGGGTTATCAAAATCCATGGATGGGTAACACCATCTGGCATAGTGCTTTCTTCTCCCAAAAATACATATTCCAAAGTGTTGCGTAATGGTTTGAGCTCGAGTTTCAGTGGTGATTCTGATGATGAGATGAGTTTCTTCTCTGATGGTGCTAATTGTTCAACTTTTGACTTTCAATTATTAGTGTCCATGGATAGTGCTGAGTCAAGTAGGGTGTTGACCTCAACGACTGATCTGTCAATATCAAAATCCAAACCAAAGTGAGTTAAGCATGTTTGTAAAGGGTTATCAAAATCCATGGATGGTGCTGAGTCAAGTAGGGTGTTGACCTCAACGACTGATCTGTCAATATCAAAATCCAAACCAAAGTGAGTTAAGCATGTTTGTAAAGGGTTATTAGTAAGGTTTGAAAGAAAAGTATTATCAACTAATGTTTCTATTAAATCCACATCAATGATTCCATCATCTGCATTGTGAGGTTATTTGGCAATGTTGAACATGTTTAGCTCTATAGTCATATTGCTAAAGGACAACTGCATATTCTCAGTCCTGCATTGAATGTGAGCATCGGCAGTTGCCAAGAAAGGTCGGCCTAGGATATTGGAGATGTGCTTCCCTGAATCCTAGATTGGTTAAGTGTCAATTACAATGAAATCAATAGGAAAATAAAATTTGTCTACCTGCATAAGCACGTCCTCCACAATACCACGAGGTATAGTCGTGAACCGATCTGCAAGTTGTAACCCCACTGTTGTTGGGTGTAATTCGCTCAGTCCAAGTTTCAGAAATACAAAGTAAAGCAACTGATTTACATTAACTCCTAAATCCAACAAAGCATTCTTAATTGTGTGGTTCCTTATACTACATGAGATAGTGGAGGAGCCTGGGTCTTTGCATTTTAGAGGAACTTTGTGTTAGAGTTTAGAACTAATGGTTTCTGTTAAAAATGTCTTCTTTTGAACGTGAATATTTATCTTTTTAGTACAAAGGTCTTTAATAAACTTGGCATAGGATGACACTTGTTTTATAGCATCAAGTAAAGAGATATTAACACTTACCTGTTTGAAGATTTCAAAAATCTCACTTGTGGATTTTTCCTTTTTTCCTTTAGCTAACCTCTGAGGAAGTAGAACGTATTCTCGTGGGTTGGTTTCTTCATTCTCCTCCGATGGTGAGTCCTCAACATTCACCGATACAATTTGATTCATTTTTGTCGCTAGCATCTCTACTTTGTTGTCGACTTCTTTCCCTTTTCATAAGGTCATGACTGCTTTGACCACTCCGTGCTGTTGTAGTGAAGTGGTACTTACTTCATGCACTCCTTTAGGATTGGGCACTGGTTGACATGAAAACTTGCCTTTCTCAACAGTCATTGCCAAGGTCTGAACTGAAGAAGCAAGTTGTCCTACCATCTTCTCGAGGCTTGAAACTGATTGGGCTTGTGAGTTGAAGCCTGCTTTCATCTCATTTCGTAGTTCATCGATGGTGCGGTTATATTGCTCAATTGTGGAGCGACTTACATTCTTGAAATTCTGGAATGCATCCTTCCATGGTCTGGGTTGAGAGTAGTTATGATTCTGATTGTATGGTCTAAATTGGGGTTGAGAGGCTTGAGGAACTTGAGGAATTGGTAGCATTGGTGGAGTTGGAGCTGCTGGTTCATTCTATTGGAATCCCTGAGACTATGAAAAATTAGGGTGGTCTCTCCATCCAAGGTTATATGTGTTGGAGTATGAGTTGTAATTAGATGGTTTTCTCATTACACTTATGGCATTGGCTTGATCTGAGTATGAGTCATAGTCATGTGACTCTATTTATTTAGCAGTCGATAACGATGTTATTTGTCGAGAAAAACCTTCAACCATATCTTTAACTTCTTTAATTCCCGAACTTGACTCGCTAATGTGAACCTCATTCACTCCTTTAAAATAAAAGAAAAAAATTACAAGAAAATAATTAAAAGAAATTATTTACAAAAATTAATTCTATAAATTAAAATAACTTACCTCCCCGGCAACGGCGCCAAAACCTTGTTGTGCAAATTTTATTGAACCCGCAAGTGCACGAATCTATTGTAGAATAGATCAATAGTGACGAGTGTCGATCCCAGGAGGAGGTGGATTTTAATTATATGTAGAATTAATTTTCTATGAGGGTGGTTGAATTTGTGGTGAAAATGATTTAGACTATCTTATAATTTAAATTGGAATGACGGAATTAAATTAAAGTGGAAAATATTATAATTGAAGCACTTTGGTATTTGGATCCGCTTCAACATGCCCCATGGGTTAAATATTCCTTATTAATGCCAGTTAAATCATGAGGGGGGAATCCATACCTTATGAACCACACTCTAATCAATATAGTGGTAAGGACTTATCGTGCCAAATAATTATAATCTTGTTCTAGGGAGCCGATGAAACTAGGACAGTATCTAGACAAGATTATTATTATTTGTCGACAAAAAATCAAAACATCCACAAAAATTAGAGGGGAAGAGAAAATAAATTTACCAAATAAAGTCCATGGCACATGTTGAGACTTCACTTTCAACCCAAGCTTGAAAGAAAATTAGCTACTCATAATTGAACCAGAGGTAAAATAGAAATTTATTAAAATACTGTAGAAAACAGAAGATGAAGAATGAATTACAGAAAATAGAGCTCAAAAATGAATTTAGAGATGCCAAATTTGGGGGGGAGAGCCCCCTTTTTATAGATACACTGAGTAAATCATGGTCATTAGATTAAAAACATTTTGGATGCTCAGGATTACGCCACAGTCATCAGTCAACAGTACGCGGTTTGACCACGCGATTTAAATAGTAACACACTTTGACCACGCGGTTTGAATAGTAACACGGTTTGAATAGTGACGCGATTTGAACAGTGACGCGGTTTAGATGAAAATAATCCTGTGTATATGCATGTATCATACGCATGATTTTTGGTCCACTAACATGCTGCCACGTCACCGATCAACAGTGCATAAAAATTTTATCCAATAGAATCGTGACACCTCATCAGTCAATGCCACATCATCGATCAATGCCACATCATCGTTCTGTATATGTGAACAGTGCTGTGTACAGTAACATGGACAATACCGTACATGTGAATAGTATTGTACATGTGGACAATGACATTTTTCCTTTTATGCTCCTCCTAAAGTTTTAGACTATCATGAGTTCAAAAGTGATCTCTCGTTCATTGTGAAATGACCATGATGGCCCTAAAACACATAAGATAATTATAATACAACACACATAATTAAATCACAAGACACTTAAATAGATAAAAGTAGGAATGTTAGTAAAACTTGAAGTGTAAAAATGACAATTTTCTCCTTTATAAATATACACTTTCTAACACTCAACATAATCCATGAGCTCCCATTGACTTGGCTCCAATTTCAGATTTAGTTCACAAAAGCAACAAGGAAAAAAATTTTATTGAGCAACTTCAAGAGTCTTTGAAGAGACTACCGAAGGTTATAAAATTATGGCAGGCAAAAAGAGTCAAGCTTTTGAATTTCAAGTAGGAGATGTTGTTTGGGCTATCCTAACTAAAGATAGATTCTCAGTTGGTGAATATAACAAGTTTTCTGCTAAGAAAATCAGACCTTTAGAGATTATCGAGAAGATAAATTCTAATGCATAGAGGCTGAAGCTTCCTAATGATATCCGCACCGTAAATGTGTTCAATGTCAAGCATCTGATTCCTTATGAAGATGATCATGACAAAGATGCTATTACTAACAATCTTAATTTAAGGGTGAGTTCTCTCAATCCTGGGGTGAATGATGCAGAGTAGGAATCCATATTACACTATGATATGTTTCCTTATTAACTAAGGTTTAGGACTTTTATTTTCCTTTGCAATTTAGAGTTTTGTTTTCCTTTTACTTCATGATTTTAGATAATTACTACTAATATAAATAGTTCCCTCTTGTAGCCTTTAAAGGTAGATTCAAGTTCAATAATATTTTCAATTTTCAAATATTTGTGTGAGTATTTGAGTTATTTAATTCTTGGTATTATGTGAAATCAACAAGTTTTGACCCCTAAATTCATGGAATTCTTTTGAATCAATGTGAATTTAGCTTGTTCTTTATTTCTGTATTCTCTAGAATCAACAGAATATTTTGAACTTTAAACTTACGCTTCATCAGAGGCTCTTTCTAATATGCTTGTGGACAAAGTGCTTTATGTTATTTCACAAGGTGAACCCTATAACAAACACAAAAGATGCTTATTTTACCAAGAGGAATAAAATAATTGCTTATCACAAAACAAAATAGTAAAGACATAATATACATAATAGATTAAAAGAAAACTTTACTCTAAAACCTTCAGAGAAAAATTTTCTATTGCTAGTTGCTTTCAGCAGTCATAATGGCACCATCATTTCAAGTGCAGATCAAATTTGGGTCATATTCAAGAAGGTCTTTGATGGCAAATGATGACTTAACAGCATTGTTAACGATAAATCGTGACCTAGATAATTGTTGATGACTAATTCGTGACTTAGGACCCTAAATTATTATATATAAAAAAATGTATGAATTTTTAGATTTTGATAAATTCTATATGTTGTATGAGCATTGTGATCCAATGATCGCCACTACAAAAAATGATTTTTAACCAAACACTAGATTATTTAACCTCATGCTTGCTCTTTCGTTGTCATTTTAATTTTTGAAAGGAGAAGGGAGCGTGGTTAACATATATTTTTGATAATTAGCTTATTTTAGGTAGTATTCCTAATCTAGTGAATGGCATGGGAAAATACAGCAAGAAATTACTCTATAATATAACTTGAGTTGCTTAGGTTACGCTGATTTCACTTGGGATCATATCATATAGACGCGTGTTAGTGTGTAAATTTCTGCCCTTTTCTTTATCCACCCTATATTTGCAAAGTGCTAGATGTTTCTCTATCAAAAGTCCCATCACATTAACCAGTGCCTTCAAAATTATATTCTCACTACTACAACTATCAATTACGACGTTGCACACCTTATCATTAATGGTACCACATGTTTTTAAAATCTCATTGTGTTGGTTATCCTCTTTAAACTTCAGCAACAACAAAATTTCTTACACAATATAGTTTAGTAGCTCTCCCTCATTTGTTTCCAACTCCAAGGCCAACTCGCCATCCTTATCCTCTTCACTTCTACTTCACCAACCTCAGCCTCTACCAAATTCAAATGTTTAGGACGACAATCACTTTATCTATGCCCTAGTTCTCCACACTTCAAACACTTATTCAACATAGGGTTTATATTATTGTCTTGGTAGCTGCTGAGCTGGTTGTTACGGCTGACTACTTCCAACTCATGTTTTCTGCTTGTTTTCAACCCCAACACTGCTCGATTTATTTTGTACACTAATGAATTGCCTCTGTTGAGCTCTAGAAGCAGCACATTGCTTAAATTAAACTAACCTTTTTGCCCTAGCAACTGCTGTACTCATATCCCAAATCATGTCTACAATCTTATCTTGTAGCTCTTGTTTCAATCCGCCAAGATATTTTGTAATTGTCTGAAACTCTAGGCTAATCCATGTTACTTCTTCTGTGCAAACAATAAAATTTTGATCCATGTTATTTCCTTTCCTACAATTTTGATATTTCACGCACCACTGCTACTGATAATCCTTAGTAAGAAATACTCTTTCATAATCCTCTGTATTCTAGGCAACGACTTTATCAATGGTTTTCCTTAAAATCTTCTTCGATTCTATACATTTTGCCACCATGCAGTTATTGTGCTCTTTAACTTAAATGCCATAAGTTTAACCCGCTTACCTAGGTGAATCTCTATTTACTATAAGAAAATTTCTATGTCAGACATCCAATCTTAAAATTCTTCAACATGCATCCCACCATAAAAATCTATAATAATAACGTTAATCTTGCAATATGAACCCTTCCCGCACATGCAATCATAATCTTTAGCATCTTCTTCTTCCAAATCTCTTCCTAACTCTTCATGTACATGTTGAGTGTTAGAAGGTGTATATTTATGAAGGAGAAAATCGTCATTTTACACTCCAAGTCTCACTAACATCCCTACTTTTATGTATTTAAGTCCCTCATGATTTAATTCTAAGCGTTTTATTATAATTACAGAAAGTTTTTGGACAAATAATAGAAAGTTTTAGACACAAATATAATTTTATAAATAGTGTTACTATAATAAATTCAAATTAACAGTAACTTTACTGTTCTAAAGCGGCAAGCCACATAAATTAAGCGGTTAACTGCTTGAGCGCTGGAATTTACCTATGACAGATAATTTTTGGGTTTTAGCTATAAAAAATCAACTCCAACTTCAATTTTAAGACTTGCAAGCACAAACAAGTTTAGAAAAAGATATTTTGAGCTTCCAATTTGCAAATCATCATAGATTAAATCTTCATTGAGCTATTATTTGTATATTCACTCTTAAAAGAGTTTCATTATTATAATATTTATTTTCTCATCAAATTTGTGAGGGTATAAGTGCGAGAAACACTTGAGTGAAGAGATTGAGAGATAATCTATTGCTTGTAAAGGTTTATTGACACCTTGGAAGTTAATTGTAAAGAACTTGAAGCCTTGGGAGGCTTGGATAATGAAATCCTCAAGCTTGGTTGGCTTGGAGACGTGAACATAGGCGGGGATTGTCGAGCCACGTAAAATTATTGTGTTTGCTCTCTCTTCCCTTACTTTATTATTTTTTAGTATTGTTAAATTTATTGTTTTTTAATTGAGTATTGTTCAATTTATTGTTTTTTATTTCATTAAGGTGTTAGATTAAATTGTTGTGCAATTTATTTAGGGTAATATTTAAAAACCCAATTCACCCTCTTGGGTTGCATAACTTGCATTTCATGTTAGTGGACTGAAAAAACATGCGTACGATACATGCATGTACACAAAATGATAGCCCTGATGTTGTGCTCTATCTAATCAGAACTTGTCATGTGTCGCAATCCTGAGCGTCCAAATTGTTTTAATCTGATGATCGTGATTTACTCATTGTATATATAAAAGGGGGCTCCCCTTAATTAGACACCTCTGAATTTATGTTTTAACTCTATTTTCCGTAATTCTTTCTCCATCTTGTATTTTCTACGTATTTTAATAAATTTTCATTTTACCGCTAGTTCAATTATAAGTAAATAATTTTCTTTCAAGCCTGGGTTGAAGGTGAAGTCTCAGCATGTTCTATGGGCTTAATTTGGTAAATTTACTTTCTCTTCCCCTCTAAGTTTTTGGGATGTTTTGACTTTTCGTGGACATATAGTAATAATATTGTCTAGATATTAAACTGGTAAAACCGTCTCCCTAGTGCAAGCTTATTACTATTTGGCACAATAAGCACTTAACACCATATTTATTGGAGTGAGGTTCATGAGGAGTGGAAACCCCCCTAATGATTTAATTGGCACTAATAAGGAATATTAAGCCCAATGTGCATGTTGAGTGCACAGATCTAGAGACTCAAGCACTTCATTTTAATAGTTTTCACTTTAATTTATTACCGCTATTCTAATTTAAATTTTAGGATAGTCTAAATCAGTTTCACCACAAATCCAACCACCCACAACAGCACATAGACTGCACTCGCATCGTGGGTTCTAGGTTCTGAGGAACTGCTTCGCGATTGATGCCCTGAGGCAACTGCTTCACGATTGAAGCTCTAATGTACCTCTTCATAGTGATGACCTCGAGGTTGTTCAACTTGATTGACTCCTTCAACAACCTTTTCGGGATTGACTCTTTGCCACTGCTTTTTCTCTTTATTATTAATGAAAAGTGTGAGACCCTCGATTGCTTGCTTCATCGTTGCCATACTCGGGTTAAACATGTTCTCCTGACTTGCAAGACTGCTTCCATGACCATTGTTGGGTGTTTGAAAATGTACATTTATAAAGGAAAAATCGTCATTTTATACTTCAAGTTTTACTAACATTCCTACTTTTATGTATTTAAGTCTCTTGTCATTTAATTATGTGTGTTTTATTTTAATTAAGTATTTTATGTATTTTAGGGGCATCATGACCATTTCACAATGAACGAGAGATCAAACAGCAAAACAGACATCACTTTTGAACTCAGGACAGTCGAAAATCTTAGGAGGAGCATAAAAGAAAAAATGACATTGTTCACATGTACGGTACTATTCACATGTACGGTACTGTCCATATTATTATTCACGACATTGTTCACACATACAGAATGATGACGTGGCACTGACCGATGATGTGACATTCACTAATGAGGTGTCATGATTCTATTGGATTAAAATTCTTATGTATTGTTAATCGGTGACGTGACAGCATGTTAGTGGACAAAACATTACGCGTACGGTACATGCATATACACGGGATTATTTACAACTAAACCGCGTCACTATTCAAGTAGCCTGACTGTTCAAATCGCGCGGTCAAACTGTGTTACTGTTCAAACCGCGTGGTCAAACTGCGTACCGTTGATTGATGACATGGCGCAATCCTGAGCGTCCAAAATGTTTATAATCCAATGGCCATGATTTACTCAATATATCTATAAAAAGGCGGCCTCCCCCTAATTTGGCATCCCTGAATTCATTTTCAAGTTCAATTTTCTGTAATTCCTTCTCCATCTTATATTTTATACGTATTTTTAATAAATTTTCATTTTACCCTTAGTTTAATTATGAGTAACTAATTTTCTTTTAAGCCTGCGTTGAAGGTGAAGTCTCAACATGTGTCATGGGTTTTATTTAGTAAATCTACTTTCTCTTCCCCTCTAATTATTGTGGATATTTTGACTTTTCGTCGATAAATAGTAATAATCTTGTCTAGATACCGCTCTGCTTTCACCGGCTCCCTAGTACAAGGTTATTATTATTTGACACAATAAGCCCTTAGCACCATATTGATTAGAGCGTGGTTCATGAGGAGTGGAAACTCCCCTAATGATTTATTTGGCATTAATAAGGATTATTTAGCCCATGGTGCATGTTGATGCAAATCGAGATACCCAAGCACTCCATTTTAATAGATTTCACTTCAATTTATTCCCGTCATTTTAAGTTGAATTTTAAAGTAATTTAAATCACTTCCACCACAAATCCAACCATTCTCATAGAAAATTAATTATTAATCCACCTCCTCATGGGATCGATACTCGTCACTATTGATCTATTTTACAATAGATTCGTGCACTTGCAAGTTCAATAAAATTTGCACAACAAGTTTTTGGCACCGTTGCTGTTGAGGTAAGTTATTTTAATTTGTAGAATTAATTTTTGTAAATAATTTCTTTAAAAAAATTTTCTTGTAATTTTTTTCTTATTTAAAAAAAAGAAAAAGAAAAAAGTGAATCTGCATTTAGAGGTAAGAATTTTTTTCCTTTTTCACTTCTTTAAAATTTTGTAGTTTAATTTTCAAGTTATTTTTCTTTGTAATTTTTTGTTTATCTTATTAACTTATTTTTAGTTAATTTATTTCACATATTTTTAGTGTGTTTTTATAGAAAGGTTGTAACAGCGTGATAAGGTTAATATCGTAATTTCTCCTTCGTCTTTATTTTTATTTATTTTGTTCCCATTTTTTGTGTTCTTTGCATGCATGGTCGAATGTGATTATTACCTAATCTTGAGCTCATAGACCTTGAACTCGAAAAAAATATTGCGCACACACAAACACGTTGCAATTAAAGATAAAATTGAAATGGATTTGCAACAACAACAACAAGCACCACATGAGAGGCCATTTAAGGACTACTTCAGTCCCTTAGTTAACTTGAGTACATCATTCATAAGATACCCAATAGCTGCTAGGAGTTTTGAGTTAAAACCTAGTGTGCTAAATCGTCTCCCAACATTTTATGGCCTAGAAAATGAGGACTCATATAATCATCTGAATGATTTTTATGTTGTTTGTTAAACTTTTAAATATGAGAATTTTCCAGATGATGATGTTAAACTTAGACTATTCCCATTTTCATTAAAGAATCGAGCTCATTCATGGCTCAATACATTGCCTGCTAATAGCATTACATCATGGGAATAAATGGTAACAAAATTTTTGAATAAATACTTCCCAGTGCATAAAACCAATGCTATTCGCAGGGAAATTTCAGAGTTTACCCAGAGAGAAGTCAAGTAGTTTTTCAAAACATAGGAGCGATTCAATGGGCTACTCTTAAAGTGTCCACATCATGGGTATGACAAATGGCATCAATGCCAATACGTTTTGGAGGGATTATTGCCGCATGTGCAAGAATAGCTAATGGCAACAAGTGGAGGAGAGCTAATGTCAAAAAGTGCATCAAAGATTTGGGAATACTTCCAACGATAAGCAGATAATTCTGAACTACGGAGTCAATCGCTCAGGAATACTAAAAGAATTAAGGGAGTGAATGAGGTTCACATTGGCGAGGTCAAGTTAAAAAATTAAAGAAGTCAAAGTAATAATTGAAGGTCTTTCTCGAGAAATAGCATCGTTAACGATTGCTAAATCAACAGAACCACATGACCATGACTCATACTTAGATCAACCCAATGCCATAGGTGTAATGAGAAAATCATCAAATTACAACCCATATAATCTTGGATGGAGAGACCACCCTAATTTTTCATGGTCTCAAGAATTCCAATAGAATGGACCAACAGCTCCAGCTCCACCAATGCAACCAATTCCTCAAGTTCCTCCAGCCTCTCAGCCACCATTTAGACCATACAATCAAAACCAGAATTACTCTCAACCCAAACCATGAGAGGATGCATTCCAGAATTTCAAGAATTTTACTCACTCCACGATGGAGCAACAGAATCGCACCATTGATGAACTACGAAATAAGATGAGAGCAGGCTTCAACTCACAAGCCCAATCAGTTTCAAACCTCGAGAAGATGGTGAGACAACTTGCCTCTTCAGTTCAAACTTTGGCAATGACTATTGAGAAAGGAAAATTCCCAAGTCAACTTGTGTCTAATCCTAAAGGAGTGCATTAAGCAAGTACCAGCTCACCACAACAGCATGAAGAGGTCAAAGCAGTCATAACCTTGCGAAAAGAGAAAGAAGTCGACAACAAAGTGGAGATGTCAGGGACAAAAATAAATCAAATTGTTCTTATGAATTGAGGACTCACCATCGGAGGAGAAAGAAGAAATCAACTCACGAGAATACGTTCCTAAAGCTCCATTTCCTCATAGGTTAGCTAAAGGAAAAAAGGAAAAATCTATAGGTGAGATTTTTTAAATCTTCAAATAGATAAGTGTTAACATCCCTTTGCTTGATGCTATAAAATATGTGTCATCTTATGCCAAAGAAGGCACTTTTAATAGAAAACGTTAGCTTTATACTCCAACACAAAATTCCTCTAAAATGCAAAGACCCAAGCTCCCCCACTATCTCATGTAGTATAGGGAACCACACAATTGAGAATGCTTTGTTGGATTTAGGAGTTAGTGTAAATCTGTTACCTTATTCAGTATTTATGAAACCTTGATTGGAAGAATTACACCCAACTCCAGTGGTGTTACAGCTTGCTGATCGGTTCACAAAAATACCTCGTGGTATTGTTGATGTGGATTTAATAAAAGCCATTAGTTGATAACACATTTCTTTTAAACCTTAGTGATGACCCTTTACAAATATGTTTAACTCACTTAAATTTTGATTTTGATATTTGACAGATCAGTCGATGAGGTCAACGCTCTACTTGACTCAGCACCATCCATGGACACTAATAAATGGAACTCAAGAGTTGAACAACTAGCACCATCAAAGAAGAAACCCATCCCATCATCAGAATCACCACCGAAACTCGAGTTCAAACCATTACCCAACACTTTGGAATATGCATTTTTGGGAGAAGAAAGCTCTCTGCCAGTAATCATCTCATCATCCCTAAATGACAAACAAAAAGGTAAGTTGTTGGATGTTTTAAAAGAGCACAAAATGAGCATTAAGATGGACCATAGCCGACATAAAAGATATAAACCCAATAGACTATAGGCATTACATTCACCTTGATGAAAATGCTAAACCTACTAGGGAAATGCAACGTTAGTTAAATCCTAATATGAAATAAGTTGTTAAAACTGAAGTCCTTAAGCGATTAGACGCAGGTATCATTTACCTAATTTCTGATAGTTTATGGGTCAGTCCTATACATGTTGTCCCCAAAATGTCAGGAGTCACAGTAGTTACAAATGCTGATAATGAATTGATACCCACTAGAGTGACTACAGGATGGCGTGTATGCATTGATTATAGAAAGTTGAATTCTATCACACGTAAAGACCATTTTCCTTCACCATTTATCGATCAAATACTTGATAGATTAGTAGGCCATGAATTTTATTGCTTTCTAGATGGCTACTCAGGATACAATCAGATCCTCATAGCACCAAAAGATCAAGAGAATAGCCCTTTCACTTGCCCTTTTGGCACATTTGCATATAAGAGGATACGATTTGGATTATGTAATGCACCTACCATATTTCGACGATGCATGTTAAGCATTTTTTCTAATATGGTTGAACGATTCCTTCAAGTCTTTATGGATGACTTTTCTGTTTTTGGTGACTCATTTGATCAATGTTTACATCATTTAACACTAGTTCTGTAAAGATGTATCGAGAAGAACTTAGTCTTAAATTGGGAAAAATGTCATTTTATGGTAAAACAAGGTATTGTTCTCGGTCACATCATTTCGAGCAAAGGTATTGAGGTTGATAAAGGCAAGGTGGATCTCATTTCCAATCTTCCTCCACCTAAAATAGTCAGAGAATTTAGATCTTTCCTTAGGCATACTGGTTTTTATAAACGTTTTATTAAATATTTTAGAAAAGTTTCTAAACCCTTATGTAATCTACTTACTAAGTATGTACCTTTTGTCTTTGATGATTCATGTCTTGTGGTATTTAAAAAATTAAAGCAGTTGTTGACATCATCACCAATCATTCAGCCCCCAAACTAGAGCTTATCATTTGAGTTTATGTGTGATGCATCTGATTATGCAGTAGGAACAGTATTAGAACAAAGAGTTGATCGAATTTCTCATGCTATTTACTATACTAGTATGACATTGAATGATGCGCAATTGAACTATTCAACTACTGAAAAAGAAATGCTAGCAATAATGTTTACATTAGAGAAATTTTGATCTTATCTCATTAGTTGTAAAATATTTGTGTTCACAGATCATGCTGCTCTTAAATATCTTCTCACAAAGAAAGATGCAAAAGATAGGGTAATTCGTTGGGTGTTATTTTTGCAGGAATTCGACTTGGGATTTAAAAATAAGAAAGGCACATAAAATGTTGTAGTTGACCACCTCTCCCGTCTCAATTTTGACACAATTACAGAACCATTAACATTGAATCAGTCATTTCCAAATAAACAAATGATGAGTGTGGAAGTATTACCATGGTATGCTGATATTGTGAATTATCTTGTTACAGGTCAACTTCCAAAGTATTAGACTAAGCAAGACAAAGGCAATTTTTTGCAGAAATAAAGAATTTCTTTTGGGATGACCTTTATTTTTTCAAGTATTGTGCATATCAAATTGTTAGACGATGTGTCCTAGAAAGTGAAATTCAGAATATGCTTTCATTCTGCCATGAACAAGCTTGTGGAGGTCATTTCAGTGCTAAGAAAACAGTTACTAAAGTTTTACAATGTGGTTTCTATTGGCCAACTATATTTCAAGATTCTTACAGCTTTTATTCTTCATGCGATAGGTGCCAACGAATGGGTAGGCATTACACGAAGGAATATGATGCCACTAAATCTAATTTTAGTGGTTGAAATTTTTTATGTATGAGGTACCGACTTCATGGGACCTTTTCCCCTTTCTTTTGGCCATCAATACATATTAGTTGTTGTTGACTACGTATCGAAATGGGTAGAAGCAATTCCATGTAGAATCAATGATCACAAGGTGGTGATAATATTTTTTAAAAGCAACATTGTTTCACGCTTTGGATTCCCTCGAGCAATAATCAGTGATGGTGGTGCCCACTTTTGTAACAAAGCATTCAATGATCTTTTGACAAAGTATTCCATCACTCACAAAGTGGCGACCCTATATCATCCGCAAACTAGTGGCCAAGTTGAGATCTCCAATCGAGAAATAAAGTACATATTAGAAAAGACGGTGAGACCAAACAAAAAAGATTGGTCATTAAGACTCGATGCATTATGAGCATATAGAACGACTTTCAAGACCCCGATTGGGATGTTACCCTACAAGCTAGTGTATGGAAAAGATTGTTACCTACTTGTGGAAGTCAAGCATTGTGCGTACTGGGCCATCAAGAAATTCAACTTTGACATGCAGGAAACTAACTCAGAAAGAAGATTACAGATGGCAGAACTTGAAGAAATTCGCAATGATGGATACGAAAATGCCAAGATTTAATAACAACGAATGAAAGTCCTTCATGACAAGTAAATTATGAGAAAATCTTTCACTCTAGGTCAGAAAGTACTTTTATTCAATTCTCCCTTGCACCTATTCCCAGATAATAGGGGCAATTGAAATTAAGGACCCAAAGAACGGTGTCACTTTTAAAGTTAATGGTCAAATATTAAAGCCATATCTAGAGTACTAATCGAATGGAGAGGACTCCGAAATAAATTTGAGTGACCCACCATATTTGAATTGAGATTTTTCTTTCTTTTCAGTGATTTGATTTTTTTTCTTTTTACTATTCTTTTGCTAATTGAAATTATTTTTGCATAAGTGTGTTTGTTTAACCATTAAGTTTTCTCTTATCATTGTTAATCATGAGTGTCTCAGCTAAATAGCTTCTCTTGAACATTCTTAGACAACTTCAACGTGTAAAATCTCATCTCAAAAGGCAGATTTGATTTTGTAAAACAGATCGTATTTGGACTCTACAACCATCATAATTAGTATCCCATATTGAGGATTTACAAAGCCAACTCAGAGACATTGAAGGAGGTGTCTACAACATCCAATTGGAGCTTGAGGTAAATTCAATAAGAAGACGATTGTAATTTTCTTTGTGTGTTTTAGTTTGTTACTTTGTTTGTGTGCTTTAGTTTGTCACCCAAGTGAAGTGGCGGATAATGGTACTCCGTGACAATCAAGTCGGTTACTTCAGTTTTCTATAATAATTGATCTTCTGAGGCGAAGGTATAGACAGAAATGATATTTTAGCAAAGCTTCACAATCAATTCCTTTCACTTTCTCATAATGCCCTCATTACAATCTATAAAGCTCAGTACGAACGCATGTGATTGTTCATGAGGAATAATATACCTGCTGACATCCGCTGGTTAATCGAGGCCAAAGTGCGATTGGTAGGTAAGTTGCCTCCTAAATTTATTGCATACATGTCTGGTTGTAGTAAAGGAAATTATGCAAGAAAACGAAGAGCTCGAAGAATTTATGTGGCTTGTCATAAGTGTGCCAGAATGAGATGTGATAAAAAACCATGTTCTTAAGGAATGGTGTCTAATAAAAGGGAAGATAAGATTCAATTCATTAGAGATGGCTTGAGTAAGGAGTCATTGGATGATATCCTTTTGTCTCTTGAAACGCATCCCAGTGGATATGTACAAGGAGCGATTCTCCAGTTATGGCCATTATTCAGAAAGTGCATGCATGATAGTCTTGGGAATCTGACTATAAAAGACCATGTTTGCCAGTTTATAAGAAAACTGGATGGGAAGCCTATCATTGACCCATAGAGGGCGTTCAAGCCGTTTCTGAACATAAAACCAGAGGAAGATGTGAGCCACAGTTGCAACTACCTGTAAATATTCTTTTACTTCACTGTAATTTTATTTCACTGTTGTTTTATCATTTACATTATTGTCTTTAATAATTTTATTTTATCATTATTTTTTTCTTTTTACTGTTTCCTTTTTTACTCTTAAGCCATGTGTTTTAGGCGTTAATTGACACAGACATGCTACCTCATTTACAGTTGTGACCTACTGTCACTAAGATCCTTAAATACGATTTTTTGTTAAACACTCACAAATTATTTGTTAGAAGTATCCCAATGGCAGCTACTCCCAATAAACAATTTAAGAACATTTGTGTACTTTCTGGATTTAACTATAGCAAACATAAAGAGTTCATTGAGGTAGCCATAGATCTTGGTCAAAGCATAGCAAAGAGAAAATTACACCTAGTGTATAGAGGAGGTAACTGAAGGTTATCAAAATTGGTATTAGAAGCTGCTTTTTTCATAGGAAGTCAAGTGTTAGGCATGATCCCAAGAGCTCTAAAACCTTTGGGCAGTTTGTCTTACTCACTGACTAAAGAAGAGTTAGTCGTATCAGGTATGCAAGAAAGAATAACTGAAATACTTAATCATGCTGATGCTTTTATTTTCCTATAAGGAGATCTTGCAACTCTAGAGGCACTTATCACATTAGCATATTGGGCCCATCTGTACATTCACTAGAAACCCATCGATTTGTTAAATGTCAATAACTTTTATTATGACTTTGTCGCATTTCTTAATCATGTAATAAAAAATTATTTCATTCCTTCCACAGCGAAATTTTTTTTATTTGTGCCCACATTACTAATGAGCTACTTTATCTGTTACAAGCCTATAGACCAGAGCCAGACCCCAGGACCTTTTTGTTGAAGTCTCCAAATAATGATGGTAACAGTAACCGTAGTAAGAAGTATAAATTATATTTAATTCTCCGCTTGTAAATATTTTCTTCTGTGTTGCACCACCCAGGTGATATCCTCTAAACTTTACTTCTTTCCTTTAAAACATTAAGGACAATGTTTCATTCTGGTTGGGGGGAGGAAATAGTTGACAATTGTGGAATCTTAGTTAAGTTTTTACTGTTTTTTTTTTTGTTGTAGAGACTAATCGTGGCTAACGTTTTGTGTTAAAGATGGCTGAATATGGAGTGTAGTTACTCTAGAAACACATCTTCTTCACTTAAAAAAAAACCAAAAAAAAATGTAGACATTTTCTTTTTCTTTATTAAGCTTTGACAATCTTTTTTTTTTAATTTCTCCTTTATAAATATACACTTTCAAATCTTTGAGTCGAAGATGGCTGAATATGGAGTGTAGTGCCTCTAGAAACGCATCTTCTTAGTTTTAAAAAAAAAACCATTTTCATTTTCTATCATTTTAAGTGTAACTTTTCTAATTAGCTTTTCTGCATCATTTTCACCTTTCTGCATGCATATTTTCTTTTCATGTTTAGAATACGTTGGGGGGTAGACTGTAGTTCAAAAAAAAATTGTTGTGATTTTTTTAATATTGGATAACATGATGACTTTTAAATTTTAGTATTTGTATTATCTTTGATCTTAAGTGATGTTATGCTATGTTTGCTACTCTACATGTTGATGTCGGAGACAAATATGAGTTGCTTGAAGGAATGCACATGTCATAATAAATTCCAAGTGAGGTTTTGAGCTTGTCATTTTTCTTGGAGAGTAACCATTTTTGCCCATTCTTCATACAACTTATCAATTTATTATTTTATATATGATCTCTAGATTTCTTTTGTGTCAACCCTCTAAAAAAAAATTGTAAGATAAAAAAAAGGTGTGTTGCTACATCTTGAGGTCCATCTAACTAGTAGATTTGAAAGATTATCTAGAGCCCTAAAAGATTATGGAAATGCCATCTTTGACCCATTTGAGCCTTTCTAGCCATCCATTTTGTAAAATATTCATAGTTAACCCTTTTGAGCCTTTAAAAAAAAAATTCTTTGTCAAACTTATCATCTTGACCCACTTCGATTCGGAGTATTACCCGATATCTTATAAGTTCCATCACCTATTTATGTGTGAGAAAAATGTAAATAATTATTTTATTCAGTGAAGTTGTGCCAAACAAAAGAAAAAAAAATTATTGTTTAAAAAAAAGAGAAAATAATAATAATAGGTGAAATCCACCTTGTTTTTTCCAAAAGATCTCTGCTTTTTCTCAAACATATATGTTGTTTTCTTTATTTCCCCTCCTTTGTTAGCCATGTCCTTAGCCTACGTTACATCCTAATAAAAGTCCTTCCTGATTTTAGGGAGCTATAGTCTGAAGTAGAAGTTAGATATATGGGCTAAAAAGATGTAGTAGTGCATAAAAAAAAGAAAGAAAAAGAAAAAATAAATAAATAAATAAATAAATAAATTGGGTTGACTAGCATTTTTGTTTGACTTAAGATTGTATTATTTCTAAGTTGTGGGCATATTTCTTTCATCTCGGTGAGAGCATGTGACATTAATTCTTTATTATTTTCTCTCAAATTCAGTATTCATTAAAGTGACTATTTTTATTGGGTTTAATTTCCTTGTGAGAGTATCACTACTTCGAGTGAGATTTTAGGGTTTGACATGTCATTCTTGAAAGTAGATGTGACAAAGTCTATTGGGTTGATTCATGTGGATGGTTGATGTGGGTGTGATATTTCTGTAGACTGGAGATAATACTTATACTTTTATTTGATTGCTATCATTAGTCTGATTAAATAAACACGAGTGTTTAAACAAAAATCATTTTGGATTTGAATTTTGTTTTCGTTTTATTTCCTAGGGACTAGTAATAAGCTAGTTGAGGGGTGTGTTGAGTGTTAGAAAGTGTACATTTATAAAGGAGAAAATCATCATTTTATATTTTAAGTTTTACTAATATTCATACTTTTATCTATTTAAGTCTCTTGTGATTTAATTATGTGTGTTTTATTATGAACAAGAGATCAAACAGCAAAACAGACATCACTTTTGAACTAAGACAGTCGAAAACCTTAGGAGGAGCATAAAAGGAAAAATGACACTGTTCACATGTACTGGTACTGTCCATGTTACTATTCATGACATTGTTCACACATACAGAACGATAATGTGGCATTGACCGATGATGTGGCATTGACTAATGAGGTGTCACGATTCTATTGGACTAAAATTCTTATATACTGTTGATCGATGACGTGGCAGTATGTTAGTGGACCAAAAATCGCGCGTACGGTACATGCATATACACGGGATTATTTACAACCAAACCGCGTCACTATTCAAACTGCCTGACCGTTCAAACCGCGTAGTCAAACTGCGTCACTGTTCAATCTGCGTGGTCAAATCGCGTACTATTGACTAATGACGTGGCGCAATCCTAAGCATCCAAAATATTTTTAATCCGATGGCCATGATTTACTCAGCGTATCTATAAAAAGGGAGCCTCCCCCTAATCTGGCATCCCGGAATTCATTTTTGAGTTCAATTTTCTGTAATTCCTTCTCCATCTTGTATTTTATATGTATTTTTAATAAAATCTCATTTTACCCCTAGTTCAATTATGAATAGCTAATTTTCTTTTAAACCTAGGTTTAAGGTTAAATCTCAACATGTGTCATGGGCTTTATTTGGTAAATTTACTTTCTCTTCCCCTGTAATTATTGTGGATGTTTTGACTTTTCGTGAACAAATAGTAATAATCTTGTCTAGATACCTCTCTGGTTTCACCGGCTCCCTAGTACAAGGTTATTATTATTTGGTACGATAAGTCTTTAGCACCATATTAATTAAAGTGTGGTTCATGAGGAGTGGAAACCCCCCTCATGATTTAATTGGCATTAATAAGGAATATTTTGCCCAATGTTTATTTTAATAGATTTCACTTCAATTTATTCCCGCCATTTTAAGTCGAATTTTAGAGTAATTTAAATCACTTCCACAACAAATCCAACTATCCTAATAGAAAATTAATTCTACATATAATTAAAATCCACCTCCTCGTGAGATCGACACTCCTCACCATTGATCTATTCTACAATAGATTCATGCAATTGCGATTTCAATAAAATTTACACAACAGTATGTACATCAAAGCATGAGTCCTTGTGGGGTTCTAGTGTTGCTTGTTCTTAAAAATGATGGGTGATGGAGGATGTGTGTTCATTGTCGTGCCATCAACAATATCACTATAAAGTATAGATATCCCATTCCAAGATTAGATGATATGCTTGATGAATTATATGGTTCTTGTGGTTTTTTTTTCCAAAATTGATCTTAAGAGTGGATGTCATCAATTAGGATCAAAGAAGGTGATAAATAGAAAACTGTATTTAAAACAAAATATGGCTTATATGAGTGTTTATTTATGTCGTTTGGATTAACTAATGCACCTAGTACTTTCATGAGATTAATGAACCATGTTTTGCATGCTTTTATTCATAATTGTGGTTGTATAATTTGATGATCTACTAATTTCTAGAAAAAAACTTAGATGAACATGTTAAACATTTAACCTCAAAAATTTGTTTTCTAACCTCAAAAAGAGTACCTTTTGCGCGGATAAGCTTGTATTTCTCAATTTTTTTGTTAGTGCTAAAGGAATTGACATAGATGAAGAAAATATAAAAAGAATTCAAGATTGGCCAAAGCTTACAAGTGTGGGTAATGTTAGAAATTTGCATGGATTAGCTAGCATTTATAGAAGATATGTGAAAGACTTTAGTAGCTTAATTGCACCTTTGATTGAAGTAATTAAAAAGAATGTGGGTTTTAAGTGGGGGGGAAGAATAAGAAAAGGAACTTAATTTGATTAAATGGAAATTAACTAATGCACCTTTGCTTACTTTACCTAACTTTGCTAAAACTTTTGAAATTGAGTGCGATGTTTCGAGAATGAGTATTGGAGCTCTTCTAATGAATGAAGAACGTCCCCTTGCATATTTTAGTGAAAAGCTAAGTGGAGCAGTTTTAAATTACCCTAAATATGACAAAGAAATGTATGAATTAATTAGGACTTTAGAAACTTGACAGCCTTATCCTTGGCCAAAGGAGTTTGCAATTCATACGGATCATGAGTCCTTGAAGCATTTAAAGGGTCAACACAAGCTAGACAAGAGCCATGCCAAGTGAGTAGAGTTCATTGAAACTTTTCGCTAAGTGATCAAGTACAAGAACCGTAAGGAAAACATTTTGGCTAATGCATTATCTCAAAGGTACACCTTACTTTCTACCTTAGATCCAAAAATATTAGGTTTTAAGTACATTAAATATTTGCATGTTAGTGATTCTAATTTTGGTAATGTATTTAATGCATATAAGAAAGTGGCAATTGGCAAATTCTTTGGGCATAATGGTTTTTTATTTAAGGAAAAATAAGTTATGCGTGCCTAAATATTCATTGCGTCACCTACTTGTTAGAGAAGCTTATTGGAGTGGTTTGATGGGGCATTTTGGTATATCTATGACTTTAGGTGTTTTGCGCGAACATTTATTTTGGCCTCATATGAAACGTGATGTAGAAAGGATTTATGAGAAGTGTGTTACTTATAGCCAAGCTAAGTCTGGAGTTAAACCTCGTGGTTTGTATACTCCTTTGCTTACAGCTAGTGAACCTTAGACTGACATATATATGGATTTTGTGGTAGGTTTACATAGGTCAAAAAGGGGCAGTAATTCTATATTTATGGTCCTTGATAAGTTTTCTAAAACAGTACATATTGCTAACTTGTTTTTCAAGGAGATTGTGAGATTGCTTGACATGCTTAAAAGTATTGTTTCAGTAGAGATGCTAAGTTTTTTAAGTTTTTTTTTGGAAAACTTTATGGCTAAGTTAAGAACTAAACTTTTGTTTTCTACTTTTTGTCATCCACAAATTAGTGGACAAATTGAAGCATATAATAGGACTTTATCTACATTGTTGCATGCTATGATACAAAAAAACTTGAAAACATGGGAAGAATGTTTGCCACATATAAAATGTGCATATAATATGAGTGTGCTTCAGAAAAGAAACTTTCACCTTTTGAAATTGTGTATGGTTTTAATCCATCTACTCCTTTGAACATAACCCTTTACCTATGGATAAGCAAATTAATTTAGATAGAAAGAAGAAAGATGACTTTGTAGGCAAATCCATAAAAAGGTAAGGCAAAGCATTGAGAATATTACAGAACGATATGCTAACCAAGTTAATAAAGAGCACAAGAAAGTTGTACTTGAACCAGGAGATTGGTTTGATGGCATATGAGGAAGAAACGGTTTCCTATTCAAAGGGCAAGAATCAAGAAAATAAAGGAAATATTAAATGGATTAATTGAGTACATCTCAAATTCATTCTTTGTCCAAGACACTAATCTGCCTAAATTAAAAATTCAAGATAGTTAATGTTTAGTCAATATTATTCATACTTCTAAATTTGATTTGGATTGACTTGTATGAAGAACAAACATGGCCTTATCAAATTAGGAAGAGAAATCATGCAAAATCTCGTTCGCTAATTTATTTTGGAAAAAAAAAATCTTTTATTTTCTTTTTGCTTTAGGATCAGCAAGATCTTTCATTTCCTTTAGGGATCTTTTATTTCCCTTTAACCTTAAGTTATATTTAGCAGTAAGGAAAACCTTATTCCATTAGTAAAATTCAACTATATAAACCCATGTAACCTTATTGGAATTTTAAATCAAAATTTATAATAATAGTGAGAGCTTTTCTCTTTGGTTCTTGAAAGAATTTTCAGACTTATCAAGATTTCATCTTGTGCCTTTTTTTTCTTGACTGTCACTCACAATATTCTCTTCGTTCTTGAGTGTGGTATCAACCTCAAATTTCTTGTACCATTGATTCTTATCTTTATAAGTAAAGGGCTAAGATCTTTATTTTATGATTATTTGAATATGAATTAGAACAATCTTTGGCAAAATAACCTCATTGAGTGTAGGGCCTCACTGATCCTTGTGAGTTTCACATCATATGTGAACTAGATTCAACTTTATATATTATGTTATTCACCTCATCAAACCTCAATTCTAAGCATTCAAATTTTTGTTCTAAGGACTTAGAGAAGAGTCTAGTCTTTCTTTTCCTGAGCACCACCATAAATAGACTTATTTTTGTCTTGAGACGTATCTAATAACATGCAAAACAAAGTTAGAAAACCTCAAAAATACTCCTTAATTTCTCTTTTAATTCTTGTTTTAACTTAAATGATCTCAATTAAAATTAACTGGCAACAATCTAAACTCAGGAAATCGGATCAATAACAAAGAAAGAAAAAAAAGAATACAAATCTTAATGCAATAAGGATTTCCCTTAGTTTTAAATCAAAATAAAGCAAATAGGAATAGACGAAACTTGAATACCAAGCTATCTTTTTAAATTAAATTGATTTTTGGAATTTTTACTATTTTGGATTTTTTTTTTAGTCTTGAATGAGAAACAATAAAACTTGAAGGATTAAGGGAAAGTTGGGGAAAAGTATAACTAAAGAAGGTAGGTTTATGGATTCAGATAAAAATTTAAAAACAAGAAATAAAAAGTACAAAAAATTAGAGGAACAAAATAAATTCAGTATAGGTCAAACCTCATTTACAACTTAAGCTTTGATACAAATTGATATAAATCTCACAATAATAAGTGAGACCTTTCATTCAATGAGGTTTCTTTCCCAAGGTTCATTTTAATTGATATTCAAGCAATAACCTTTATCTGTAAAGATAAGAATCAACGGTATAAGAAATATAGAGTTTACGCCACACTCAAGAAAGAAGAGAAAGATTGTGAGTGATAAGTTAAGAAAAAATGCCACATGATCAAATCTTGATAAGTACTGGAAGTTCTTTGAAGAACCAAATAGAAAGCTCTAACTATTATTATAAACTTAGATTTAGAATTCCCAATAGGGTGTCATGGGTTTATATAATTGACTTTTACTAATAGAATAAATTTCCTTTTTGCTAATTATAACTTGACGTAATATGATCCTCAAGTTAAAAGGAAATAAAAGATCTTGTTTTCAAAATAGATTAGGAAACAAAGGTTGTTTTCAAGTATCGACTATCACAAATACTCAATTCGGGCATATTAGTGTCTTGAACAAGACAGGAATTTGAGTGTGCTTAATTAATCCATTACTACTTCCTTCATTTTCTCTATTCTTGCACTTGTCATTGGACCTCTGTGGATGTTCAATGGATCTCTATTGAAATTTGAGCTCAATGTACTAACAAATCACAATGTAAGTGAAAAATGAAATCAACATTTGAATTCGTTATAAACAAAGACAATAGTCATCCCTTTGTAAGAGTTATATTCATTATGAGTGGGTAATATCCATCGGTTCGGTCCTGGTCCAAATTGAACCAAACTAAAGCTAACTGATTCCTTAGAAATAGAACCAATCAAATTGAATCAAATATTTCGTTTCGGTTATAAAATTTGATTTGGTTTAGTTGGACATCATAGTTATATCAATTTTTTGTTTTCACCTAATTTTACTAGCTTTTACAATTTTCATCTATATTAACTAGTATGTACACATAATAACACTAGATATAAATAAATAAAATCCTCAATTTAAAACAAAATAATAAGGGTAACAGTACGCAATAAAGCCACAATTTACAAACAAGCATAATTTTAAAATGTATTAAAATTATAAATCCATAATAACAAAAAAAAACCCAAAAGTCTGAACTATCATATTACCACTGATAACACACAAGCCACAACTATATCCACCATCCATGTTACCTATATCAAAGTGAGCCAAGCACCCACAAATTAAACTAAATAAAATAAAGTGACATTTAATAACTAACAAGTGGATGTATATTAAATGTATTACCTAAATTTTATTATAATGAATAGAAGTTTTCATGTTCAAATACCAAGTTGGTTGGCCATTGTTGATTTTTGAAGTTCTAGACGCTAAAAAATTGAACAAATTGAATAAGGTTCATATAACTTAAAAAATAAACTTAAATTAAAACTTTACAAAACATACCATCTACAAGTTGATCCATAAGGGTACTTTTGGCACCCCTCATAATGTTGTATTGGGACTTAGTATTGCATTAAATTAATTATATACCATGCTTGGCTTTTGTTAGATATTGTATCAGACAAAATTAAAAAGCAGTAATGCAAACATTAACTAAACCCAAGAGGGTGTTGGGTTTATGCAGGCTTATTACTATCTAAAAAAAATTCAAAGAACTCGTCTACCATCGATCATTGCCAATCTCTCCACTTGCAAAACCTTTAATTGCTTATTTCTCCACCAACAAAAACTCTCGGTGCTGATCTCTCCAACAATAAATATGCCTGGCCAACTTTGCTCTATCACCACCACTATAGATGCCAACTGGCTTTGCCATGAGACACCCTAGCTCAACCACCACTATGGTGTCTAACACTACAACTCATCAACCATTGTTGTCATTCCTTTTCTTCACCACTTGAATCTTCAAGCTGTAGGTTTTATTCTCAATTTATTTTTGAATTCGGCTTGTAAATTATAGTTTAATTGAATTGATTGGTCGTGATGCTTTTTTAATCTATAATATGTGTTGCATCATGATTAGAATTAATAATTTTCATATTTTGTTTGTTATTTTCCAATCTATTATTACTATAAAGTAGATGTTGTTTAAACTGTGAGAATTTATTTCAATCTTGATATTGCTTTCAGACCATGACATTCTCTTTGCTTATGAACTAGATGTCTTGATCATTTTACTTTATCCAGTCTTCAAACTTCTCTGAGAGAGTAATCAAAAGAAAGAAAAGGGAACAAAAGAAAAAGACATAAATAGAGAGTGACAATTAGAGAAAGGACAAGAAAACTGAAAGAGAAAAAGAAAAGAAAAATGCAGCCACTCAAAGAAAAATCATAAGGAAAACACAAAAATTTATATGCAAGAGTAAGTGAGATAAAAAGAGTGATGATTCGCATCAGCCAATGCTTGTGCTTCTGTACAAAGATGCATTTTCAAATACTAACAAACTTGACCCTATTTTTCCTAGTTCTATTATTTCTCTTTTGTAGGATTATGAGGATGTCTTTCCTGAGGAAACACAACATGATTTACCTCTTATTAAAGGGATTAAGCAACAGATTGATTTCATACCTAGTGCAACCATTCCAAACCGACCGGCTTATAGCAGTAACCTAGAAGAGACAAAGAAACTTCGATGGTAGGTTAACTTCGATGGTAGGTTAGTTAATTGATAGAATAAAGGTATGTGAGAGAAAGCATGGGTGAATGCACATTTTCGATTTTGCTAGTTCCTAAGAAGGATGAAACATGGAGGATATCTGTCGACAACCAAGCTATTAACAACACAATGGCAAAGTGTCGACATCCCATTCTTATGCTAGATAATATATTTGATGAATTGCATGGATCTTGTGTATTTTCAAAAATTGATGTTAAAATAAAATATCATTAGATTGGAATGAAAGAATCAGATGAATGGAAAATTACCTTTAAAAAAAATGGCTTGTATGAATGTTAGTCATACCTTTTTGTTTGACTAATGCTCCAAGCACTTTTATAAGACTTATGAATTATGTTTTGTGAGCTTTTATTGGCAAGTTTTTTGTTGTTTATTTTGATGATATCCTCATATCTACCAAAAACTTGGATGATCATGTAGTACATTTGAAATATGTTTCAGGTGTGCTTGGTAAAGAAACGTTGTTTGCTAATTTTAAGAAGTGTACCTTCTACACCAATAAACTTGTGTTTCTGTGGTTTATTAAGAGTGCACAGGGTTTACAAGTTGATGAGGAGAAGGTACGAGTAATCCAAAAGTGGTCGAGTTCGATAGTATAAGTAATGAGAAGCTTTCATGGACTTGCTAGCTTCTAGGAGTGTTTTGTTAAAGCTTTTAGCACATTGACCGCACCACTTATCGAAGTAATCAAAAAAAACATTGGATTCAAGTAAGGAGAAGAATAAGATAAGATGTTTCAAATGATCAAGCAAAAACTGACTAATGCTCTTTTATTGTCCTTGCCTAACATTAATAAAACGTTTGAAATTGAATGTGATGTTTTATGTTGGGCATAGGCACAGTTCTAAAGTAGAGGGACCACTAATTATCTACTTCAGTAAAAAACTAAGTCGGGCAGCCTTTAACTACCTTACTTATAATAAGGAGTTGTATGCATTAGTTCAGCATTAGAAAATGTGGCAACACTGCTTATGGCCTAAGGATTTTGTGATTCACATCGATCATGAGTCCTTGAAACACCTTAAAGGCCAACACATGCTGGCATGCTCGTTAGTTGGAATTTATAAAGATATTTCATATGTCATTCGTTACAAGTAAGGTAAGGAAAAATGTTGTTGCAGATACGCTTTCCCGCAAGTATGTCCTAATTTCAACACCTAATACGAAACTGCTTGGTTTTGAACATATTAAGGAATTGCAAGCTTATGACCATGATTTTAGTGTTGAATACCAAGCTTATGAAAAGACCACGATTGGTAGGTACTTTAGGCATAATGGTTACTTGTTTAAAGAGAATAAGTTGTATGTGCCTAATTATTCTTTCATAGATTTGTTGGTGAGAGAATCTCATGGAGAAGGGTTAATAAGGCATTTTAGAGTTGTAAAAACTTTAGCAGTCTTGCAAGAACACTTCTATTAGCCACATATGAAACGAGATGTTGAGAAACATTGTGGTAGATGTGTCACCTATGGGCAAGCCAAATTGAATGTGCAACACATGGCTTCTCACCCCATTACTAATACCTAATGAGCATGGATTGATATTTTGATAGATCTTGTGCTAGGTTTACTAAGGTCTAAATGAGGGAAAGGCTTAATTTTTGTGGTTGTGGATAGATTTTCTAAGATAGCACAAGATAGTTGATGCTTCTATTGTTGCTGACTTGTTCTTTATGGAGATTGTGAGGTTGTATGATATGTCTAGGACAATTGTTTCTTATAAGGATGCTAAGTTTTTAAGTTACTTCTAGAAGACATTGTGGGCTAAATTAGGGACTAAGTTCTTGTTTTCAACTACTTGTCACCCTCAAGTTGATGGTCAAATAGAAGTTGTAAATAGAACTTTATCTACTCTGTTCCAGGCTATCATTAAAATGAACATTGAAACTTGAGAGGATTGTTTGCCACATGTTGATTTGCTTATAATCGTTCTGTTCATTTTGCTAGTAAGTATTTACCGTTTGAAATTGTTTATTGTTTTAGTCCTTTAACTCCATTGGATATAATTGCATTACTTGTTTTCTGAGTGTGTTAACTTAGGTGGCAAAAAAAAAATGCTGAAATTATTACGTAGATATATGAGATGGCGAAGTTCAACATCGAGCGGAGAATTGAGCAATATCTAAACAAGCCAACAAAGGGCGACGCAAGCTAGTATTTGAACCTGGTGATTGGGCATGGTTACGCATGCACAACGAATGATTTCTGGAATAAAGGAAATCCATGTTATTGCCTTGAGGGGATGGTCATTTCCAAGTCTTGGAACATATCAACGACAAAGCATACGAGCTAGATTTGCCCTGTGAGTAGAACATAAGTGCTACTTTTAATGTTTTTGAGTTGAGTCCTTTTGATGTAGATAATGAATTGAGGGGAAATCCTCTTCAAGAGGAGGGAAATGATGAGATTGAGGAAAAAGCTGTCATAAGCACATAGGATGAGGCATATTTAGATCCTATTCAATTTCCAATCAGACCCGTCACAAGATCTCATGCAAAGATATTTAAAGAAGTGCTTAATAGGCTTATTCAAGCAACTTGTGCTCAATCAAATTCATGGGGGTTTATTGAGGGAATTTCACATGATATTCAAACCACCAAATGCGTGATTCAGACTCTTAAAGTTTCTGAATAATCACTATCATGACATTAGCAAGTTAGCTTGTATATTAAGGTTGGAAAATATGCTACTTTTTTTTATACCTTCTCGTTTCTTGAGGAGGCAAGTGGCAAGACAAATCAATTATTTCTCTTTATTTGCCTAGTTTCCATTTTAATTGATGTAAGGCATTAAAGCCATTTACGAGATTGTCCATATTTACTTTAGATTAGGCATTTTCTTTAGGTGTGCAAGCTGATTTTTGTTTCTTGAGGAGGCAAGTGGCAAGACAAATCAACTATTTCTCTTTAATTAGTTTGCATTTTAATTAATGCAAGGCATTAATTCTGAATCGATTTTTTTTTGGGATTTATTTTCAACAATTTCAAGGGTAATTATGGGATGAAAATTCTTGTAACCAACCATATATAATGTACTCGCATCCAATAAGAAAGATAGATCAATTTTGTTGCAATTCGGCTTGAGAGTTTAATTCTCTTTGGTTCTTAAACTAACTCTTTGAATTTATTGAATTTTCGTGGCGTTCAAACTATTGACTTAACAATCAGCCCATCCATATTTGATTGTGGTGTCTTCACACATACAAAGGTTCGTGCACTCACTGAGCATCAGGGTTGTGTTCCATACGATTCCAGGTCTAGAATCAAATCTTAGAGACTAAATCAATTAGGGTCGTGTCAATTCTTGGCAGGGTTTATATCATTGTTGTTGTCCAATTGTACTTTAAGGCCCATGTATTCCAAAAACATATTAACTTATTTATTATTCATGGACATAAAAATAAGGAACTAACATAGAGGTAAATATTACCTGCTACTTGTTTAGGTTGTGCTTGTGCAAGTACTTATGGTGGTGAAGCTACTTGTTTTGGTTGTGCTAGTGGAGTCTACATAGATCTTAATTTGCTTTGTCTCACTCTAGTGTATACAAGTAATTATTGTTGTGCAGTTGATTGGTGACCTTCATTTGTTCCTGAAAATGAGTATTAACATAGGCACTTTTTAAATTTAGTCCCCTACCTGGTCCTACTAGTAGAGCTTTTTGTTCTACTGGTGATTGGGAATTTGGACAGCTTGAGCTAATATCTGATAAAAACCCTAGCAAAGAACTAACAGGACCTAAACGAGTTAGTCTTCTAAATCAAATTCTAAACCTGGAATTAAATGGAAGCAAGCCTTAATACTCAATAAAAGCACAAACCTTGGTATGTGAGGATGCCACAATCAGCTACGGATGGTCTAATTGATATGTCAATGATTTGAAAGCCACAAAAATTCAATAAATTTAAAGAGTTCATTTAAGAACCAAGGAGAATTAAACTCTCAAGAAAATTTCCAACTCATAATTGCCCTTGGAATTTCATAAATAAACCCCAAATCATGTAAGGAATGTTTGAACAAATCAAATCAAAATTAACACCCAAAGAAAACGCCTAATCTAAAGGAAAAAAAAAAAAGAAAGTCTCCTAAATGGCTTAAATGCCTTACATCAATTCTAGAAATATATGTTATTAATAAAAATAGAAACTAGGCAGTTAAAAGATAAATAGCTAATTTATTATGCTACTTACCTTCTCAAAAATAGGAAAGTATCTTATTTTTCAGCTATAGTGTGCAAGACAACTTGCTGATTTCATAGGAGGGATCATTCAAAAACTTCAAGAGCCTAAATCACGCATTTTTTGGTCTAAATATTATTGGCAATTCTTTTAATAGGCCTCCATGTTTTTTATTGAGCCCAAGTTGCTTGAATCAGCCTATTAAGCACTTTTTTGAATTTCTTTGCACAAGTTCCTGTGAAGGGTCTAATGGGGGGATGCCTTATTCCATGTGTTTGTGCTAGCCTTATCCTCAATCTCATCAATATTTTTCTTCTTTTACAATGTCAAAAGCCATGTGAATTCAATAAAATTTTAAAATTTTATTAATATTTAATATTTATACCTTATAAGTTGGCCATTTTTTCTTGTTGTCTCCCATTTCATGACATATACTGCATTTCACAATGAATCTTCTCTTACAAAATGGTTTCCTTTTGGCTTCATTCACTTCTTTTCTTCTATTTAGCTTAGGAACTTGTTTTATATTAGGCTTCAAAGGCCTATCAATTTTAGGCCAATTAGTCCTATCTGGAAGGGGATTAATTGTTGCTCAATAAATAAGTAGATATGCCTCCCATGTTAAGCTCTTGTTACCATAATCAGATGGCTCACTGTGACTATGTAAATTCCAGCCATGGCATGCTTGCATGGAATCCCACTCATCCACCATCCACTATTGAGTGTTAGAAAATGTATATTTATAAAGGAGAAAATCATCATTTTACATTTCAAGTCTTACTAACAACCCTTACTTTTATGTATTTAAGCTTCTTGTAATTTAATTGTGTGTTTTATTTTAATTGAGTATTTTTTGTATTTTAGGGGCATCGTAGTCTTTTCACAATAAACGAGAGATCAGATGGCAAAACGGACATCACTTTTGAACTCAGGATGGTCGAAAACCTTAGGAGGAGTATAAAAGGAAAAATGATACTATTCACATGTACGGTACTATCTACGTTACTGTTCACGACACTGTTCACATAGACGGATTGATGACGTGACATTGACTGATAATGTGGCATTGACTAATGAGGTGTCATGATACTGTTGGACTAAAATTCTTATGTACTCTTGATGGTAACGTGGAAGCATATTAATGGACCAAAAAACGCGCGTACGGTACATGCAAGACATGAGATTATTTTAAACCAAACTGCGTTATTGTTCAAACTGCGTGGTCAAACCGTAGTTACTGTTCAAACCATGTGGTCAAACCGCATACTGTTGACTGATGACGTGGCACAATCCTAAGTGTCCAAACAGTTTTTAATCCAATAGCCATGATTTACTCAATGTATCTATAAAAAGGGGACCTCTCCCCCCTAATTTGGCATCTCTGAATCCATTTTTAAACTCCATTTTCTATAATTCATTCTCCATCTTGTATTTTCTACGTATTTTCTATGTATTTTAATAAATTCCTATTTTACCCCTAGTTCAATTATGAGTGGCTAATTTTCTTTAAAGCTTGGGTTGAAGGTGAAGTCTCAACATGTGTCATGGGCTTTATTTGGTAAATTTATTTTCTATTCCCCTCTAGTTTTTGTGGATGTTTTGACTTCTCGTCGACAAATAAGAATATTCTTGTGTAGATACCGCCCTGGTTTCACCAGCTCCCTAGTACAAGGTTATTATTATTTGGCATGGTAAGCCTTTAGCACCATATTGATTAGAGCGTGGTTCATGAGGTGTGGATTCTCCCCTCATAATTTAATTGGCATTAATAAAGAATATTTAGCCCATGGTGCATGTTGATACGGATCCAGATACCCAAGTACGTCATTTCAATAGAATTCTCTTCAATTTATTCTCGTCATTTTAATTTTAGGATAATATAAATCACTTTCACCACAAATCCAACCACCCTCATACAAAATTAATTCTACACACAATTAAAATCCACCTCCTCGTGGGATCGACACTCGTCACCATTAATCTATACTACAATAGATTCATGCATTTGCGAGTTCAATAAAATTTGCACAACAAGTTTTTGGTGCCGTTACCGGGGAAGTGAGTTATTTTAATTCGTAGAATTAATTTTTGTGAATAATTTCTTTTAATTTTTTTCTTGTATTTTTTTATTTAAAAAAAAAAGTGAATCTGCATTTAGAGGTTAGTATTTCTTTTCTTTTAATCTTCTTTAAATTTATGTAATTTAATTTTCAAGTTATTTTTTTCTTCTTTGTAATTTTTGTTTATCTTATTAATTTATTTTTAGTTAATTTATTTCACATATTTGTTTTAGTGTGTTTTTATAGAAATGTTGTAACAACGTGATAAGGTTAGTACTGTAATTTCTCCTTCTTCTTTATTTTTATTCGTTTTGTTCTCATTTATTTTTGTGTTCCTTGCATGCATGGTCGTAGGTCATTATTACCTAATTTTGAACCTATAGACCTTGAACTAGAAAAAGCATTTCGCACACACAAGCACATTAAAAATAAATTTGGAATGGATTTACAAGCACCACAGAAGAGGCCATTTAAGGATTATTTTAATCCTTTAGCTAATTTGAGCACATCATGTATAAGATACCCAAATGTAGTTGCTAGGAGTTTTGAATTAAAACCTAGTGTGCTAAATTGTCTCCCCACATTTTATGGCCTAGAAAATGAGGACCCGTATAATCATCTGAATGATTTTCATGCCAATTGTCAAACTTTTAAATATGAGAATTTTTCAGACGATAATGTTAAACTCATATTATTCTCATTTTCTTTAAAAGATAGAGCTCGTTCATGGTTAAATACTTTACCTGCCAATAGCATCACATCATGGGAACAAATGGTAACTAAATTTTTGAATAAATATTTTCCAGTGCATAAAACTAATGCTATTCGTAGGGAAATCTCAGAGTTTGCCCAGAGAGAAGACGAGCAGTTTTTCGAAACATGGGAGCGATTCAATGGGCTACTCTTGAAGTGTCCACATCATGGGTACGAGAAATGGCACCAATGCCAATACGTTTTGGAGGGATTATTGCCAAATGTGTAAGAATGGCAAATGGCAATAAGTGGAAGAGAGTTAATGTCAAAAAGTACATCAAAGATTTAGGAATTCTTCCAGGGACAAGTGGATAATTCCCAACAACGGAGTCGATCACTCAGGAATACTAAAAGAATTAAAGGAGTGAATGAGGTTCACATTGGCGAGTCAACTTCGGGAATCAAAGAAGTCAAGGAGATGGTTGAAGGTCTTGCTCGACAAATAGCATCGTTATCGACTGCTAAATCAACAGAACCACATAACCCTGACTCATATCCAGATCAAGTCAATGCCATAGGTGTAATGAGAAAACCATCAAATTACAACACATACTCCAACACATATAATCCTGGATGGAGAGACCACCCTAATTTTTCATGGTCTTAAGGATTCCAATAGAATGGACCAGCAACTCCAGCTCCACCAATGCAACAAATTCCTCAAGTTTCTCAAGCATCTCAGCCACCATTTAGACCATACAATCAGAACCAGAACTATTCTCAACCCAGACCATGGGAGGATTCATTCTAGAATCTCAAGAATCTTACTCACTCTACGATTGAGCAACAGAACCACACCATTGATGGACTACGAAATGAGTTGAGAGCAAGCTTTAACTCACAAGCCCAATCAGTTTCAAGCGTCGAAAAGATGGTGGGACAACTTGCTTCTTCAGTTTAGACCTTGGCAATGACTGTTGAGAAAGGTAAGTTTTCAAGTCAACCAGTGCCTAATCCTAAAGGAGTGCATGAAGCAAGTATCAATTCACCACAGCAGCATAGAGAGGTCAAAGCAATCATGACCTTGTGAAAAGAAAAAGAAGTCGACAACAAAGTGGAGATGCCAGTGACAAAAGAAAATCAAATTGTACCTGTGAATGTTGAGGACTCACCATCGGAAGAGAAAGAAAAAACCAACCCACGAGAATATGTTCCCAAAGCTCCATTTCCTCATAGGTTAGCTAAAGGAAAGAAAGGAAAGTCCACAGGTGAGATTCTTGAAATCTTCAAATAGGTAAGTGTTAACATCCCTTTACTTGATGCTATTAAATAAGTTCCATCTTATGCCAAGTTTCTTAAAGACCTTTGTACTAAAAAGAGAAACATTCATGTTCAAAAGAAGACATTTTTAACAGAAAACGTTAGTTCTATACTCCAACACAAAATTCCTCTAAAATGTAAAGACCCAGGCTCCCCTAATATCTAATGTAGTATAAGGAACCATACAATTGAGAATGCTTTGTTGGATTTAGGAGCAAGTGTAAATTTGTTGCCTTATTCAGTTTTTATGAAACTTGGACTGGGAGAATTACACCCAACTCTAGTGGTGTTACAACTTGCAGATCAGTCCACGAAAATACCTCGTGGTATTGTGGAGGACGTGCTTATCTAGGTAGACAAGTTTTATTTTTCTGTTGATTTCATTGTAATTGACACTCAACCAATACATGATTCAAGGAAGCACATCCCCATTATTCTAGGCTGACTTTTCTTGGCAACTGCGGATTCTCACATTCAATGTAGGACTGGAAATATGCAGTTGTCCTTCGACAACATGACTATGGAGCTGAACATCTTCAACATTGCCAAACAATCTCATAATACAGATGATGGAATTGTTGATGTGGATTTAATCGAAGCATTAGTTGATGACACTTTTGTTTCAAACCTTAGTGATAATCCTTTACAGACAAATTTAACTCACTTTAGTTTTGATTTTGATATTGACAGATCGGTCGAAGAGGTCAACGCCCTACTTGACTCAGCACCATCTATGGATACTAATAAATGGAAGTCAACAGTTGAACCCCTAGCACCATCAGAGAAGAAAATCATCCTATCATCAGAATTACCACCGAAACGCGAGCTCAAATCATTACCCAACATATTGGAATATGCATTTTTTGGAGAAGAAAGTACTATGCCGGTAATCATCTCATCATCCCTTAATAACGAACAAAAAGGTGAGTTGTTGGATGTTTTAAAAGAGTACAAAGGAGCATTAGGATGGACCATAGCAAACATAAAAGGTATAAACCCAGTAGACTGCATGCATTACATTCACCTTGATGAAAATGCTAAACCTACTAGGAAAATGCAACGTCGGTTAAATCTTAACATGAAAGAAGTTGTTAGAACTGAAGTCCTTAAGCTATTAGATGCAGGTATCATTTACCCCATTTCTGATAGTTCATGGGTCAGTCATGTACAAGTTGTCCCCAAAAAGTCAGGAGTCACAGTAGTTACGAATGCTGATAATGAATTGATACCCACTATAGTGACTACAGGATGGCGTGTATGCATTGATTATAGAAAGTTGAATTCTGTCACACGTAAAGACAATTTTCCTTTATCATTTATCGATCAAATTCTTGATACATTAACAGGCCATGAATTTTATTGCTTTCTAGATGGCTACTATACAATCAGATACCCATAGCACCAAAAGATCAATAGAAAACTACTTTCACTTGCCCTTTTGGCACTTTTGCATATAGGAGAATGTCATTTGGATTATGTAATGCACCTGCCACATTTCAACGATGTATGTTAAGCATTTTTTCTGATATGGTTGAATGATTCCTTGAAGTCTTTATAGATGACTTTTCTGTCTTCAGTGATTCATTTTATCAATGTTTACATCACCTAACACTAGTTTTGCAGAGATGTATCGAGAAGAACTTAGTCTTAAATTGGGAGAAGTGCTATTTTATGGTAAAACAAGGTATTGTTCTCGGTCACATCATTTCGAGCAAAGGTATTGAGGTTGACAAAGCTAAGGTGGATCTCATTTATAATCTTCCTCCACCCAAAACAGTCAGAGAAGTAAGATCTTTCCTTGGGCATGCTGGTTTTTATAGACGTTTCATTAAAGATTTTAGCAAAGTTTCTAGACCCTTATGTAATCTACTTGCTAAGGATGTACCTTTTGTCTTTGATGATTCATGTCTTGTGGCGTTTGAAAAATTAAAGCAGTTGTTGACATCATCATCCATCATTCAGCCCCCAAACTGGAGCTTACCATTTGAACTCATGTGTGATGCATCTGATTATGCAGTAGGAGCAGTATTAGGATAAAGAGTTTGATCGAATTCCCCATGTTATTTACTATGCTAGTATGACATTGAATGATGCACAGTTGAACTATTCAACTACTGAAAAAGAAATGCTAGTAGTAGTGTTTACATTGGAAAAATTTCGATCTTATCTGATTGGTTGTAAAATAATTGTATTGACAAATCATGCTGCTCTTAAATATCTTCTCATAAAGAAATATGCAAAAGCTATACTAATTCGTTGGGTGTTACTTTTGCAGGAATTTGACTTGGAATTCAAAGATAAGAAAGGCACAGAAAATGTTGTGGCGGACCATCTCTCTTGTCTCCATTTTGACACAATTACAGAGCCATTAATATTGAATGAGTCATTTCCAGATGAACAATTAATGAGTGTGGAAGTATTACCTTAGTATGCTAATATAGTTAATTATCTTATTACAGGTAAACTTCCAAAGCATTAGACCAAGCAAGACAAGGCCAATTTTTTTACAGAAATAAAGAATTTCTTTTGGGATGACCCGTATTTGTTCAAGTATTGTGCAAATCAAATTATTAGACAATGTGTCCCAGAAAATGAAATTCAGAATATTCTTTCATTCTGCCATGAACAAGCATGTGGAGGCCATTTCAGTGTTAAGAAAACAGCAACTAAAGTTTTACAATGTGGTTTCTATTGGCCAACTATATTTCGAGACGCTTACACTTTCTGTTCTTCATGTGATAGGTGTCAATGAATGGGGAGCATCACGCGAAGGAACATGATGCCACTAAATCCAATTTTAGTGGTTGAGATTTTTTATGCATGGGGTATCGACTTCATGGGACCATTTCCCCATTCTTTTGGCCATCAATACATATTGGTTGCTGTTGACTACGTATCGAAATGGGTAGAAGCAATTTCGTGTAGAACCAATGATCACAAGGTGGTGATAGAATTTTTGAAAAGCAACATCGTTTCGTGCTTTGGATTCACTCGAGCAATAATCAGTGATGGTGGTGCCCACTTTTGTAACAAAGCATTCAAGACTCTTTTGACAAAGTATTCAATCACTCACAAAGTGGCGACCCCATATCATCTGCAAACCAATGGCCAAGTTGAGATCTCCAATCGAGAAATAAAGCACATATTAGAAAAGACGGTGAGGCTAGAGAGAAAAGATTGGTCATTAAGACTTGATGATGCATTATGGGCATATAGAACGGCTTTCAAGACCCCGATTGGATGTCACCCTACAAGCTAGTGTATGGAAAAGCTTACCACCTACCTGTGGAACTCGAGCATCGTGCATATTGGGCCATCAAGAAATTCAACTTTGACATGCAGCAAGCCAGCTCAGAAAGAATATTACAACTGGCAAAACTTGAAGAAATTCGCAATGATGCATACGAAAATGTCAAGATTTACAAACAACGAATGAAAGTCTTCCACGACAAGCAAATTATGAGAAAATCTTTCAATCCAAGTCAGAAAGTGCTTTTATTCAATTCTTGCTTGTACCTATTCCCAGGTATGTTACGCTCTCGATGGTCTGGTCCCTTTATTGTTCATACTGTTTTTTCACATGGGGTAATTGAAATTAAGGACCCAAAGAACGGTGTCACATTTAAAGTTAATGGTCAAAGACTAAAGCCATATCTAGAGTACCAACCACATAGAGAAGACACCGAAATAAATTTGAGTGACCCACCAGATTTGAATTTATTTTTTTTCTTTTTGGTGATTTGATTTTTTTTCTCTTTCTTTCTTTTTATTATTCTTCTGCTAATTGAAATTATTTTTGTATAAGTGTGTTTGTTTAACCATTAAGTTTTTTTCTTATCATTGTTAATCATGAGTACCATACTTAAACCATTCCTCCTGAACATTCTTAAACCACTTTAACGTGTAAAATCTCATCTCAAAAGGCAGATTCAATTTTGTAAAACACATCGTATTTGGGCTCTGCAACCACCAGAGTTGGTATCTTATGTTGAGGGTTTAGAAAGCGAACTCAGAGACATTGAAAGAAGTGTTTACGACATCCAGTTAGAGCTTGAGGTAAATTCAATAAGAGGACGATTTTAATTTTCTTTGTGTGTTTTAATTTGTTTTTCTGTTTGTGTGCTTTAGTTTGTTACCCCGGTGAAGTGGCAGATAATGGTACTCCGTGACAATGAAGTCGGTTACTTCAGTTTTCCCATAATAATTCATATTCTGAGGCAAAGGTATGGACATAAACGAGATTCTAGCGAAGCTTCACAAGCGATTCCCTTCACTTCCTCAGAATGCCCTCCTTACAATCTATAAAGCTCGGTCCGAACGCATGCGATTGCTCTTGAGGAATAACATACCTACTGACATCCGTTGGTTAATCGAGGCGAAAATACAATTGGCAGGTGAGTTACCTCCAAAATTTATTGCATACATGCCTGGTTGTGGTAAAAGAAATTATGTAAGAAAACGATGAGCTCGAAGAATTTCTATTATTTGTCATAAGTGTGTCAGAATGAGTTGCGATAAAAACCCATGTTCTTTAGGAATGGTGTCTGATAACAAGGAAGATAAGACTCAATTCATTAGGGATGGCTTGAATAAGAAGTCATTGGATGATATCCTTTTGTCTCTTGAAATGCACCCAGTGGATATGAAAAAAGGAGCGATTCTCTAATTATGGTCATTATTCCAGAAAGAGCATGCACAATATAATCTCGGGAATCTGACTATAAATGACCTTGTTTGTCAGTTTATAAGAAAACTGGATGGGAAGCCTATCCTCGACCCATAGAGGGCGTTCAACCCGTTTCTGGACGTAAAACCAGAGGAAGATGTGAGTCACAGTCGTAACTACTTGTAAATATCCTTTTACTTCACTATTATTTTATTTCACTGTTATTTTATCATTTGCATTATTGTCTTTAATAATTTATTTTATCATTGTTTCTTTTTCTTTTTATTATTGCATTTTTGACTCGCGAGCCATGTGTTTTACGCGTTATTTGACACTGACATGCTACCTCATACACAGCTGTAACCCAATGTCACCAAGAGTCTGAAATATGATTTTTTGTTATGCACTCACAAATTATTTTTGAAAAGTATTCCAATGGCAGCTACTCCCAATAGACAATTTAAGAACATTTGTGTGTTTTCTGGATTTAACTATAGCAAACATAAAGAGTTCATTGAGGCAGCCATCGATTTTGGTCGAAGCATAGCAAAGAGAAAATTACACTTGGTGTATGGAGGCAGTAACCGAGGGTTATCAAAATTGGTCTCAGAAGCTGCTTTTGTCAGAGGAAGTCAAGTGTTAGGCATCATCCCAAGAACCCTAAAACCATTAGGCGGTTTGTCTGACTCACCAACTGGAGAAGAGTTAGTCGTCTCAGGTATGCAAGAACGAATAACAGAAATGCTTAATCATGCTAATGCTTTTATTTTCCTTCCAGTAGATCTTGCAACACTAGAGGCACTTATCACACTAGCATCATAGGCCTATCTCCACATCCACCAGAAACCCATCGGTTTGTTAAATGTCAATAACTTTTATGATGGCTTTATCGCATTTCTTAACCATGCAATAAAAAACTATTTCATTCCTTCCAATGCGAAAAATTTTTTTATTTGTGCTCACACTACTAATGAGCTAATTGATCTGTTACAAGCTTATAGACTGGAGCCAAACCCCTGGACCTTTGTGTTGGAGCATCCAAATAATAATGGTAACAGTAGCCGCAGTAAAAAGTAGTAAAAATTAGATTTAACTCTTCGCCTGTAAATATTTTCTTCTGTATTGCACCACCCAGGTGATGTCTTCTAAACTCTACTTCTTTCATTTAAAACATTGACGACAATGTTTCGTTCTGGTTGGGGGGAGGGAATAGTCGACAATTGTGGAATCTTGGTTAAGTTTTTACTGATTTTTTGTTGTAGAAACTAACTGTTGCTAACTTTTTGTGTTGAAGATGGCTGAATATGGAGTGTAGTGACTCTAGAAACGTATCTTCATCGTTTGAAAAAAAAAATTCAGACATTTTCTTTTTCTTTATTATGTTTTGATGTTCATTTTTCTTCTTCTTTTTAATTTTTTCCTTCATAAATATACATTTTCAAATTTTTGAGTCAAAGATGCCTGAATATGGAGTGTAGTGCCTCTAGAAACGCATTTTCTTAAGTAAAAAAAAAACCATTTTTGTTTTTTTTAATCATTTTAAGTGTAACTTTTCTAATTAGTTTTTTTACATCCTTTTCACATTTCTGCACGCATATTTTCCTTTCATGATTAGGATAGGTTGGGGGGTATAACGTTGTTTAAAAAAAATGTGTGATTTGTTTTAACATTGGATGACATGATTAATTTCATATTTTAGTATTTGTATTATCTTTGATCTTAAGTGATGTTACACTATGTTTCCTACTCTACATGTTGATGTCGGAGACAAATATGAGTTGCTTAAAGGAATGAACATGTCATAATAAGTACCAAGTGAATTTTGGATCTTATCATTTTTCTTGGAGAAAAACCATTTTGCCCATTCTTTATACAGCTTACCAGTTTATTATTTTATACACGATCTCTAGATTTCTTTTGAGTTAACCCTTAAAAAAAATTGTAAAAGAAAAAAATGTGTGTTGCCACATTTTGAGGCCTATCTAACAAGTAGATATGGATGATTATTTAGAGCCCTAAAAGACGATGGAAAAGCCATCTTTGATCCGTTTGAGCCTTTCTAGCCATCCCTTTTATTAAATATTCATAGTTAACCATTTTGAGCCTTAAAAAAAAATTTATTTGTCAAACTTATCCTCTTGACCCACTCTGATTTGGAGTATTACCCAATATCTTACAAGTTTCATCACCTATTTATGTGTTGAGAAAAATGTAAATAATTATTTTTTTAGTGAAGTTATGCCAAACAAAAGCAAAAACAAAAAAGAATGTTGCTTGAAAAAAAAATAAAAAAGAAAAAAATAACAATAAAAGGTGAAATCCACCTTGCAACTTCAAAAATAAAAATTCTCTGCATTTTTCTCAAACATACACTTTGTTTTCCTTATTTCCCTTCTTTGTTAGCCATGTCTCTAACCTACGTTACGTTCTAATAAAAGTCCTTGATTTTAGGGAACTATAGTTTGAAGTAGAAGCTAGTTATATGGGCTAAAAAGATGTAGTGGTGCATAAAAAAAATAAATAAATAAATTGGGTTGACTAACATTTTTATTTGACTTGAGATCGTATTATTTCTAAGCTGAAGGCATATTTCTTTCATCTTGGTGAGAGCATGTGATATCACTTCTCTATTATTGTCTATCAATTACCATTCATTGGAGTGACTATTTTTATTGGGTTTAATTTCTTTGTGAGAGTGTCACTACTTCCAATGAGATTTTGGGGTTTGACATGTCATTCTTGAAAGTAACTATAACAAAATCTATTGGACTGATTCATGTGGATGGTTGAAGTGGGTGTGATGTTGTTTTAGACTGGAGATAATGCTTATACTTTTATTTGATTGCTATTATTAATCTGATTGAATAAACACAATTTTTTTAAAAAAAAATCATTTTAGATTTGAATTTTGTTTTCGCTTTATTTGATAGGGACTAGCAATAAGCTGGTTAGGGGGTGTGTTGAGTGTTAGAAAATGTATATTTATAAAGGAGAAAATCGTCATTTTACATTTCAAGTCTTACTAACAACCCTTACTTTTATGTATTTACGCTTCTTGTAATTTAATTATGTGTGTTTTATTTTAATTAAATATTTTATGTATTTTAGGGGCATCATAGTCATTTCACAATAAACGAGAGATCAGACGACAAAACGGACATCACCTTTGAACTCAGGATGGTCGAAAACCTTAGGAGGAGCATAAAAAGAAAAATGTACTTTTCACATGTACGGTACTATCTACGTTGCTGTTCACATAGACGGATCGATGACGTGGCATTGACTGATAATGTAGCATTGACTGATGAGGTGTCATGATACTGTTGGACTAAAATTCTTATGTACTATTGATGGTGACGTGACAGCATATTAGTGGACCAAAAAAACGTGCGTACGGTACATGCAACACATGGGATTATTTTCAACCAATCCGTGTTACTGTTCAAACTGTGTGGTCAAACCGCATACTGTTGACTGATGACGTGGCGCAATCTTGAGCGTCCAAACAGTTTTTAATCTGATGGCCATGATTTACTCAATGTATCTATAAAAAGGGGACCTCTCCCCCCTAATTTGGAATCTCTTAATCTATTTTTAAACTCCATTTCTGTAATTCATTCTCCATCTTATATTTTCTACGTATTTTAATAAATTCTTATTTTGTCTCTAGTTCAATTATGAGTGACTAATTTTCTTTAAAGCTTGGGTTGAAGGTGAAGTCTCAACATGTGTCATGGGCTTTATTTGGTAAATTTATTTTCTATTCTGTTCTAGTTTTTGTGGATGTTTTGACTTCTCGTCGACAAATAAGAATATTCTTGTGTAGATACCGCCCTGGTTTAACCGGCTCCCCAGTACAAGGTTATTATTATTTGGCACGATAAGCCCTTAGCACCATATTGATTACAGCGTGGTTCATGAGGTGTGGATTCCCCCCTCATGATTTAATTGGCATTAATAAGAAATATTTAGCCCATGGTGCATGTTGATACGGATCCAGATACCCAAGTACGTCATTTCAATAGAATTCTCTTCAATTTATTCTCGTCATTTTAATTTTAGGATAATATAAATCATTTTCACCACAAATCCAACCACCCTCATACAAAATTAATTCTACACACAATTAAAATCCACCTCCTCGTGGGATCGACATTCGTCACCATTAATCTATACTACAATAGATTCGTGCACTTGCGAGTTCAATAAAATTTGCACAACATCCACCACACTCGCAATACTATTTATTCAAGTCCATAATACAATTCCTTTCCATGTTAGGGATAATCTCTACAACTTCAAATTATATTTGCTTGCTTTTATAACAGACACACGTCATACATCCTTAGCAATCTCAGTAAATTTTTTTTTTTACTCTTAGAGTTATATCTGACTCCCAATCCTCATACTTCTCCCTCCTCCTTATTAACCTGTTCATAAGCCTCATTCTACTAAAATGGAGGAGCTCAAAAATTGGTTTCCTTCTATACTCATTTAGATAACCATTCCATGACTCTGACGTGTTGTTTACCACATGCAGTCTTGTAAAATGAGTCGAAATGATGGCACAACCATGTGCTTGGATCATTGTCAACCAGCCACTTCTAATTGTTTTCATCAATTTTATTGTTGTCATTGAATTATCAAAGTCAATCTTGCTAGTGGCTCTTGTCGTTTTCCAAAAGCACTCCCTCAAAATCTCAGTTGAATATTGTTTTCTAAAGTTAGCATACACATATCTTGCACAATATCTAGTTTCAAAACTTGGAAACACATCTTGAAGAGCATAAATGAAACCTTACTGCCTGTTAGAAATAAATGTGACAACCATATCATTATGCATATCTATATGTTATTTAAATAGTTCCAGAAACCATTTCCCACTCTCCTTCGATTCAACCTCACATATACACATAGCCAAAGGAAAAACACCATTATTTGCTTTTAAAGTAATAGCAGAAATCAAAATGCTTCCAAAAGATGTCTTCAAGTGGCAACCATCTAAACTAATGAATCTTCGACACCCGATCATGAATCCCTGTTGCTTATCTCTAAAACTAATGAAAATTCTCTTGAATTTATTCTTGCTTCCAACTAATTCTTGATTAATTTTTAATGTTGCACCAATTTTAGTCATAAGCAAAACATTGGCATAACCATTTAATTAAGCATATGAGTTAATATAATCACCCTCACACATTTTAAATACCTTTTTCTTGGCCCTGAACAACCTTCTTCTATTTGTAGCAATACCAAATCTACTTATAACTTAAAAGCTATAGAAGATGAGGAATCTGAGGATTTGACATGATTACACTAAATAATTTCTCAACCACCCACATGTCGGTTGTCTTAGGAATCTTAATAAGTGGTACGCATGCGTGCTCTTGTTTTGATCATGAGACTAATTTTATCTACCATCAATGAAGTATGAATTCACGACTTGTATCTTCTGTTTGCACATAAAGCAGTGACTCTAGCCCTCTCATTCTTCTCCCTATGTAGAATACAACCTAGTTAGATTGCAAAGTCATGTTGATTACAAAGTCCTTGAGTACACTACTAAATTCATCTATAGTAGAAAACACCTGACCAACCTCTAATATAATTTCTTCATCAGCCATTTGTCTGAACCTTTGTGCTCTTATTTCTCTTGCTATCATTTGAGCACTATTTTTTATCTCAACTCAAATAAATATCATTAGGTGAAGTATCCTCATTAGCACTTTCATAATCAATAGAAGTGCCTTATCATCATAATTAGAATTATCACTAGAATCTATTATGTTTTTTCACATCCTCATTGTCAATTTTCACAATTTCCCCACTTTCATCATCAGTCCAATTTATAGAATCCACATTGTTGGCATCATCGTCGTATAGTGGTTCATTATCATCGATGTCTAATGGTTCATCAGTTTAATTAGTAGCTTGCTCATGATGAATTGCATCCGCCATTGTAGGTTTGTTGCCTCCCTCGCAAGACTCAAACATTCTCTTAAGAGTATTTTCAGGAGAATTTTTAGGAATAAAAGATGTTTGATGATTTTCAAGAATGTTTGATTGCACTTCTACTGATGGCAATGACTTCATTTCTAGGAGCAATAAAGTAATTTTCCTAGATAACATTAGGTTTTCAAAACTTAGCAACGCCATGTCAGTCTCTTGTAATTGGTTAGCAATTGAAGGAGAATTTGAGCCATTATCAAGTACTTTTCATCATCCAACCTATGTTTATTAACACATTCTCCATAACATCATCAATTAGAGCCACCAAACTTAAACATTCTATCTAATAGATGTATTTGATCCATTAGTCCATATAAATGTTCAAATCATAATACCTAAAAAAGAAAATTAACATTTTTTTTAAATTCTGGCACATGGTTCAAAATAACTAACCATTTAAAATGATTTTTTTAACGTACATAAACAAGAATTCCTTAAAACATAAACAAAAATGGCTTTTCTTTTCTCTAGTTCAATATCAATCTGTATAGTGAAAAAAAATGAGTTATTCATTAAAAAAAAAAAAAGGAATACCCACTACACAATTAGCATCCAAACTATTTACAAGCCAAAATATGTTTATAATAAAATTTTTCCAAAGGTACCCATAACATTATCACTACAGTATCAACAATAAAAATAAAATTTTCACTAGTATTAAATTTTTTTTTAATCATTCACTAACCTAGAATGGCAATGGAGTCATCTCCACATGTTCTACACAAATGCTTTAACAAACAGATAAAGTTGAAAAAAAAATTGATTGTGAAAACTCTCTCTCTGACTAAAAATAATGAGAAGAGGTAAAGAAGATGAAAAGTCACTTTCTTTGTGAGGTACAATTTTCTCACTTAAATATAATAGAATTTATTTTAAGCTAACAAGCCCCCTTAAGTATTATTATTAATAATAATAATAATATTATTATTATTATTATTATTATTATTATATAAAATATTTAATTCTAAGTTATGATGACATAAGTAATAATGACATAAGCAATGACGTAAGCGATGATGTAAGGGAAGTGTGTAGAGAAATTTATGAATTCTAGAATTTAGTAAGGTATTTATGAAGGTTAATCTCAACCATTGATCAAGAGTTATGGTGGCAAAATCCTGGCCATACATTAGCCTTAAGAAATCCTATAAATACCCCCTAGCCCCTTTCATTTTCAATCCAACCTAAAAATTTCATTCTTTTTTATTCTAAGTCATAATATCAAGTGTAGAGAAATCCTTAATTTAGAAAGGTCTAGAGAAGTCAAGGCCAAGAGGTAAGTAACACTTCAACTGCAATGTAAGGAAAAAATTCTTTTCATACTTAACTTCAGTTTTAACCATTCCTATATGTTGTAATGGCTATTATGATGTGATTAGTTATAATCTATGATACTTAGTTACGTTACGGTCGGCTCTGCTACCTAAGTTATGATACTTTGTTACGATATGGTTGGCTCTGCCGCCTAATCTATGATACTTAGTTATGTTATGGTCGGCTCTGCCGCCTAATCTGTGATACTTATACTTAATTATGCTATGGTCGGCTATGCCGCCTGTATTAAAGAATCTTGTTCTTAAATAGTATTGTGTATTGATTCTGTTATGCATCTAGGAACTTCAAATGTTATGGCATAAGTTGCATTGAATGCATGCACATCATGGATTACATTATGAAGAAGACGTTTTAGAAAAAGAATTTATGAAAAATAGGTTGTTGTACTACTTGGTGACAAAGTTTCCAATGAGGAAAAGCCCTCAAAGTTAAGTGAAAATAAATCTTTTGGGGACGGCGATACATAACGCCCAAAGGATCAACCAATGAGGCTCAAGGGCATATTGTTTAAAGAGTAAAAGTGCCAACCTTGTAGTACAACATACCTAGAGCCCTAATGAAGTTGTTTTATATTTTTAAAGTTTCTTTTAAAAGCTTAAGATGGTCATCCATATGCGTCATAATTTATACATGCATAAAAGTGTTATATTACTGGGCATTAGCTCATAAAGTCTTTACATTGCAGGTAACGATGAGTAGGGCAAGCTGGCGCCAAGTCCTAACCAAGACGAAGTGCATATGGGCATAATGTACCTTGGGATTTTAAGATGGGCTCAGCTTTGTTTAAATAAATAAATAAAAAAATCTTATCTTTACGTAATAATCAAGTTTTGAAATAAACTACGGAATCTCTGTATGATTTTTACTTTATGAAGAAAGTTTTGTTTGTTGTGTTAAAATTTTAGAAATCGTATTAAAAGTAACTATGTTTTAAACATTTTTAAAATAGATATTTAAGTGGAGTGTTACATTCTCTTTGGGTAAATTTTACTTCAAAAAATCCTTTTATTTTCATCTAGGTTTATATTTTTTATTGTTCTAAACATAAGTTTTACATCACGTGTTAGACTAGAATTTAAAATTCAATAAATAATAGTTAAATGACCTTTTTATCCTTGTTTTGAATTGTTGATATAACGGCGGGGGATAATTGGTCATCATAAAAATAATGGGGGTAAGTGATATATAGTGATTTTAATAAGGGGAAATTGGCAATCTCCCATTGAGACTTACAATAAGTTTTAATATCTGTAATGCTTACATGATTTTTCTGTGTTTGAAATCGAGCAATGTTTATTAGATCGGTACTGCAAAACACAAAGACATATAAGTGCAAAAACAAAATTCACCATTTTTTGGAAAATGGCCTTTTTAACATTTAGTTAGGGCATTCTTGTTAAATTGTGGTTTGTTTCAATTGGTAACTATGCCAGAAGTAAAAAGATCAGTTTTTAGTCTAGAAAAGTGTTGAATTAACTATATTTATATGCTTATTAAATTCTCATAGTATTATGTTTAATATAATATGAAATCTTCCTTAATATATGATTGTTACTGGTTCTAAGTAATTCAAATGTAGTCATTTAATTTAACCTTTATTTGTATATTGGTCACACTTAATTGTCTACGAATTTGATATATAATATACCCAACAGATGTCGTAGGATTTTAATTTCTTTATATCAACTTTTCCTACTATGCAAATAACCTTTACTTAAAGTCTTTTTATACACTAAATTTGAGTTTTGGCCTATATCATGTGCTATCTTAGCTGCAAAATTTCTTCATTCTAGTACTAATTGAATAAAGTCAACTTTAGCTTACCAAAAGCTAAAGAAATCTTTGTCTTCAACTATAAAGAAGATGAAGCATGTATGATTGACTTTATACAAAAATTAGTTACTTTGAATTACATTGCACTAACAATTTGGAAAAATCTGCAAAGTGCTTGTTTATTCAATTTGTTAGACAAGCATTGAGTGTATAAATAAAATAAAGTAATTAAATTGTTTTTGTCAATATGTACCGTTCACAACTAAACTTCAAAATTGTAATATGTTAATATTTACATTATCTAACATACTAGGTTCAACTGTTGGTTTTGTCAAAAAGGCTTTTTAAGAAATATTGAATTCTCTGTTCTTTTTTTTTTATTCTATAAAGTTGTATGGTTTGTCGACAAATATTTCATTTGCTCAACATATTCTTCAAACTATGTATGAATTTTGCATGTTCTATATTATTATTATAACATTTACTTTGTTCACTTTCTTTTATAGGCATACAATTCATCTGGCAGATTAATAATTATTGAACATAAGAGCTACACATAATTGTTTGCTACAAAAATGTCCAAGTGGTTGCTAACTTCTATATTTAATTATCATATAAGTACTTATCTTATTGAATGAACTAGTCAAATGTTCCAATGCGAGGGTGTAATGGCAAGATTATGGATCAACAACAACAAGGATCATTTTTACACAAGATACTTCTTTTTACACTATTTCGGAAACCCGAGGACTCAATTGTATGGATATGGAACATACAGGATTTCCAATCCTAGCAGGAAAAAGGGGGGGGGGAACAGATACTCAATTTAAAGTGAGTAAATAGAATTCCATACTCGATCTCATAGATACATATAGAATTATGTGGAAATTCATATTCGATGAAAGTCGTATGTACGGCTCGAAGGGAGATCTTTCATATCTTTCGAGATCCACCCTACAATATGGGGTCAAAAAACCAAAATAAATTATTTTAGCCCTTATAAAAAGAAAACGGATTCTTCAACCCCTTTCGCGCTCATGTCACGTCGATGTACTACAGAAGAATAAAACTACAAAATCCGATCCAATTTATCATAATCGATTAGTTAACATGTTGGTTAACCGTATTCTGAAACACGGCAAAAAATCATTGGCTTATCAAATTATCTATTGAGCCTTGAAAAAGATTCAACAAAAGACAAAAAAATTATCATGTACGGTTCTGTAGAGTGGCAGTAAGGGTGACTTATCTGTCAACTTTTCCACTATCACCCCCAAAAAACCAAACTCTGCCTTACGTAAAGTTGCCAGAGTACGATTAACCTCTGGGTTTGAAATCACTACTTATATACCTGGTATTGGACATAATTCACAAGAACATTCTGTAGTCTTAGTAAGAGAGGGGACGGTTAAGAATTTACCCGGTGTGAGATATCACATTGTTCGAGGAACCCTAGATGTTGTCGGAGTAAAGGATCGTCAACAAGGGCGTTATCACATTCATTTCCCTTAAATTCTTGTAAAGTATAGTTGAATACTATTCACAGATCAATAGAAAATCAAAATCTAATTTTTTTTATTCGATCTATTACCAAATAGATTCTTTTGTTCCGTACCTGGTATATTCTAAGCAACCAAATCACTTGCATTATTATTATTGTTCAGATTGAAATGAATCAAAATTGGTACGGAGTTGGTTAATGATGCTCGAGCATGTACTTGTTTTGAGTGCCTATTTATTTTCGATTGGCATCTATGGCTTGATTACGAGCCGAAATATGGTTCGGGCGTTCACTGATATCTTCTTTTTATAAAGCAAATCGACTTCGATTCTTGAATAATCCACATCGCTTCCGCTTCTATTGTAACAAAAGATTCACTTTTGATGTGGAAAAGGTTCGTATCAATAATTATGATTTTACGTATGGACAATTCCTCAATATCTTGTTCATTCACAACAAAATATATTTCTTTGTGCGGCTGTAAAAAAAAAACATGCTTTTTTGGAGAGAGGTATTATTTCACCAATCGAGTCACATGTATCTAAAATATTCATACCTAACGATTTTCCACAAAGCGGTGACGAAAGGTATAACTTGTACAAATTTTCCCTTTTCCAATTCGATCCGATCTATTAGTTCGTAGAGCTATTTACTCAATCACAGCCATTTCTGGAACATCTCTAACAGAGGGACAAATAGTCAATTTTGAAAGAACTTATTGTCAACCTCTTTCAGATATGAATCGATCTGATTCAGACGAGAAGAACTTGCATCAGTATCTCAATTTCAATTCAAACATGGGTTTGATTCACACTCCATGTTCTGAGAAATATTTACCATCCAAAAAGAGAAAGACAAAAAAACGGAGTCTTTATCTAAAGAAATGCGTTGAGAAAGGACAGATGTCTAGAACCTTTCAACGAGACAGTGCTCCTCCCATGGAATTTCGCCCTGCTCATGTAAAGAGTCGAAGTCAACGGCAACTATTGGACTGAATTTGACAAATGTTCTCATCGAAGCAAAAGAAAAAAATTTGAAGGGAATTGCTTCAGGTATTTCTTGCAATGGAAGTTAGTGCACAGTGTACGGAATTGAGAAGTTCGGACAAAACACATCAACCAGGAGCATTGGTTCGTGATGGGAGAACACCCTCGTTGCTTTTCCCGAATTGAATTCGCATTTATAAGTGAGCAGAAAATAGGCCCAATAGATGGGTTTAATAGAACTCTTGAATGTCCCTTAAAACAACTTATAGTTGGACTCAATTGGTTGTGACAAGCTAGTGACAGTGGCAGAATTGTAGCATGATTTTTGCAATACAAAATTGCTCATCGAAGATAAAGTAAATGGTGTCAGATGTGGCCTTGTCCTATTCTTGTGTCGAACACTACTAGGTCTAGCAGATGACAACATTGTGGATGTTATATGGCTTTGCAATGCCGAGAATATTGACCGTTTCAAGAGCTATCCTTGGGGGAACTTGGTGTCAGAGACAACACACATGTCAATTGTGCAAAACATGCAAACATGGACAGCCAAATTAATGATAGATACTGCCATAAATCTTTCAAAAAACAATGATTCTTGCATCCTAAGAGGGCACATTTATGTTTTCTAGATATTTTTTTTTTGTTTTTAGATTAACTCACAGTTATAGGTTGAAACTAGGACAAACACATAAATGCTATATCATATTATGATATTTAAGTACAGTTTCTTACAATCATAGTTATGAATTATTTTTCCATCATGTACAAAATTTAATTGCATCACTCAATATACAAATTGCACCTCTTATGTTTATAACACATCCATACCTTTCATTGTTGCGCTAATCATATTTATCCTTGGTCCATACTTGTTCATTCTTCAGGGTATGGATCTATTAAATCGATTTCAAAGGCATGAGAAACTTTTGTAAAACATCAACCGAACAAAATATATCCACGCACTTTCTGTTGGCATTCAAGAACACAGCTAACCGATACAACACTGCAATTATACTCCATCTCTTACTTTCGCTGCGCCCAAGTTACATTTACCCTTCAACCTTCACAAACTATCACAAACTAATAAAGATAAAGACTAATATAAGAGTGTCACAACCTGTTTGGGACCCGTCCAACATATAAAATTTGTGGATGGCTTGAAAATAATGCCAAAAAGAAGATGCCAATTGCAAAACAACAATAGACTTCAACCAAACTGTGAATCATTTCCCCACTATATTTATATTTTTTTAACTACAATTTTTTTTGTTTGCCACCAGTATCAATTCATATGAAGTCAACTATACACTTCAAATAGATATGTGGAATGGGTATGTCACCACATAAATTAAGTTGGTTTTGTAACCTTTAAAACTTCTAATACTAGTTTAGAGTGCATAATTAATTATGGATTGTTGATTACAGAAAGAAGCAACCAGATAGTCTAAATCAAGTCTAGTTTAAAATATAAGGCTTCTAGACTCATGAATATAAAACAAATGTCAATGTGATATGTTTTTTATGTCTGGATTTAAATTCTATATAATTGTTTTTTTTTTTGGGTACTGTGTTGCCTTTTGTTAAGAGCTAAAAGTATTGGACGTGTATTAACATATCTCTGAAATGTCTGTAATCTGTACAAAAATGATAACTTAGTTAATGAAGACATCTTTTGTGCTAGAACTGAACCAGACAACACTTTTGGGATAAGGAGAACTAATATAATCCAAAGTTTATTCGATAATGCTATATATCAATTGAGTACTGACATTCTTATTAGACTCCAACGGATTAGGATTGACATTTTTTAGGAGATTGAATGCCATTACAGAATCATTATAAGACAACTGAGGGGCAGTAGCAAAATTATTATAGACCCAGTGAATTTTATTACTAATGACTTTTTTTATAGTCAAGTATGGGTATGGCAATCACAGTAATAATAATTTGTCATGACATTTATTTATACCTTGTAAATACGGTAGAACTAACAATAGGATGTGTTCCTTGTAAGATAGAGATATCAATAATTTGTGTTACCAAGTTAAAGTATACTTGGTTATAAACTAAAAAAAGAATCTTACCATCCTAAGAGTACAAATAATTATCCTTTACAACCTCTACAGCTATATTGAACTCTATTTTATGATATATTTACACTAATGCCTTGTGTTCTTCCGCCTAAATGCCTTGATCATGCACATCAGCATCTGTTGGTGATAACAATTAAATATCCTCTCATTACTTTTGGATTAGCTATCAATCTATGTATCGTTTTAAACATTTCACAATCTATGAATGAATATCCATATGTACTAAATAACAATCTCCTATCAAGAAATTGAACATGTACATGATGAGAGCAATGAAATGCCACCACTTTTATCATACTTGTACTTTACTATTAAGCGAAATAGAGGCTTAAAAAAGAGATGTAAGAAAAGCCTCAAAACAAAGGAGCGTATGAAATTCAAACATCAATCAATGTCAAGTATTAATCAAATTGGACCATATATGGCAATTCATCCACCCAACTTAGTTAAAATTGAGGACATTAAAGAATTTCATCTACAACAACTTGCTCAGTATAGGCATTTGATGGACCTATGATTTGAAGATGTTCAAGTACTCAGTTTTTAGAAATATCTTATTCCAGTTAATTTCAAATGGTTTGTATCAGTGGAGAGAGGTGCTTGGCTGAACAATGATTTAAGTTTCATTTTTTATTTTTATATTTTTTGCATTTATACATGTGTTACTCAAAATATAGTTAACATTTACTGTCCACTTAATTTTGCAAAGTACTCGTTGTTCCCTTAGTTCATTGTATCCTTTTTTCATATGTTTCAGCACATTAGCATCTACATTAAGCTGATCAAATGTAGACTTTACAACTTAGATAATTTGGAGGCAAGAAGATTAGCTTGTATTGATGTAGAATTTTGGGTACATACTTCAATCTTGCATATTCTTGGTTTTACTAGATCTATTATTTTTCTATATATATCATGCAATGGTCAATATTAGTTTAACTATTTCAATTTAACTACAGCCTCAAAGCAACCATTTACTATTCCTAATCATCTATATTTTAACGTTCACTTCAATTTCAAGGTAACTGTTTACAACTTGTGGATTGAGGTGCAACAAGATCACATGAAAGCCCACCAAGTGCAATTTGATGTTGATTCCACTATTGATCAAGCAAGAAAAACCAATCCTAATATTCAGTGATCTTAAATTATTAGGTTACAACAATTCAGTGATCTTAAATCAGCTTTGTCGGCAAAAGAATTACCATGTATGACCCACTCATTGATGGCTTTTCAACTGAAAAAGTTGCTTCTTAGATGGCATGCATGCGAGTGCTTATTCTACGCATGCTAACTTAGCAAACTTCCACCATTATCATTCTGAGCTTATTATTTCAACAACGCCCTATGAAGTTGTTAGAGTCATGGGAGGCCTGCCACAATAAGAATCCAATTCAAGAAACTGTAGGTTTCTTGTGCTGAAGTTCATTAAGTACCTCACAACTCGTGCCCCTTTCAATTTCATTGCACAGGATGGGCCCTTGCTGGCGAGGAAGATTGACGTATCGATGCTGCTAGATGTAATTGTTTGATCACTATGCTTGTTTCATCTCAGCAATATATCAACATCTCAACAAGACTGTAGCCCTTTTTGCATATACTTAAATGCTACAACAAACATTTAAACTTCTGCTGAGTTTTCCTTTACTGTGTTCATTGTATTTTGTTATATTATGGTTGAACTTTATATTTTATATGTTGTTTGCTGGTTATATTTTTTTATATTTGGGTTGAACTCTATATGTGATTTTCTTTAATCTTAACACTACTACATTGAACTCTATGTTGCTTGCTTTGGTGTTTACTCTACAACCATCATCCTTTCATTGTACAAGAAAATAGGCAATAGATGACGGAAAACAACCGTCATAAAAGGTGGTGCATGACAGACAATTCATCCGTCATCTATGTCACTGTCATTAATTTATGACAGAATATATTTCCGTCATGAATTCTTGATGGTAGTTTATAGTCATATATCCGTCACACACACCATATTTTAATGAGAAAAAATAATTAAATTAAATTTGAATTTATTTAAATTTTCGCTCTAGTTTTTTAAATTTTTAGTTATTCAATTTTAGTGGAAAATTTTTTATGACAGACTTTATGATGTGTATTTATCGTCATAAATTTAATTTTTTTTAAAAAATTATATTGTGATTATAATTTATTTGTGAATTCCTATTTACAAATTTAATTAATTAATATTGTCAAAAAATAAAAGTAATAATATTAATTAACATCCATTCAATCCAACAAATTAATTTCAAAATAAATATATCTAGTATTCAATGTCATTACCACCAATACATAATAAACATCCCAAATTAAAAAAAAAAAAGAATGCCAAAATATAAAACAATAGTTAAATTCCAATTAAACTCCAAGAAAAGTAATTCAAATTCCGGCCACCGAGCCAAGTTCCCCAACAAAACTTCCAAAGATTAATGGAAATATTCCAACAGCAAGACTTCCAGAAGCAATACCCTCTTCCAGCAGCAATACATTGAATAATCTGAAAATTTATTACATTGTTTAGAACTACAACACTAAAACATAAAAGCCAAATAACTATATTAAACTCATAAAAAGCTTATAATTTACAGGAGAAACTGAAAGTATCAATCAATTTTGAGGCAACCAATTTGACAATTTAATATTAAACTCATAAAAAGCATTGCCAGTAGTGAGTTTAAATATACCTGTATCTAAACCACTCGGCTCAGCCCGAGTGGCCAGGGCTGCTGCCCTCCAAGTTGGAGGGTAGCAGTTCGAACCCCCACAAAAGCATTGTGGGGGTATTTCCTTCCTCAATTACTTTGAGTGAAGGTAGTCTTCTCTCTTACCCATGAGTGAGGAGTAGACATCCCTCGAATATTTGTGAGGGTTAAAATCTGGGCAGAACTTCATTAGCACTGATGTAAATTGGTCTCAGTAATAATCTGATTTGTAAATATCAGTTATAGTCTCATGTATATGAGTTGTAATCTGAGCAATAGTCTCATGTAATCAAAAATATATATATATATACATGTATCTGTGTCCTTGCCAATTCGATGGGGTAGCAACTAATACATGCTAATGAACGTGCAGCAGACCCAACAACTTGGGGGACATATGGTGTCAACATTGGAGCATTGCCAGTAGTGAAATTTTCCATCAAATTGCGAAAACTGTCATAACAAGGAAGGTAAATTCCCACGTGAAAAGAGTAATTAATAGAAAAAAAAAAGATAATCATCAGAATGCAAAACAATTTCAATGCCACACTGATGTATGGGATGAAATATTTGAAGAAACACAAGCAATTTATGTACAAGAGAGACTTACTGTTGGCACAGACAACGCTAAACTTGCATAAGCCTCTCCATAGTCAGGCAAATCCCTCCTGCACATGTTTAGCTCTTATGAAACCTTTGATATTAAAGATCAAAATTTAAGATTCACCAACAGTAGCACCAAGAAATCTATTTATTGAAGGCACATTCACTGCACAATATAAAGTCTCTTTCCATAATATATGTAATCACACTGCAAGTATAATGCAGTACACTAAAATGCCATCAGTTGACTTGTTCTAAAAAATGTCTATAAGACATTCTTTACAAATCCCAGTTCTTACGAAGTTATTTTGCCCATGGATCAAATCACTTTAGGACTAGAAAAATGACGTCATCTAAATAGGAAATCAGGAGTATTAACATGTAATTCCGATTGAATTTAGTTTTTCTTTTTCATAATTTTCCTGTGAACTATAACAACTGCTTTCTAGGATCTCTTTCTTCTTTGGAGATACAATAGCTTTACAAAGATCCAATATAAAACTCTTTAGGATAAAAATAGTCCAAGGAAAGCTTTTCTCAACAGCATAAACTATACACTTTTGGAAAACTTTAGTTCTTTTTATTAGATATATGTGTAATTTATTCATAAAGTCCTTGTATCCACCAACTGGCGTACGACTTTGTAGAAAACATCCAGTGTTCCTTTATATCTATTACATTCTGGAGTTGGTTCAGAGCCTGGAACTGCACACGTGCATGATGGAGAATTTCTCATATCTGGAAGCATCTACAGAAACAATTTGAAAGACAGCACTCATCACAAGATCATATAACATAGAGCAGTAAGAATAGAAATGTCTATGCATAATGATCATAACAGAAAAGAGAGTTCATCTATCACATTTATCATTCCAACCCTCTCAAAATACTAACTGAAGGAAAGGAGAAGACAAATTTAACAAAAGCAAACCAAGGGGGAAAACCAGAGGAAAACAAAACAGATGACATGCATTTTTAAAACATTTGGATTCATTCCTTTTAACAAGTTATCTAACACTTAATACATTTAGTACCTACAGAAGTTAGACAATGCCAAGAGCTTAGACCACAATAGCAATTGATGAAATTTCATTACGTAAAATACCACTCAGTATTGGTAAGATTGTTATGTGTGCTCAATATAAGTCATTTTGATATCAGTACACGAAGATTTTTTTTCTTGATATGGTTGTTCATGTACAGAGAAGATACCCCACTTTCTCTAATATCAATGTTTCAATCATTTTCTTTCCTCATAAGATACCATTTCGGATAGTGTACAATGCAAATTAAAGAATCCCAAAAAGGGCAGTTCACATACCATGTTACTTTCAAAAGATGTTGTATGACATAGACCCTCATAAGAGACGCCAGCAGCCTAGGCTTGCAACCTTGTCTGAAGATGAAGGTAGGAAATCTATTAGCTTTGTAGCTTCATCATGAAATCTCAAAAGATGAAGCAATGTGAAGACCAGGATTTCTAAAAAAAACTGGAGAAGAGATAGAGGATCCATGCAACAAGCATCACTCAAATTTAGAAAATAATTGGGTGACTTTAGCCCACATTTAAAATATTTATAATAATTAGTAAAAGAATCGTGAAAAGTAGCTGAATAAAGAAAATTTAATTTTTCAATCTTTTTGCTTCCTTTTCTTTCATTCTCTGAAAGAATCATAGCTTCTCAAGGATTGAGAATAATGACACAACATTTGGATTTTATTCTTGAGATAAAGAGAAACAATAATTAACATCTATCCATAATACGATTCTCAAAAGTAGAAAAAATAATAATAATACTAACAATAATAAAAAATAATGAAAATGACAATTAAAGGGATGAAAAATTTTGATATAACAGAGCAAAATTAGCAATGAATAAGTTAAATAAAGAAAAAATGAAATGAAAATTTAGGTGGAGTAGAGTAAATATAAAACCTTAGCGACATCGAGAGGATTAACAATAACAGCAGAAACGATAGCAGCGCCGGCAGCAGAGAAAGCCCTTTCTGCAAACCCCGCACTGAAATCTTTTATGGCTTCTAAATGCCGTAAAGCTTCCTCTTTAGACAAAGTCTCTAATGATACTAAGACAGACGAAACGCTTCCCTCCAAATCAACCCTAGTCGCTGCCAACCTGAAATGGAATTAAGAAGCAGCAGCGAGCTGACTGAGGAGATCGAAAATACGCATCTGGAAAGTAAACTTGAAAATTTGAACAAACACCCAAAAATTTGAACAATTTTTACAAAACAAGAATCATCAAAACCTAACTCTAGTAAAACTTGAAAATTAAAAACCAAAACAAACAAGAACATCGAAATCACACAAGCTAACCCTAAATAGCGCGAACAAATCAAAGCTTGAAATTATGAAAACACAATTGAAATCATGGCATAATGGATTCACATAAGCGACGAGAAACAACATGCAAATGAGAAATTGGACATGAGGAGTGGCTAAGAGGCCGTTGTTGAAGAAGTGCTTGCCGCACCAGTGCTTCTTGCTACTGCTGATGCTGCTTCAACCTCTGGTACTGCATTTTCCTTCAGAGAAGATTGATTAGGATAAATGTTGCGGCAATAGCAATATCCATGGTCGTCATCTTTAGAATATCCAAGGAATTCATTTTCACAATCTTTTTTACATAGTTTAATAGTGTAGCAAACTTGCATAATTTTCTTGGTAGATTGGCTTTACAATCATATTAGCATGTATAGCTATCACCAGCGTCACAATCCCCTGAGCCATTTTTATGTTTTGATTTGCACTTTGTCTAACAAGGACCTTTTACTAAAATTTGGCCAAAATCTTCAATACATAATTTCTCTTTAATTACTGCCAACAACTGGTGCCTGCCAAAATCTTCAATTCATTTTTTCTTGTTTTTGGCACAAGTTCAAGGTTGTTTTAGCTCCATTTAACTCTATTATTAAATCTGTTCATTAAAAATATCTTAATTTTATCTATTTATTTATTTATTTTACAAGTTCAATTTTTTAAATTTCATATGCACGAACTCTTTTCAAAAAACTTGACCGTTCTAGTTACACTAAAAAAATGTATGTCTATTTAATCAAGCAATTATTATTGCATCAATATTTTCGTATCCTATTCATGCCTAGATACAATTACAAACTCTCAACAGACCATGTCCACTGTTTACTTTCACATATATTGTCTATCAATGTAAATGGCCTCCCAAGGAAAATCATATTATAGCAGATTCTGTCCGTGCTTATACATGGCCTACTGAAGGAAATAATAAAATTTTTGTCTACACTTATACACTTAAACATGCTGCCTAAACTTTGGTAAAACATTCTTTGCATACCACATCAAACACTTGTAACCGTTGACTAGAAAATTATTACAAAGCTTTAGTATACCTCATTTAGGAGGAGCAACAAACTATAGAGCGGGATGCAAGAGACTTAGGGTGCATTTGTTATTGAAGTGCTGTAACTTTTAAGTTACAACTGTTGTGGAAAAAAAATTATAATTATGAAACAAAAGTAAGTAATATATAGTAAATATAAATTTTAAATAATAATTTTGATAAAATTATTAAAGATATAATAGATTTTCCATTATACAAATGAAAAATAATCAACATACCTTTCAAGTTACAGCAGTTAGTGTTTACCAAACACTTTAATGCTGTACTTTTTAACTTACAGCTGCCCAACTTAAATCACAAACGCACCCTTAGAGATTGGTAATGGTTGACTCGAAGAAATTCAAAGTTTAGTTGATGGAGCCGTAGAAACTTTATTCTCGAAGTTGTTTAATTATTACTTTTTTATTGTAGAGACTTAGGTGGTGTTTGTTTTTTAACTTAATGACTTAAAGTGACTTAACTTAATTAATTAAGTTAATTAGAAGTGTTTGTTTTTATAACTTAATGGGACTTTTTAGATAATTTTTACTTAATAAAATAAGCCAATTTTTTTGGCTTTTTACTTAATGGAGAAACCTGAATTAAGTCAATTACTTGCTAATGTCAAAAATATTCATGCTTTATAATTTATTTTTCATGTCTATCACAAAACTTACTCATAGATATTTACCCCACATAATAATTTCATCATTAGTTTTACTTATAAATGTTAACATATTGTGGTATTTAATATATTATTTATTTGATATTCAAATTTAATAAGGATATAAATGTAAAAGTATATATTTTCAGTTTTTTAAGTTGAAAAAAAAACCTTAATACTTATTTTTCTGAGATTCAGACGAAAAAACAAACATATGATTCAGATTCAGACATTCAGATCTATTCAAATTTCAAACAAAAAAATAAATGCCACCTTAGATTACTTTAGTTTTCCAAACTTTTGTTTTATTTTATTTTGTTAGATGGTTTATAACAAATATTTTAGAACTAAAAACGTTTTGTGAAATTGACTTATATTCTGAGAACCAGAGTAATAAGCATAATATAGAATCACATACATGGTATGCATACATACAATTATCACAACTCATAACAATTTCACTTTCTTCTTAGCATGAATAATATATCATTTAATTTACAATCAGAATTGTACTAAAAAAACGTCACTAAGATATAAATGTTATGCAATATACAAGTGTTTTCTATTTATTGGGTGCAATTATTGAATGTAACCAAATGTGTTCATTAATGTATATTCAATACAAAAATTGTGCTAAAATAAAGAGGATCCAGTCCATTGCTAGGAAAAGGAAATGGGTTCCAGCTGCTTGTAAACAGTTGGGGTATCATTAAAGGGGTGTTGCCATGTTACAGAAAATTGTATAAAACAGACCGAGATACGACAATGGAAGGTTGCTGAGCTCGCCACGTGTAGCATAAAAAATTATGAGAAAACTGTAATAATCGGTTTGCATCCGGTAAGAAAGAAAGTTATTACGAAGTAATTAAATGTGAAACATGGCCATTTGACTGTCCAATTGAGAAGATGGATGTGATGGAAGGCCGAAATATTGAAAAATTATGACAAACATAGTTATTTACCTCTCTCCCATTCTGTAATGAGGGTCCGCCTGTAATAAATCGCTGCATGAGATACAGCGGAAGTTTAATTTTTTATTCTAAATTTATTAGCCGTTAGATTACTTTATAAGCAATCCAACGGCTTAGTAATTTTAGGCATAAAATGGGTCACCGAAACAGATGGTTGAACACTGGAACTGGCAAATATCCTGGTAATTATCACTTTGCTCCCTCATCTTTTAACTAAATATTAAATATTTCATTTAATTTAGGCGACTATCAAAGACCCCCTAACATAATAATATATTTTAAAACATGTAATGTTTTAAATAACGTGAATAATATTTATATTAGTGTAAACTATATTAATTATAAATCAATGGAATCATTTTTAATAATGAAATTGATCATAAACAACTTATATCATTGTTTATTATGATATTATAAATCTACAAATGTTTTGCAATATAAAAATTAGTGAGACCTCTTTAATTTTTTTTCTTTTGCAAATTTCTGCCTCTTTGGTCAACTCTATATTATTAATAGTACCAAGTATTGTCATTACTCAAAATATTTTTGTTTTCAATATTATTTGTACTAGTGACTAATATAAATAGTACAATTTAGTTCTGGATATGGGTAACTATAAGATGAAAAATCTTATTAAAAATATTTCACACAAATTTCTAAGAAATTCATTAAATTACTTTTTATGGTCTCATTTACTCACTAATTTGAAGTCACAAAAAATTCTATGAATTGTTATAGTAGCTTATACATGATTACATGTAATGTTAATATTTAATGATATTGTTTTATTACTAGTATTATGATTAATGATACTATAACTCTTAACATCCATTACTAACGTTGTTAATAAGTATCTTTATTAGCCTTACTATTATTATTGGTAAATTGAACACATATATGATAATTTTATCAATATCACTTTTCTTTTAATCAAAATGAGCGTATGTTCTAAATATAACAACATTTTATCGTAATAAATTTTTTAATAATTTATTGAGAAATGTTGTTAATTATCATTGTAAATTATTGTCGACATTATATTATAAAAGCGAAATAATTAATAATGTAACTATAATATTACATTGTTATTTACAATAAAGTATGTATCTCTTTGTATATTTATGGGAGTAGGTTTTTGAGTTAATATTTGGTGGACCGTTGGACTTTACCATAAAGTGCATGTATACAGATTATCAAATACCATTAAATTATAGTTTATAATGTACATATAAATTGTAAATTTAAAAAAATTATATAATATATTACTCTAAATAGTATTCAATTAATTTTTTTTATTTTGATATAACACTAAAAGAATTTTGTTTCATTTAGCCAAGAAAACTACTGCCTAAATGAAAACAAATTTACACATTTTCACAATTTTTAATTCTAATAATTTTTTTATATTATTTAAAATTTCATATTTCATATTATTATTCTTGATACTTTTTTTTCAAAATAACTTTATTTATTGTTCAGAAACCTTAAAAGAAAATATAAAATTTATTTTTTTAAAATTTCATCAAAAAACATATCCTTTAGGCCTAAGGTTTCGTTTGTAGCTTCATACATTAAGATCTATATTTTTTAATCATTACTAATTTTTTTTCACAATTAATGTTCTTAATTTTTTTCTTGTCTTGTTAAAATTTTGTAATTAACTTAAATTGTGTAACATTTTGAATTGTCATTTCATTTTTTTATAAATCTTTTTTTTAATGTTTTATGCTTCCAATATAGAAGGATTGGCAAGGGAAAATATTGCAAAGCATTTGATGCAGAAACTGCTATTCGCATCCTCTCAAGTGATTGAATCCAAGTAAGGCTGGTGAGCAACCCATGTTTCAGTTGGCTGTCTCCAGATCAAAGGGGGAAATAGAAATAATAAAATTAGTTTTCTATAATCCCTTGGGATTATTTTATCTTTTTTTCTCTAATGGTGTATAGTTGAGTAGTGAACAAGAATTGGCATTGGTTGTAAATGAACTTTTTTTTTTTAATTTGTTCTCCAAAAGAAAGGTGGTGTAGAGATAATTTCTCTTAAAAATTATAGCATTGAATTTTTCTATTAGAGAAAATTAATTTTAATATTTAATATATTTTCTTTTTTCTTGATTGCAATGATTTTCTAATGTGTTTATAAAAATATTGTTTAATTTGAGTTACTTTTATTGTGTTTAATGTACTTGGTAAAGATAAATTAATGGGGACTTAATAGAACTGGATTTAAGTCAATGTTACTTTGTCAATCTTAAGCTAAAGATTGATGAGAGATTAAAGAAATAATTTTTAAAACTAAATATAATGATGAAAATTATATGTTGCACAATTGTTTTTTAAAAAAATCTAAGCACAATTATGTAAAATAATAAAATGAGCATTAATATGTAAAAGATCAAAAGTTTAAAGTATACATACAATTAAATTCAAGAAATACCATGAAGTAACAAAGACCGTTGGGGGGCGGGGGGGGGGGGGGGGGGGAGAGTGGACTTATACAAATTTATAGTGTTGAAAAAAATTGAGGGTTGCAACAATGATTTTTCAAAATTATATTGTAAGTTGATATTTATTAAAAAAAGCGGGGTCAAACGTAATTTACCTTAATATTTTACTATAATAAAATGCGATTCGTAACAACCACCTAAAATGTTGGCATACAGTAAAAACATTTGGAATATAAAACAAAAAAAATAGTGGAAGTAACTGTTAAAGAGCTGAACGCATAAATTGGAATGACTTACCGATGATTTGGTAAATTTCAATGAGAACTAGAGACATGAAAAATAAACTTGAAACACACACCTGCATGTTGGAATTCAATAAAAAGTCTTGGTATATAGAACTAAAAAATAGTGGGAGAGTTAACTTAAAAGTTGGAACTACGCAACGATAATGTGATAAATTCCAATAGGAAATAGGGACTAAGAATTGAATTTGAAACTTTCACCCAAAATGTTGGAATTCATTAAAAAAAACCTAGAATATATAACTAAAAAGTACTGGAAATAAGAGTTGAAGAACTTAACACAAAAGTTGGAAAGACTTATTAAGAATGTGATAAATTTTAATGACAAGTTGAAATCTAAAAACTAAGCTTGAAACTTCTATTCAAAATATTGGAATTCATTAAAAAGAGTAGGAATATAGAACCAAAAAGTGGTGGGAACAAGAGTTGAAGAACATAACGCAAAATTGGAAACGACTCACCCACAATTTGATAAATTCCAACTATAAGTAGGGATCCAAAAAGTGAAATTGAAACGTACACCCAAAATTTTAAAATTCAATAAAAAGAGTAGAAATATAAAACAAAAAATTAGTAGGAAAAAAAGTTGGTGAATTTAACCGAAAAGTACAAACAATTTACCAGGAATTTGATATATTTCAACGGGAAGTAGGGATATAAGAAGTGAACTTGAAACATCCACCTAAAATATTGAAATTTAATAAAAAGAGCAGGAATAAATAACCAAAAAGTGGTGGGAATATGAATTGAAGAGCTTAACCCAAAACTTGGAATAACTTAGTAAGAAATCGATATATTTTAAAGAGAAGTAGAGATCTAAAAATGAGCTTGAAATATCCATCCAAAATGTTGAAATTCCATAAAAAGAGTAGAAACATAAAAGGAAAAACTGGTGGTAATGACAATTGATAACTTTAACCTAAAAGTCGGAATAACCTAACAAAGAAATTGATAAATTTTAACAGGAAATGGGGATCTAAAAAGTAAACTTGAAACTCTCACCCAAAATATTAGAATTCAATAAAATGAATAGGAATATAGAATCAAAAAGTAGTGGCAACAAGAGTTGATGAACTCAACCCGAAAATTGGAATAATTGACTAAGAATTTGATAAATTCCAATGCAAAGTAGGGCTCTAAAAGTAAACTATAAATATCTACCGAAAATGTTGAAACTCTATAAAAATAGTTGGAATCTAAGACTTAAAAGTGGTGGGAAAATGAGTTGGAATGACTTACCAGAAATTAGATAAAGTCTAATGGAATGCAGGAATGTTGAAAGTAAACTTAAAACATTCACGTAAAAAGTTAGAATTTAATGAAAAAAGTGAAAATATAGAACCAAAAACTGGTGGAAAAATGAGTTGAAATAACTTACCAAAATTTAGATAAATCGTAACAAAAAATAGTTATTTGAAAAGTAAACTTAAAACATGCACTATAAATATTGAAATGTAACAAAGTAAATAGGAATATAATTATTTTGTGACATATTTATAATACTTGTATAGTTTCTTGTACTATTTATAAATTTAAAATTATTATATTCTTTTGCTTCATTTAATTACAATTTTATCTTTTTTCCCTATTTTTTTCATATTTTTTTCGCATTAAAAACAAATTAAAATGTAATATTTATTATGTTAACCGGTTAAAAACCGGTTGTACTGGTTGCGTGCATGCGCTGGATGAGATACAGCGCTGCACTGTAGGTTGACTCTTAAACAAGAACTGACATTTTCACCTAGTAAAAATGAAGAAAGAATTAAATGACATAATCTGAGATGTCGTGAAGTCAGCAAGATAAAAGCACTAGTAAAATTATTCAGCAATGTACCAATTACATATTGCCATACTTCTCACTTTCATTGTCGACATCATCATCGTTATGTTAGCGCTAATAATCAGAATACAATAGGAATGGCAATTTGCGGGCTTGGACCGGCTTTTTCAAAGCCCAGGCCCAAGCCCACATCAGTTAAACAATGTCCAGGCCCTTCAAAAGTCCGTCCAAGTTGGGCGGGCCGAACTCGGGCCGGCCTAAACAAGCCTGGGCCGGGCTTAGACGGGCCTGGGCCGAGCTCAGACTTTTTAAAATTAATTATAAACTATTTTTTAAATTAAGAAAAATATTTAAATTAAAGATAATAATATAATATATAAATAGAATAATAGTCAAATACATTAAATATTAACAATACAACCTAATAAAATAACAAATACTAATATAAAAAATTAAACTAATTTAATATTTTAATTTTTTTTCTTTTTTATTTAAATTAAATTTATTTTTATTCATAAATTTAGAAAGCTCGGGCTTTGCTAAGCCCTTATTCAGGCCCAACATATGCGGACTTTGTAATTTTTAGGCTCATATCCAGGCCCACACACTGCGGGCTGGGCTTTAGACCCGTGGGCCTGGGCTGGGCTTGGCCGGGCCTGCCCGGGCTTTTTTGCCATCCCTAGAATACAATAATGAGAGCAAGACTTGAGAACTTCTGCAGAATAAGCTCTAAAGATCCCACAAATATCATTTAAAAAAAAAAAAAAACTGATCATCAAGAATTCAAGGAAAGGAACTCAGAAACAAAGAAACTAGCTTTTTTGTGAACCTAACTTTTTAGTCCTGACTAATAAAAAAAGTACTTCGTGATTTTCTATTATTAACAGAAATTAAGATACCAAGAATTGATTACAAATTATATATTTTGATAGGACTTCTGACTTTTCTAAGCCAATATTTTTGAAAGGACCCTAACACTAATTCATATAAAATGTCCTGTTAAATTTTCATCCATTCTTCTAATACAAAACAATCTATTCCTTTTATATGAAGTAAATTATGTTGTGCCAAATACCCCCTAACCAGGGCAAGTACAAATTGTCACAGTTAGACAAGTTCGAAGCTATTTGTAATAAATTGCTACAAATTGAACAGACAAGATAATGTTAAAAAGTAATCACTTTGTTGAACATGTACTTATAATTGACTAAAGGAATCTTATAATCTGCAACAAGTTCGAAAAAAAAATTAGTAAACTACTAAGATATTACAAGAAACAAAAGAGAATCCAACTTCCAGAGAGTCAAACTTACATGCATCACAATAATATTAAATTTTCTATCACCAGATACATAAATAATATCAACTAGTACCCCAACATAAGATGGAAAATAATATATCCAGGTCATTCCATAAAATTCACACAACATTTTGCAATAGAAAGTGCCAAATGAAAGAACAAAAGGTTCGTGGGAAAATATGACATGCAGCACATATACCGCAGAAAGAGATCCCTCCTGTTCATGTCACAAACAGAGATCTTGAGTATCAAACAGAGATCGAGTATAGGATCCCATGTATACATGGCTGTATAATTGGGCATACATTGGGCATACACAATGTCCTGTGCCAAGATGGACTCAGTTTTGCATCTGGGATTTATAGATGTCATAGCCAGAGGTGGCTGCAGTTACTGGTGACAATCTGATAGAGAAGGAATACGCTACAGCAGGAACGAGATACTTATCGTGGACACAAGGTGTCCAGCTATCATCGCCACCCAGACCCATATGTTTGTGGTCAAGATGCACCTGTAATAACACCAGCACCAGCTGACACACAGTTATAGTACGTGTGAAATCTGTTATACATTCACATGCATATTTGACGGTAGAGCACATACTAACAATGATGAATGAAGTATTGGATCACTAGGCCTAATAATCATCTTAGCACTATAAAACCTTTTACTGGCAAGTGGCAATGATATTTTTAACAGGAAAAGGTTACCTCAATCTTGTCTTCTTTTAAAAGTTGCTCATTGTGCGTTGCCCTGTCAAGTTCTGTGGTGGTGTAGTAACTTGCATTCAACTGCATGGGTGGAGAGCTGCTGTACATTGAAGCATAAATTCCAATTCCCTCCTTGTTTTGGAATGTCACCCATCTAACATCTGCCCTACCTGCACATTCTCCAGGAACAATGTAAGGCACATGCATGTCCCCAACTATCTGCTCATAGACATCAACATGGGCTGCCGCTTTTCTATCTGGATAACATTCACATGGTCCTCTTCCGTAAAACTTAATCTTGTCCATTGATTGTTCCAAATGGAACTCAACTCCAACGCGTGGCAAAGGTGGAAGATCAGAAGTATTTGGTTTGAAGTTGCATTCCACAATGACATTTCCAGAACCATAGATTGTGTAATCTATAACAATTTCAAATAAAGCTTTTGCCTTTTCCAATTTGGTTAAGGAACTCATGTCAACCCTTGGTGTCCCATCATAAACCACTCGTATTTTCACAAAATAGTCTGTAACATTCTGAATAGAACAACTCTTTGTAAGAAAAACAAGGCTATCAATACCTGCAGCTCTCCACCTGGAGTAATAACTACTTTCCCCTCCCCCTTTGTCATTATCAGTAGGTGCTCTCCAGAAGCATGGGAATATGCCTCTTTTCATCACAGAAACTCCCTCAACCTGCCATATTGCACACATCTTTGCTCAGCTATGTGCACCAAAAAAAAAAGGGAAAACACTAGTGCTTAGCAAAGAAAATGCAAGAATAAGTTTCTAGGCAATTATTGTACAAGTCATTGCAATCAGGTTTGATTTGGTTTTCCATGACTTCAGTAACAAATATGTTCAGAGGATAAGAACCTCACCAATTTGATTTGGCTTTTAGTATTATTTTCAAGATTGACATTACCATAAACAAACCATTGACACTACAAATTTTCTATCTGCACCCAAAGTTGTTAGTGCTATCACATTTTACATGTTATGCTCAACCACACAAGATTGCAATTTAATAAAATTGAAAACACGTGGCATCTAATCATTGTGACTGATGTTTACATCCTACTCTTAGTCTTACCCACACACGATTGAAACATTGAATATTTTAAAAATAAAAGAAATTTCAACTTCTCTCATCTCACTCAGCCACCCCCTCTGAATATTTTAAAAATAAAAGAAATTTCAACTTCTCGTCTCACTCAGCCACCCCCTCCTCTCATCGTTAGCTCCTCCCATTGGTCGCAGCCATGCCTCACACTGTCAATGTCACTAGCCGTCATGGATCATGCCACCTTTCTCATTCACACTCCCATCATCAGTTTTCAGTTAATTTTTTTAAAAAATGAAAAAGGAAAAAAGGGTCTTCATTTATATTTCAGCCTTTCCCTGGCCATCACTTACCAACTCACCTCAAGGTTGCTGACTTGCTAGCTGCTATTTTTCTTTTTCACTGGGCATTGCATCCAACCTCAACACAATCCTTTTTATTATTTTTATTATTGTACCTTAATTTTAAATTTTTAGTTCGACAAGATTGTAGTTCGATATAAATTGTTCGTAATGACATTAAATCCCAAATCGAGGATAAATTGGTGTAACTAATAGCATAAATGGATGTAATAGTAATAGTTGTTTCCACCTTTCTATTTCCTATTATGAATCGTGTCTGGTTTATCTTCTAAAATATTGATATGTGCTGAAAGAAACCCAATGGCTGGTCTGAACAGGTTTTGAAACAAGAAAACCAAATATATTTCAGTTCATCATAGTTTTGGCCAAAAACGATCTAAAACGACGTAAGCCCATACGTAATTTCACATTAATTTGTGATTCAGTATAGAAAAATTGAAAGCAGTAGATAAAAGAATTTATAAAGTTCCCGGACTATGTTATTCCTCAAAAACAGTTAATAATCACCATAAATAAACAAATATCCATACAAGTTTTAAGCTATTTCAAAAAATACCCGACACTTTTTTTCTTCTACATCAGAAAATTCAACACCTAGTATCCATCATAGAGAATTTCATCTACAATGAAAATCTAGGGACCCACCAATGGTTTAATACACATATTTTCTGCAATTATTTAAAAGAAATTGGTCGCCCAAAGGCTAAACTAAAAGGCCTGTCATGCATGATACTTGTGTAAATGAACATAGTGATGTACCACAAATTCTTCAACACCTAAAGCCTTTGATTGAGAAAGGAGAAATATTTGTCAGATTTTGTATTTTAGATGTCAAAGAATTATGTCTAATTATCTCTAAAATGCTGAAATGCATGTTTTCTTCATTACAGACGGAATCAAGTTAAACATAATTCCTAGAAACTTGATCTTTAAGAGATCTGTAACAAGCTTGTTACATGGAACAAACACAAACACAAAGCAAATAAAAAACTCAAGCACTAGTCAACCACACTTGTAACTAATGTAGTAGATAGTTCGACCATGCGGAAAACAAGCTTGAAATGATGTTAAGAACCCATTAACCCTATGAATTTAAGTCAATAGGAGCAAGTCTGGGAGTAATATTGAACCTCTACAAAGTCCAATAAATGGTTGGCTAATTTTATAATAGTCTAAGACCTAGTATAGAGTACCTTCCAGCTCTCAACAGCTCCAGTCTGAATGTCAAATTTAATCTCCCAACTATTCTGGTGACTCAGTTGAATCGTATTACCAAGATTTTCATGGAGAATAATAGCATCTCCAGTTCTAATGACCTGGAAGCCCACAAATTAGTAAAGCGGAGATTAATATCATTTTTATAATTAATGCATCTTAATTTCTGAGTAAAGTATGAAGAATAATTACATGAGGAAGTCTCTCTCTTTTAGAAGGTAACTGGACTTGAGCAGTTGAAATAACATGACCAGCTTCAGCCCAACGTGTAGAATTCATAAGTTTAGCAGTTACCGTCAAAAACATTTCTTCAGCAGAACATGAATTCCATAGAGAATACCAGGGACTTGATTTCAATTCTATTTCATAATTGCTATGGGGTTTTATCAGTGGAAGAGATAGAATTCCAAATCCAAGCTTGTAACCATCCCCGTGAGCAACCCAGCTAAACTCTTGCCCTTGTGTTGTTTCAAAAAAATTAGTGTTGGATATCTGTAAAGTGAAATTTCAGCTATAAGTAACCTGCGATTAGGTCAAGAGTAAGTCAAAGCCAATTGAATTAAGCATGTACCTTAAGAGTGCCTTTCTTTAAGGAAACCTTGATTGCTTGACAAACATATTTAACTTCTGAAAATGACAATGAAGGCAATAGTTGTGATGCAAGCTGATAATTAAGGTAATCATCTCAAAAATCACTATAAGTACCTTAAATCCTACATTTGACATGTAAATAGTTACCATGTAATGCAGGATGCGGAGTTCGATCTGGCCAAAGAAGGCCGTTCAAACAAAAGTTCAAGTCATTGGGGGTATCTCCGAAGTCACCTCCATAAGCCCAGTGTTTAGTACCATCAGCAAGCTCTCTCAATAGCCCCTATTTGCAAGAATACAAATATTTAAGTCTCCCAACACATAAATGTACACTAAAGAGCCCAAATAAAAGTGAAAGAAATAAAAGGTATAGAGAAAGAGACAGAGGAACATAGATGAGATGAGAAGACATTATGGGAAATAATTTCAATTATACAAAGCTTCAATAAATACTTCTAAGAGAAGAGGCCGGATATAGCAGGTATAGCAGGGAAACTGGCTTTCAGTTTCATAATCAGAAACAGGGGCTCTTGTGCAGAGAACAAACTGGCATCCAGTTTTCATCTCGCACTTAAACACAGCTGTAGGTTCTTAGAAGTTAAATTTTATTCACACTGTATGTGCATTCATGCATAGGTCAAAAGGTATGACAGAGAGTCTTCTATGTTTAAAAGAAAATTAGAATTTAGAATATGAATAACAACACATTAAGGTGTGTTGAAAATATGTTGATCATCCACTTCATTTCTAAAGGATTCAGAAAGATTCTAAACCTGGTCAACCCACTCCCAGATAAAGCCTCCTTGGAGACCAAATGTGCTATCAATGGCTTCCCAATATTCATGGATATTCCCATTACTGTTGCCCATTGCATGCGAATACCTGTCATCTGACAATCATTAGGACCCCTAAGTAAACAATGTGCAAGAAAGTTAAAAAAAAAAAAAGGAAGAAAAGGCTATTTATCTTGTCATTCACCATCTAAAATTAGAAATAAAATTGAAAAGGAGTAGCATACTCGCACAATATCAAAGGACGAGTTTCAGTTGGATCTTTTGCAATCGTCACTATGTCCCAAACACGCATATACATCGGGCACACAATATCAGTAGACGGAGTTCTAGATCCACCTCCTTCATAGTGCAGTAGCCGCGAGGGATCCTTTCCTCTTATCCAACCTAAATGAAAGCCAACACGTCATTGACATCCAGTTTGACTTAATATGTACGAGGAACGAAAAGGTAATGTAATGAGGAAAAGAAACGATGGAAGGGCAGGCATGATTTCAGTGCTTTTTATTTGCTTTTATAGGAAATCATTCATAGATTAAACTTTCTACTAACCTGGATTTACTCTAAAAGATAGCCTTCATAATCTCTACTATCCAAAGACAAAACTTTGCGGCAAGAAGAAATTTTATATCTTTTCCCTCCTATTTCTACTGTATTTTTCTCTCCTTTCTCAATTTCCAAACAAGGAAAGAAGGAAAAATTATAAAAGAAAGAGGAGAGAAAAGTGTTATCATTCAATTTAAGACCTGAGTAAAACAATGGTCTCATTGTCTAGGACTTTTAATCATAAGTTTCTGGAGCGTCATTGGGGAGCGAATTCTTAAAAACTCCCATTTTCTCGTTGGGGTTCTTAGGAGCTTTCTGTTCATCCACCCCGCAAAACAATGGTCTAAATGTCTAGGAATTTTAGTCATAGGTATGTAACTGAGAAAGGCAGAATAACCGTCTATCAAAGCTTACTCAAATTATAATTCTAGGATACAAACTCATACACCACCAAGTGTCGTGTACTATTTATTCTCTGTTATTCCTTACAAAATGAGGGACATGTGACAATTATACATCGGGCACACAATATCAATATGACATGAAACTAGACAGAGGAGGTGCACTAAGTCTTGTCCACGAAAAAAGAAGATTGTTATCCTTCTATTCCCAATGTAATAGACATACTCAAAACATTCTAATGCTCATCAATCAATTGTTGATTTTACAACAATACTTAAATCCTCAACTTGTCACCTTTTAATTCCAGGAAAATTTCAACTGCCACTGGTATTTGATTGCATTTTCAGGATTGTGTTTTGATATGAAAATATGTTAAAGGTAAAATTGCAGTAATTAAACCTTTGACTGAAGAAGTTCTCTGAAAATGCCGAACAAAGCTCTTTCAAGAGATCTTTTACAGATCAAAATTCCATGCACGCCTAGCTCAAAATAAATTAAAGTAATAAAGAATTAAAATTATAAAAAAAGAGTTGAAAAGTAGAATCAAGTACCAGCAGCAGCGGAATGATTAGGGCCGTGTCCAGCCTCATTTCCTAAGGACCAACAAATAATGCTTGCATGATTTTTGTCCCTCTCCACCATGCCTATTACACGATCCATCATTGCAGCAGCCCAACTTGGTTCCATAGTAGGATGCTTCAAATGTTCCGAAAAATAGAAACCATGTGTCTCAATATTGGCTTCATCTATCATGTACAATCCAAACAAATCGCACAACTCGTACCAACGGGGATGCTGGGGATAATGACTGTTTCTCACAGCATTGATGTTGTTTTGCTTCATAAGAACCAAATCCTACAAGCAGAAGAATACAAAATCTCAAATGCCATTGACAGAAACCATCAAATTAAGTAAAGACATTGGTCAAGGGAAAAGGACCAAACAGTACCTTAACCATGCAGGATTCAATGTTTGTCTTTCCAACACGAGGATGATGCTCATGCCTATTCACACCTCTTATGACCACTGGATTGCCATTAAAAAGTAGTTGTTTTGGGGCTTTTGATACTTGTCGTATGCCAACAAGACATGATTCACAGTCAACGACAGGGCCAGATGCATGTTTTAGGATGACAACTAGTGTGTACAAATTTGGCTGTTGAGGAATGCCAATAAACAGCAAATGGATTAATATGCAAATATAGGTAGGTTTAATTGCAAGTTAAGACATACTCCTTCACCTTACGTGAAAGAGTATAATTCATCAGGTAATTACTAAAATGAAACAAAAAAGTGCCAAGATAATTCTTTTCAACATTGAAGTACAATCTTGAAGTTTCCTAACTGAGAATAAAAAGCATCCATCTCATGCCAACTTTTCAATTTGCACTTTCTCATGGATGGTAAAAAGCACTAAAATATTCTACATCAAAGAGAAAAAAGAACTTACATAACTCTAGAAAGGAAATGAAGGCACTGGAATAAGGAATGAAATGAACTTTTTAGTAATAGCACTGATCACGATAGGTTCCTATAGTCCTTGACATGTATACATTAAAGACATACTGCATAAATCCATGCATCAAAGAGAAAAAGAATTGCCATAACCGTAGAAAGTCAATGAGCATGCCAAACTCAACCCTTTTTTTTTAAATAAAGGATTAGCACCAGCATCTATTGAATTGAATGCTATTCTTCATTCTGAATTTTCAAATTTGATACCAACCAAAGAAAAGAAAAGGAAAAATCCACTTGATTAACATATTTATTAAAATATAAATTTGATAGCTGAATGTGCATAGATTCCTCACTTGCTCCGCAGACCATAGCCTGGGCATTTCCAGTTTTCCCACAAGCATGTAACCAGGAAATTCGACACTTGCAGTAGAGGGGTTGAGCTGTATGTTAGCCACCTTAGATGAAAGGAGATCAATGCATTCATCACAGTTATACCAGCTTCCAGTATCATATAATCCAGCTTCAATGACAAAGTTGGCAAGGATACTGTCTTTAGATATTTCTGGGGAGCAATCTATTTCCACTTCAACCTGAATAATGATGACAACATCTCAATAAGTCTTGACATGAAATACAACAGAGAACATGATAACTTGAAGATGTATCAGTCACTGATCATACAAAATTCAAACACACATGGCATGAGTAAGCCAAATAGAGGAAGCAAGCATGATGCTTATACAATTTATCAATTATGCATAATGATAATGATGAGAAATCACAATGGAAAACATAAATATGGAACAAAACTGTGATCAAACCATAACCTCTCTGTGGTCTCTTATCAATACTTGTTAGTTATTCCTCGAAAAAGATCATTTGTGACTAAAATAAGATGCAGCGCCTTGTTGCGTGTGCTCATCTGTCACCCCACCTTCAATGTTTCCTTTGATGTCTTTTTGATTAGGAACAGGACAAATTTATTTCTATGACAAGAGAGATACAAAAGGTCTACCAGCAGACATTTTGGCTTATTACAACAACAGGTGCTAATATAGCCCTTTTTAACATTTTGAGGTGCAACCTACAAAATTTTTACCGGCAAGATTGAAACAAATGAGCCAGAATCCTTAGAAGTGAGTCACTTCATAGCAGAGAAAGCTAAAATTTATTTTGTTGCTTGGTAAGGTTTGAACTCCATTCTTCCCTTAAACTAATCTCCTCCCAGCCAACAGAAAAATGAATCTGTCCGGTCTGCAACACTCTGGATAAGCTCTGCAATTTGATCAGGTAAAATCAGCTCCATGTAGGCTATTAATCAGATAGTTCTATCTAGAACTGCTTCTGATCGTTGCCCCATTGTCTTAGAATCTAATGCTATAAAATGGGGACCTGTTCCTTTTAAATTTGAAAACATGTGGCTGCAGCATCATCAATTTAATCAATGCATTGGAGATTGGTGGAATGGGATGCAGTTTACCGGTCATGAAGGATATAATTTCATGTTCAGAATAGGGAAGGTTAAGAAGAAGCTCAAGAACTAGAATAAGGTTGTTTTTGGTAATAAGGAAAAATAGAAGAAGTTGATTGAAGGTCAAATCATCGAAACTGACAAGCAGGCAGGGCTGATGGACGAGACTTTATTCAATGAAAGAAAGCAGATTAAGTCTAGGCTGCAGAAACTAATCTTTCAAGAAGGAGACAAGGTGGAGGCAAAAGGCTAAGTTAGTGTGGGCAAAAAATGCGGATGGCAATACCAAAATGTTTCATAAAATAGTAAACGGGCAGAGAAACAGGAATATGATCAACAAGCTAGAAACATCAGTGGGAGAGCAGATTAAGGACAGTAGAAAAATTGAAGAGGAAATTTTAAATTATTTTTCCAATTTGTAATCAAGTGAAGAAGATTTGAGACCAACAGTGATGGGACTTAATTGGGCCCTTCTTAAAGAACAGCGAGTCTGGTTAGAAACAAAGTTTGAGAAAGAGGAGGTTAAAAAGGCCATTGATCAATGCTGCCTAGACAAAGCCCCAGGTCCATGTGGTTTTTCTTTGGCATTTTTTCAACTTACTGGGAGATTATTAAAGATGATATGAAAGTGATGGAAGAGTTTTTTGAAAAAGGGGTTGTCAACAAAATCACGAACGCCACTTTCATTTGCCTTATTCCTAAGAAGAAAGAATCTATCAAGATTGGAGAGTTTAGGCCTACATGCCTTGTCACAAGCCTATACAAGATTATGAAAAAAGTCTTATCTCTTTAGTTGAAGAGAGTTTTTGCGAAACACCATCTCTACAGCCTAGTCAGCTTTTATTCTAGGCAGACAAAATTTTTATGTTGGCAGCTAATGCAGTTGTGGAAGAGTGTAAAAAGAAGAAAGAAGGAATGATGATTAAGATTGATTTTGAGACAATCACGTAGATTGGAACTTCTTGAATTTTTCAGTTTTCATCAATAGTCGCCCTAGGGGTCTTCTTGAAGCTACAAGGAGGCTTAGACAAGGCAATCCTTAATCTCCTGTTCTATTTATTTTAGTAGTGGATGGTTTGACCAAGTTGATGGAAAAAGCTCCTGAAGCAAATATAGTGATCGGCATCAAAGTTGGTGAGGGGAAGATGATGGTCTCTCACCTCCAATTTGCCGATGATACTCTCTTTTCTTCATCAGAAAAGGTTTAGATGATAGATAACCTTCTCAAAGTAGTTGAAGTTTTTAGTCTTATTTCTGGTCCTAAAGTGAATAAAGCTAAAAGCTTTGTTGTAGGAATTAATTCTACTGAAGAAAAAGTGAATGCCTTAGCTAATCAATTTGGCAAGTCAATAGGAAGTTGAGCTATTTAGTATTTAGGTCTTCCTTCAGGAAGCAATCCCAGATCTTCAAGTTTTTTGGGATCTGGATGTGGAGAACAAAAGAAGACTTGGAGGATGGAAAAAAGCCTTTCTTTCCAAAGGTGGCAGGATTACTTTTACTCATTCCGTATTGTCAGCTCTTCCTACCTACTTCCTTGCCTTGCTCAAAACATCAAGGTAGCCAACAGAAAAGAAAGGTTGATAAGGGATCCCTTTTAGGAAGGTTTTGATGAATCAAATGACTCTCACCGTATTACATGGGATGTAGTTTCAAGATCTAAGTTTAAAAGAAGGTTAGGAATTGGAAATGTGGTGAAGAAAAATACAGCTGTTTTAGCTAAGTGGCTATGGAGATTACCTCTTGAAAAAAGATTCTCTTTGGCATTCAGTGATTAGAAGTAAGTATAGCCTACACTCAAATGGTTGGGACTAATGTGGTTAACAACGCAAGTCTTAGAAGCCCTTGGAAAGCAATCGCAAAGAAATTCCCTCTTCTCTTTCTCACATTAAACTAAAGGTGGGGAATGGTAAGGTTATTTGGTTTTGAAAGTGTGGAGAAAAGGAGGAGAAAAAAAGAGAGACGGAGATAAAAATATTTCTCATTAATTCAAAGACAATAATCGGTACAAAACAAATAGGAAAACTAGAGAGTAATTCTAAAGCTAATTTGAGGACTGTAAAATCAAAATTTCTCTACTTTCTTGGTTTATAGTGGTTTCTTAATTTATTCAAATGATAAGAAGACAACTAAAAATCCCTAAAATATCGACACTCCCCCTCAAGTTGGCACAAAGATATCAATGATGCCCAACTTGCTAACTTGAAGTTCAAATGGCTGTCTCATCAAGCTCTTGGCAAAGATATTTGAACATGCTTCATAGTGGGAACAAAAGGAGTACAAATTATCCCTTCTTCAAGCTTCTCTTTTATAAAAAGTCTATCAATCTCAACATGTTTCGTTCTGTAATGTAACATCAGATTATGAGCTTATGGAAAGATTAGATTAGTTGACATTCCTGATTTCTAGGATTAATTGTTTGATTTGTACAGCTGTTACTAATTTGCATATTTCCAAAAATTAGGAAGTTAAATTAGGAATGTGTAGACCTATAAATTAACCCTATTGTACTGGCTGTTAGATGTACTTAAAAATAAGAAAAGATTTTATTCTTCTCCTCTGTTCACATGGTATCAAAGCTATGGCAGAATTAAGCCTGGCTTGACTCCCATACGGATCTGTTCATTGTCTTGTTGTAATGGTGCAAAACACCATGCCTGGGTTTACAGTAACTGGTGATACCAATTCCACTGCTACATCTACTGGAATTGGCGCAAGGGAGTTTCTATTGTCGGGATACACTACAACTACAGCTACAACACCTTCATTCAGTAAGGAACAGTTAGAACAACTGTATAAACCTTTTTCAGTCCACACAAGTGACTAATCCAGTATCTTCTTCTTGTTCCTTAGCCCAGAAAGGTAATTATATTCAATCTGCTGTTGTCTTTAATGTGTCCACTATTCCTCTTTGTCCATGGATAATAGATTCAGGTGCCACCGATCATATGACTGGATGCTCTAAATTATTTTCTTTCTATAGTCCTCGTGCAGGCAATCAAAAAATTAAGATTGCTGATGGCTCCCTCTCGGCAATTGCTGGGAAAGGGTCAATTGTTATCTCTAATACTCTCGTTCTTCACGATGTTCTTCATGTTCCAAATCTCTCTTGTAATCTTTTGTCTGTAAGTAAAATAACTCGTGATTTAAAGTGTTGTGCTAAATTTCTTCCAAATTGTTGTGAATTTCAGGAACTGGATACGGGGAGGATGATTGGCAATGCTAGAGAGTATGGCGGTCTCTATTACTTTGATGATGGGAACTTTATGTTTCAGCAACAGAAAATTTCAAATCTCAAAGTATGTTTCAGTTCTACTGATGATACAATAATGTTATGGCACCGTAGGTTAGGCCATCCTAGCTTTTTATATTTAAAACATTTGTTTCCAAACTTATTTCGTAATAAACTTCTGTCGTCTTTTCAATGCGATATTTGTCAGTTAGCTAAACACCATCGTGCATCTTTTCCTAGTCAACCATATAAAGCATCCAAGCATTTTACCCTTATTCATAGTGATGTGTGGGGTCCCTCTAGGACATTAACCAATTCTGGAAAAAGATGGTTTATAACATTTATTGATGATCATACACGCCTAAGTTGAGTCTATCTACTCAAAGAAAAATCTGAAGTAGAACATGTTTTTAAAAACTTTTATAATATGGTTGAAACACAATTTCAAACAAAAATTCAAGTGTTTCGAAGTGACAATGGGAAGGAATACTTTAATCAAATATTGGGGTCATTTTTCTTACAAAAAGGAATTGTTCATCACAGCTCTTGTAACGACACTCCTCAACAAAACGGGATAGCAGAACGAAAAAATAAGCACCTCCTAGAAGTAGCTAGGTCTTTAATGTTCACCACTAAAGTTCCTAAATACTTATGGGGGGAAGCAATTCTTACTGCTACATATCTTATTAATAGGATGCCATCAAGAGTTTTGAACTTTCAGACACCATTGACAGTTTTAAAAAAATTCTTTCTAATGACACGTTTGACTTCAGATTTACCTTTAAAGGTCTTTGGATGTGTTGCCTTTGTACATATACACAATCATAATAGGGAAAAGCTAGATCCACGGGCTGTAAAATGTGTTTTTCTGGGCTATTCTCCTACTAAAAAAGGGTATAAATGTTTTGATCCTAACAAACAAAAATTTTTTGTCACAATGGATGTTACATTCTTTGAGTCTCAAAGTTTTTTTAATCCTCCTCTTCAGGGGGAGGAAAGAAAATGAAAACTCGGTGTTTGAGCATGACATGAGTACTAATGGTAAGGAAAATATTGAAACTGAAATTTTTAATCCTAATACCTTGAATATGGAGGATAGGAGGACTACCTTAGTGCTTAAACATAAAACTGACTCTAGGATAATAGACGAGACACGCTTCAATGATGAGAGATTGTTCGGGAAAACTTACACTAGGGAGAAACAGATTCAAAGTAAGAAAGATGCAGTGATACTTCCTCAATGCCATGAATCTGATCCAATTCCAGATCTGAAAAACACTGATTCTGAAAATCCAAGTACAATCTCTAAATTTATAGAGTTTGAGTCTTTATCTATCTCACAAATACATTCTGACCCTCTAGATCTTCCCATTGCTCTTAGGAAAGGAATTAGATCATGTACTCAACATCCCATTTCCAATTTTGTGTCTTATAAGAACCTGTCATCATCTTATCATACTTTTGTCTCTCAATTGTCAAGTGTGGATATACCTAAGTCTATACAGGAAGCACTAAAGGTTCCTGAATGGAAGAAGGCTGTTTGTGAAGAAATGGAGGCTCTAGAAAAAAATGGAACGTGGGAGATGGTTTATTTGCCTGAAGGAAGATTGATTGTTGGTTGCAAGTGGATTTTCACTGTAAAATACAACTCAGATGGATCCTTGGAACGCTATAAAGCAAGGTTAGTAGCAAAAGGATTCACACAGACCTATGGAGTTGATTATCAAGAGACATTTGCTCCCGTAACCAAACTAAATACCATTCGAATACTACTCTCTGTAGCTGTTAATTTGGAGTGGCCATTGTTTCAATTGGATGTTAAAAATGCGTTTCTCAATGGAGAATTGGAAGAGGAAGTATATATGAATGCACCCCCTGGTTTTGAAGACAAGTTTGGAGGAAAGGTGTGTAAATTGAAGAAATCCCTTTATGGATTGAAGCAGTCTCCTCGTGTTTGGTTCGAGAGATTTACTAGGATTGTTAGAAAAGAAGGATATAATCAAGGACAATCTGATCATACAATGTTCGTGAAACACACAGATGGTGGAAAGATGGCTGTCCTAATTGTATACGTAGATGACATAATCCTTACTGGGAGCAATGGTGATGAGATGAGTAGGCTGAAGAAGCACCTGGCATCATAATTTGAAATTAAGGATTTGGGTCCCTTACGTTATTTCCTAGGTATGAAAGTTGCAAGATCTAGAATGGGAATTTATGTGTCACAAAGAAAGTATGTTCTGGACTTGCTAGAATAGATAGGAATGAGTGGTTGCAGACCAAGTGATACACCCGTGGATCCTAATCAAAAGTTAGGAGAGGTTTCCAATGGAGTTCCAGTTGATAAAGGTAGATATCAACGTCTTGTAGGGAAACTCATTTATTTATCTCACACAAGACCTGATATTGCCTTTGCCGTTAGTGTTGTAAGTCAATATATGCACTCACCTTATGTGGAACATTTGGAGGCAGTTCACAAGATTCTCAGGTATTTAAAGAGTACACCTAGAAAAGGGTTATTATTTAAGAAGAGTGATCAAAGGAGTGTAGAAGTATTCACAGATGCAGACTGGGCAGGCTCAATTTCAGATAGAAGATCAACATCTGGTTACTGTACGTTCTTATGGGGAAATTTAATTACTTGGAGAAGCAAAAAACAAAACGTGGTTGCCAGGAGCAGTACTAAAGCTGGGTTTAGGGCCATGGCAAATGGAGTTTGCGAGGTGTTATGGATTAAAAGAGTCCTTAGAGAACTGAAACTAGATATTGAAGCACCTATGAGACTGTTCTGTGATAATCAATCAGCAATAAGCATTGCAAATAATCTGGTTCAGCATGATCGTACGAAGCATATTGAGATTGATAGACATTTTATAAAAGAAAAGCTGGAGAATGGAGTAATTTGTATGCCGTTCATCCCTTCAGAGCAACAAACAGCAGATGTTCTTACCAAGGGACACTTCAGGCCAAAGTTTGAATCTTTCATTGACAAGTTGGGCATGATTAATATCTATGCACCAACTTGAGGGGGGGTTTAGAAAATATGGAAAGATTAGATTAATTGACATTCCTGATTTCTAGGATTAATTGTCTGATTTGTCTGATTTGTACAACTGTTACTAATTTGCATATTTCCAAAAATTAGGAAGTTAAATTAGAAATGTGTAGACCTATAAATTAACCCTATTGTACTGGCTGTTAGATGTACTTAAAAATAAGAAAAGATTTTATTCTTCTCCTCTGTTCATAGAGCTATACTAATAGCTGATTTATTATCTCAGTACAACCTCATAGGGAGACTAAATGGCTGTTTAAGTTTTCCAAGAACCGTTTTAGCCAAAGTACTTCACGCACTTCTTCAACCATCTAAACGAAATTCAGCTTTTGCACTACTTCTGACGACAACACTTTGCTTTTTGCTCCTCCAAGTAACCAAATTACCCTATACAAAAGTGCAATATCCAAATGTTGATCTTCTATCAATGGTCGAACTTGCCTAATTTGCATTAGTATAAACTTCAATTCCTCTCTTCTCATTTTTACCAATTAAACAAACCTTTCTTGGAGTTGCTTTCAAAAAATGAAGAATTCAAAACACAGCTTCAAGGTGTTCCTGACAAGGAGAATGCATAAACTGACTTACCATACTTACAGCAAAAGCTATGTCGAGTCGAGTATGAGATAAATAAATCAACTTCCCAGCTAATTTGAGACATCTGCCAATATCCACATGAACTCCTCCTTTCGCTTCTCCAAGCTTCACATTTGCTTCTATCAAAGTATCAGCCGGCTTCCACTAACTCACACCAATTTCTTTCAAAAGATCCAAGGTATACTTTCTTTGTGAAACCATTATACCTCTTTTTGATCTCACATTTCCATTCTCAAAAAATATCTCAATTGCCCTAAATCCTTGATCTCAAACTCCTTCACTAAACACTGCTTCAATTGACTCATTTCTTCTGTATCATCCCCTGTCAAAATTATATCTTCTACAAACGATCAAGACAAAGAGTTGTCTTTGGTAGGGATTTTTGTCAAGAGAGTGTGATCCGCCTGTCCTTGACTACAGCCCTGACTCTTCACAAACTATGTAAACCTATCAAACAGGCTCTAGGTGATTGTTTCAGACCATATAATAATATTTTAAGTCATACATATCTTGGATCCCAACTTCTCAGTAAAACCGGGTGAAGGCTCCATGTAAACTTCCTCTTCAAGATCACCATTGAGAAAAGCATTCTTTACATCTGACTAATTTAAAGACTAGTTAAGATTTGCAACAACTAACAAAAGAACATGAATGGTGTTTCGTTTCAACACCCGGAAGAAAGTCTCCAAACAATCTACTCCATGAGTCTATGTATAACCTTTAGCTGCCAGTCAAGCTTTGTATAGTTCTGAGGACCATCAAAAGTTATATTTTAAAATGAATATCCACTTACAACCAACAACAGCTTTCCTTGTGGCAGATCAACCTTTTCCCAAGCAGCATTCTTCTCCAGAGCTCTCACATCCTCAAAAATAACTTCCATCCATTGAGGAACATTTAGAACTCAGTGTACATTATCTAGAATAACCACACTAAACACTTGTGAAATGAAAGCATGAAAAGGAGGGAGACACATTATTCTAAGAAATAAAGTTGGACAGAGAATGATTAGTACAGGACCTAACAACTTTCCTAAAAGCAATAGGAAGATCATCTTGATTCGAGGAATTTCACTCAGAATTACCTAAAGGATTATTGTCAAGATTTTCTGATGGAATATCATCATCCAACCTCTAGTCAGATTCTTGGTGATGCTGTAGGATAGTGTTCCTTTTTGTTTTTTAATACTCTTTTGAATATACAAGACCTTTATACCGTTTTGTACACATCTTAAATTTTTCAGCATTTTATTTTATGTGATGACATTAACGAAGGTTGTCCAAAATTTCCAATATTTAATTCATTTGTATTCCCTTTCTCATTTACTTCAAGCAAAACATCATTATTAATATGATCAAACTCAATGGTTAAGTCATAACCATTTAAAAACACATCATTTTCACTATTGTTCTTCCCCCCTTGAAGATGAGAACTGTGAGTATGATTATCCTTCAAAGAAAGTGAAATCCATAAAAACAAACATTTTGGTCAAAACTGGATCAAAACATTTATAACCTTTTTGATTTGCAGGATAGCCTACAAAAATATATTTATGTGCTTTTGGATCAAGTTTTCTTCTCCTAGGGTCATGGTTATAAACAAAAGCAATACTACCAAAATTTTTTAAAAGAATACTTGTTACTAACCTTGAAGTTGGAAAATATCCATTGAAAAACATTCATTGGTGTCTCAAACCCTGAAGTTCTTTTAGGCATTCTATTTAACAAAAATGTGGCTGTTATAACAGGTTCTTCCTAAAGTTATAACAGCTTCTTCCTAAAGATACTTTGGAATTTTAGTTGTAGAGCTCAAGGCCCTAGCAACTTCAAGAAGATGTTTATTCTTCCTTTCAACCACCCCATTTTGTTAAGGAGTATTGCTATAAGAACTTTGATGTATAATCCCTTTCTCATCAAAAAAATTCCCTGATACATGATTAAAAACCTCTTTGCCATTATCACTCCGAAAAATTTTGATCTGAGTTTGAAACTGTGTTTGCACCAAGATTATAAAAATTATTCAACACACTTTCAGCATTAGATTTATTTTTTGGTAGAACTACCTAAGCAACCCCAGTATGATCATCAATAAACGTAATAAACTAGTGTTTTCCAAAAAAGGTTGCCATTTTAGAAGGACCCCATACACCATTGTGAATCATAGTACGATGATGTTTAGCTAATTCACAAACTTCACATCGAAAAATAAAAGCATTTTTGTTCATGAATAATTTGGGTAACAATTGCTTTAAATATTGAAAATGTAGACGTCCTAACCGAAAATGCCATAACATAATCTATCATTGGAAATAAAAATAGAATTAGAACAAATCTATTGGTCTTGCCTTCCAAAGTTTGAAACATTGTTAAAGAGGTAAAGGGCACAGTCTTGCCTAGCATCCCCAATCACCTTCCTCGAGGTTAAATCTTGAAATTTACATTGAGACGACCAAATATTGATTTGACTTTATTGACTGATTATAGGATTTATGAGGAACGTGAAAGACATCTTCCAAAGCAAGAATAGGAGAAATAGTAATTTTTCCTTCTGTGCAATAGTTGTAAAGGAATCATCTGCTATTTTGACCTTTCGATTTCCTGCACAAGGTGAAAAGAAGAAAACAATTGTGTGGACCCCGTCACGTGATAAGTGGCTCCTGAATCTAATATTAAGAGGTGTTTGGATTGACACAGGTAAAGCCTATATTGGGCTAAAGAACAAGATGAACTAGAATTTCCTACGGATTGGGATTGAAACATTTTGTATAGGTGCTCCATTTGTTCCTTAGTGACTGCTTTTTCGAATTAGTGGTGCTAACCTGAAAAGCACGAGTATCTTTCTTCTTCCAATTTACAAGTTTTCCATGGCGTTTCCAACAATTTTCTTGTTTACGCCATGGTTTCCGCCAATGATCACCCCGTCGCCTTTTGTTTGCCTCCTTATCTATCTCCTTGCTGCTCATTATCACAAGCTACAAGAGCAGAACCATCAGGATCAATCTTTGGTTCCTCTACTCCTTTTAACATTACCTGTCTCTGAGCCTCCTCTCTGTGAACCTCAGAAAATACTTCTCTAATAGAGGGAAAAGGTGTCCGCCTAAAAATTCGACCTCAAATCTCATCGACGACTTTTTTTAGACCTACCACAAACATGATCACTCGACCTCACTCGACCATTTTCTAGTATCGAGCGCTATCATTCAGACTCTCCCATTCTTCACTTCAAACATATCCAACTCCTACCTCAAAATCATCATGTCATTACAATAGGTGGTTACATCTTTATCAACTTGTTGCAATAGCCACATCCAAGTGTTAATCTCGAACAATTGAGAATGATTCTCTAGGTCAAAGGATGTCCCTCCAACAGCCTCCCAGACATCATAAACATGTGGCATAAACATGAATAGCTTTCCCAAAGTTGGTTCCATGGAATTAATAAGCCAAGCGGTAACCATCGAATTTTCCAATCACCATTGTAGGTATTTCGGATCATCAGCGGCTGAAGGTTTGATTTTTCCATTCAAATACCGAGTTTTCCCTTGCCATCATCAAACGCATAGATTAAGGCCATTTTAAATAGTTTTTACTATTTAACTTGTGAATGGTTGTTTGCAAAGTGCTTTCGGTGGCAGGCGCAATTGGGAATGGCTAGGAAATCCCTTCAAACGATGTAGTAGTGCTGTTAGCATCGGAGAAAGTCAAGTTAGAGCCAACCATGGCTGCTTTGTAATTCATGGGCAAACCTTAAAGCTCTAATACCATATAAAGAAAGAGGAGAAAAAACAGAAAGACAGTTAAAATATTTCTCGTTAATTCAAAGAAAATAATTGGTACAAAACAAATAGGAAAACTAGAGAATAGTTCTATGGCTAATTTAAAGACCGTAAAATTAGAATTTCTCGACTTTCCTGATTTATGGCAGTTTCCTATTTTATTCAAATGACAAGAAGACAACTAAGAATCCCTAAATAAAGGTGGGAAATATTTCAGTTCGGTTCGAGTTGAGAAATTTTAGTTTAATAAGATTCGGTTTGAGAATTTTAAAGAACCAGTTTGGGTATTTTTATTCGGTTCGGATTCGGTATTAAACAATTTGGTTTTTTTACTTATTAAATACCGAATTGAAACCGAAAAAACCCAACAAAACCAGATTTTCTTAGTGTTCGATCCGGCTCAGCCAATCCCTAAAGGCCATGTAGCATTTCCTTAATTTAAAAATCATTTTTTTGATTTTTCGGCTCGGTTTTCAGATTTAGAATTTAAATCGAAAACCAAACTGAAGTATTTGATTTTATACAAAACCGAAATACTTGATTTTTTCTGAGAAAAAATAGCAAACCAAACCGCTAAAAAACCGAACCGGACCGGTAATTTTACAGGCCCAGTTTGATTCTACCCACCCCTATCCTTAAATTCATGATAGGGAGGATTAATGCTTAGAAGATTTTTTCTTTGTGTTAGCATTTCCCTCACCTCTATAGGCTCTATCCTACAAGAAATGTTTCTATAAATTTATGTACATCATCTTCCTCTACGTGGAATTGGCATTAGAATTTCAACTTCAAAAAAAACTTGAGTGATAAGAGAGATTTAGGATTATGCATCTCTTGGAGTCGTTAGACAATGTCGGTATCAAAGAATTGAAGAAAGACAAAAGATTGAGGAGTTCAGAGATCAAGACATTATTCTTGCAAATCTTAATTGACTTATTAATGATGTCTCCTTGGCTGATTTTTTATCCTCCAAAACGATTTGTAAGGCTAGTATTCCCCCCAAAATTCAAGTCCTTTCATGGGCCTTGGCACAAGGAAATTAAATTCTAGAGAAGTGATTCAAAGAAAACTCCCTAATATGTGTATCTACATCTTGGTTTTTGATGTGCAAAAGGGCAGAAACTTCTAACCATCTTTGTCTTCGTTGTTTTGTGGCCTCAAAGTTGTGGAATAGATTGTGCAAAAAGACTAAATTTTCTGATCACATTGGGCTCTTTTTATGGAGAATTTCATCGCTTTTAGTAAAGGAAAAAAGGCCAAAACTCTATGGAACTATGCTATGGTAGCTCTATTTTGGGTTATAAGACAGGAAAGAAATTATGTACTTTTTAAGAGAAAAATGCAGATGAAATTGAAGAATTGTGATATAGAGTCTGACTTCCAGCATTGCTTTGGGCTTCAGTTTCCAAGGAGTTCCAAGATTCATCTTTGTTCTTAAGTCATCTAAGCCCGAAGAGTGTTTTGAGATAGGTGTCTAGGCTGCTCTGATATTGTAGAGGGGTGATTGGTATATCTTTGTATAGTGTAGGAAACTTTTTCATTATTTTGCTTTCTTCGTGGACAGTTGGTCCACTCCTTGTAACGATTCTTCATCTTTAATAAAATTTTCAGTTTCTTATCAGAAAAATTTGCAGACATTCAATAATGCCAGTCAAACAACCTATAACGAACAAACCTTCCTAACATCGTAGATTAACAAACAGACTCTGCCTGTTAAATGACTAGTACCAGCCAAGTTTATCCAAACTCTTCAATTAAAAGAGGTAATGAAACAATAACAATAGAAGAAACATAATGAAGCCATAGAACCACTTGGAAGCAAAAGTAAACAAAATTCAGTAGTACCAAACATTAAAAAGAATTTCATAAGGTACTTCATGAAGGTAACACATATTAGAGGCAGAACGGGACTATGTCTTTCAACATTAACTGTGCCAGAAAAGTTTGCACCAAAAATGCAAAGGTTCTTTTTACAGATACCACCAAGAAACCTTGAAAATGAAGAGTAACCAACATAATAAAACTTTCAACTCAGCAACTCCATTACGAATATAAAGACAGATACCTCAGATCCAATGGGGGGTTCATGTAAAACGACAAAATGCTTCAACGGACAACCTTACACAATACTTGGAATTCATAAAAAACATATGAGAATAGTTGAGTATAACTAGGTATTATACAATTATTCTCCGTATATTGGAGAATGAAAACCTTTCAAATTCAAGCAAAATTCATTATTTTCAGATTTTCATTACTCCAAAAATTTGAAAGTTAGTCTTAAATTGACAAGTGTTTACCTGTATATCCGCAAGAGAAAAATCCTCTGCCAGATTTGATTTAAAGAAGTAGTCTGCAATAAATACCTGCATTACAATTGGTTTATTTATTTAGACAAAAATATCCTTGGCCAGATTTGATATAAAGAAATAGTCTGAATTGAATAGCTTCATTACAATTGGTTTATTTATTTAGTCTGTTTTCCAATAGTAAAAAGTTGCCATCAAACCCACAGAGAGAGGACATCAGAAAAATGAAAAATATCAACATGAATTTAGGACAATTTATTAGATCAAACAAAAGAAATCGGCAAAAATAGAAAATACCATCTCCAATAAGGTACGGCAAAACATTCAATACATTACTATATTTACATATAGGTAAGATGTGTTAAATTAGACTTAAAGACTTTTCCAACTACACTGGTCATTTTCACTTGATAGATGGACCACTAATCAATGATAGATCTCATCGAGTGACTTCCATTGTGGTTCTTTGGTCAATCCAGATGGAAGGTATTTATTTGATAAAATTTATAAGATAAAAACATCATCAAAAAATACTTGTAGTTATATAGGATCCATGCACTACATAGATCAATAATTTACTAATAGGCAAATAAATCCATATGATACATCTAGATGGCCTTCATAGAACATAGCCAGTATTGATTCTCTTCGAATAATTGATGAGAATTTGATTCTTCGCCGCCGTAGTAAAAACAAAGAAAAAGAATAAGAGTGGGAGTTAATTCACTGTGACACGTTCCTTATTATCTCACTAGCAAAGCTATAGTACAAGACAATATTTTTAATAGATCAAACTACTTTCTCTCCCCTACTATGTTCAGTCTTCATTTCAGCTTTTCAATTGAAAGAAGGACTGAGACCATCCAGTGACCCGCTTTTAAGGGTTTTGAATGACCCATTACTAATGAGGTAAGTCACTACCAACTTGGATCTTCCCTATTTTTCTTTTCTCATCTTCCCCTCATTTCTCTACCTTTTTTTCTGTTGTTTTATTTTTTCATTTTTTTTTAAGAGACGAAACAACTACATAGTTTGCTATTATGATTTTGTTTCTAGATTTGTAGAATTTCTTATCACACACCACATCCTGTCCCTCCCATGCACAGATAGGATTGAAATGTAAAGCCCCTCTGAAGTATGTGAGAGGGAGATTGGATCCCTAGACCTCTCATTTCATTTCAAGAGTTCTAACCACTAGGCTATCCCCCATGGGACTCCTTTGTCTTTCTTCTCAAGCTCTCTTATCTTTCTTTTTGTTCATTCTCCCTATTTAAGGTTTTTCTTTGGATTGCTACTATCTATTCTATCCTCTATGTAAGTTCCTTTCCATTTCTCTGTCTATTTCATTCTCTGTTCTTTCCTCCTCTTTTCTTCTCCCTTTCCTACATTACTTCAAACTAGTATATAATTATAATGTGTTTAATTGTACCACTCAGGAACCAATCTTATTACAATTATTTCATTTAGAGATACATTCTCATTGTTACCAAGTAAAAGTAACAACTCACAGGATAAGCCTGTTAACTATTCATCCTTGCACACTGTTAAAATTTAGATACTGCTGTTATTCCATTACCATGACCTGGAAAACCTAGTCTTTAGTCAAATCATTACTTAACATAGGAACAAAGCCAAGTGGTCAAGTAGTCTAATGATAGTTCCCATTATTATTAATTAAATTGTAATGAGATGTTATCGGAGAGTCATCAGTAGCATTAGATACAACACATGTACCAAAAAGCATAACTTTTCCTCCAAAGGAAAAAAGTAGTATTAGATACAAATTTTAGCAAAACAAGTAGCAGTTATTCTTAAGCTTCAACATTTAAGTACAACAACATGAACCAAACCTTGACCCATTATCCAAACTGAACAAACTGTGTGAGTTAAGCGATAAGATAAACCTACCGACGTATAACAACGTGTGAATTACTGCCTAAAGTTCACTTCAATTTAAAAAAACATAATAAATAACAATATTGCCTACAAACCTGTGGTTTAGCTAGAAGAAGCACGTCGCGGTGAATACCAGATAGCCACCAATGATCTTGATCTTCAAGGTAAGAACCATCACTCCATCTAAAAACTTGAACTGCTAGAACATTCTTCTTGTCTGAACCATGAGGATAACAGTAATCTGAAATTTCAAACTCCGCTGGTAGCCTACTATCCTGACTGACCTAGCACATTTTAAACAAGTTTGTTAACTCCTCAAGTCATCAAGAACTCCAAGACATGCTTATCATTGTTCTATGACACACCGCACAACAGTTAACAATCATCACATCAACATGCAAAATGCAAAACTAAGCACTTCCTACGTGTGAACCAAATCAAAGCTTCACCAGTAAATTAATGATAAAAGACCTTCAGATCAAAACTTACTAGCATACAATACTTTTTACATATTTTCATTTTCATGGATTTTGAAGTGTTGCATTTCTTTCTCAAACAAAGACAACTGTTTTACAAGAGATTGAAATTCATACTGCTACTTCCACAATGTAAATTCCTGGATTTCAGTTTAAGGATCAAATTTCACTCAACCACCCACTAGTCTTCAGCATATGCTCTCTACCTCAAACATGATATTTGGAAATCATTGATCATCCATCAAAATACATCAAAGCTCTAGCTTAAAGTTGGCAAAAGAATTTATATTATAGAAATGAGTGATGATATAGCTACAAACTTATTTTGTGCCGACTGATGTGGCCTAAATTCATTAGTTGGATGAAAATACAAAATAATAAATAATATGGTCCAACAGCTATTTAATCCAACCAATTGAATTATGCAACATCAATTTGTACAGAACAAGTTTGTATAAGAGTTTGTAACTCTATCTTTACTCTAAATATATTGGATAAATTGAAGAAAACACAGTTTCTCTAAAGACTGAATTTGACATTGCTGCTTCCAGAAAACAAACTTTTCCATTTCTTTTTCACATTAAAAACAATTGAAAGATCAAATTCTTAAGTCAACTTAATAATATTGCTTTAGTGTATGCTCTTTACTTTTGATATGATATTGTATGTAATATTTTTCATCCATCAAATTATAAGCTCTAACTCAAGGAATATTAGCCTCTCTTATGGTTTATGATCTCAAACATGATTATCACTGTTGTAAAATAGAGGTTGTTCATCCACCTCCTTTTATCCATTAATTATAGGATTCTAGAATAAATTTAAGATCCCATTTCTCTTTAAACTGGGTCTCAAATTCACTTGCATAAGTTCTCCCATAGAGCTCACAATGCTTACATGAATGAGTTTAACATCCACAAATACATTACAACCTAATGATTCAGCTAATGCTCACTAAGAAGGCTCTGTAACTGTTAATACAACTACAAAGCATCACAAAGAAAATAATTATATCCTGTGTATACAACAACTACTATGAAAATATCTCTTGGAAGCATGCAATAATTGTACCTATATCCCACAGGAACCCCATTAATCCATGCACAGAAAGCAGAGTCAACAGCTTCAAAGTGCAGGAAAATTCTGCGACCTGTCATTCAACAATTTATAAGTTGAATGATTTAAGTGTTAGCTATTATAATGAGCATATAACTGAAACTGTAAAAAGAGAAAAACAAACATAGTGAGATGAAATAAGAATAAGAACAGGAAGCATGACCTGAAACGAATAGCATAACGATTTCATACTTTGTAAATTGATTTATACCAAGATTTCATGGCTATGAATTTGAACAACAGCCATGACTATGTGTATTAGATGATCAAAAGATAGAGAGAATGAGGACAACCTAGCTAGCTTACTAAATAAATGGTGATTTGAGATATATAGGCTATTGTTGTTTGAATTTTTGACATAACAAGGAATGTCAAATTTAAAACCAACCATTTGTATTAATCAAACAGTCTAGAGTGTAAAGTCAAACATAAAGAAGGGTAACAATCATTCTCGTTAATCCATAAAACATTATAAACCATTGGTTTATAAAAACAAATGGCTTAAGAGTTTGTATCTCATTTTAAGAAAAGCACAATGCTTACATTGCTCCGAAGGTGGGAGAAAAGTCCATAATTTTTATAACTCTTAACAATTTATATAAAATAAGAATCTCCAAGATAAACTCCAGTATTCATGTGAAGGACAACAAGCCATATATCAGCTTATTTTATCATTACAATTTGACTTGCATATTTTAAAATACTCATACGTGTAGAAAGTGCTTCCAGATTTCTGAAAATATTCATCAACCTAAAATGTACCTTTAATATTTTAAACATTCTTCGCCAACCAACATCCAACCAGTTTCTTCATTTAAAATTCCAAATAACCAGTCCATAAACGACGAAGGAAAATTTGGGCATTTTGCTTAACACCGTGGACTATCATGGCACATGGCCCTTCCATAAGCAAAGACTTAAAAGGATATGAGATGTGAGAATATAGAAAGAATATATGGATGATAGAAAATTAGGAATAATCCTGGAATTTGAGGAAGAGATTGAGATAGACCAATTGTAGATAATCTAAATTGAAAATAAAGATAGTTTAGTACACTGCTAGCAACAGATAGACACCTACAAATGCATATAATTCAATAGTAACTGTTCAACTAAGAATTAGTCAGCAAAAAAGTCATTTCTTTCTCTCCAAACCATCACAAAGCTAACTTGAGCATTGAACTTCTTGAACCTACACAGTAATGGCACCTTTCTGACACATTTTCTGTGCCGTCTTATAGGCTATAACTTTTGTTCCACCACCCAAAACTCAATGAAATTAAATCCTACATTCAATCAGTTTACATCTGAGGTAAAACACTTAACACTTCGATTGAAAAAGAAATATAAATCTATTTCATATATGTCAACCACTAAGAAAGAGTAAGGATTCCCGTCTACTGCTTGAAGAAGTGGAATCGATACTGAACAGTGCAGTTCAACATGAATATATGAGTCCATGCTCAAAATGTTAACTAAACATTAGCATCAGAACACTGGATACTGACCCCTAGTACCAACTATATCTCAGCTAGATAAATTTAATTATTTCTTGCATAGACATTGCTTTCTATGAAATTTTGTTAACTACATAATCGCTTATGTCGAAGGGAAAAGAAATGAAGAAAGAGAAAAACAAGGGCACTGGGAGAGGAAACAATTGGTAAGGTGGTAAGGTCTTCTAGTTAGGCAGAAGTTAATATTTGACAATATATGCCAGAGCAAAAGTCACGTTCATTATCAATACAAGGAAAAGATCTGATAATACATGCACAAGTAAATATAAAATTTACTTAGAAACAACAATGTTGCCTATAATAACAAGACCAAATGTTTAGCAAAGATATGATGAAGGACATAACAGGCAAGCACAACATGTTAGCAAGAAGTCAACAGTCCATATGAGTGTAAAGTTTACTACAGGAAAGCATAAGAACTACTGAACTTTTACTCAGATACTACTTAAACAGGAAGCATAACTTGAATAGCTACAGCCAAAGTAAACCAGGTTTAAGAAGCATTGGCATTCATAACTAATTACCAACACAAACAAAGAGATCATACCTTGCCACTCTTTAGGAATGTGAAAGTATGTCCTGTAACAGCCTGTAGGATTTTCTGCAGGGACATGAGGGGGATCAAGTGGAAATGGATATACAACATTTGTATAAATTGGGCAATCGAAGCCATGCATCTGCCAATTTGAAGGAACTGTTCCAAAAAATAAGACGACTAAACTTATGGGAGAAGAATGTGGAGAGCACTTGCAAAATTAAACATGAAAAGAAACAACCAAACGACTCGTCTGTCTATAAATCATGATTTTGATTAGTTATGAAAAGAAACTATTAATAAATAAACAATGATAAAAATACCTGGAAATGTATAGTAGAAAACACATGCTTACCGGGTATAGCTTCCCACTTGGAATCCTGAAATGAACTTTTATGAAAATTCAGAGGAACATCGGCAGGACTTGAAGCCAAGAAAAATTTCCAATGACCAGATAAAGACTTGACAAAAGGCAAGCCATTTGTCCAAAAGGCAGCACTAGTGAGAGCTTCATAAACAGCATCATCATCCCAAACAGCAGAATTGGACACTGAAATATCCACTTTATTGCGTTCATACCAATATTTAAGAGAACCTATCAGATACAACTCAAAGTCAATTTCATATATATTTAAAAGAGAGAGAGAGAGAGACAAGCACCATAATATCCAACTAGTTAAGTTGAAACTAAACATTGCCAATTCAAAACTTTTCACTGTATTTAATTTAGTTTTTATCTTAGATAAATCTAGAGAAAAGAAAGTCAGAAATGGATGTCAACAAGAGAAAACGGGATAAAGAAAAAAGAAACTTGAGTTTTAGTTCAACCTGCAGGCTGACAATAACAACCAAATTTGCTTTTATCCCTTTTTTTAGATATATAGTTCACATAAACTCAAGCAAGACAACACAAAAGAGCAAAATTAGCTAATTGACAGACGACTATTTTATTGCAAGCACCAAAACTTAATGAACAAGATCACAATCTTGGAAACTCAAAGAAAAGGACATGAGAGGAAACAAGTTCTGCAAAGGAACAAAATCAAGATATGATGATTGAACAGACTAAATTGAAATAGACACAGAACCCGTTTGCTAAACCTTAAAATTCTGTTTGAATGAAAACGGAAAAACTGAAATTTAGGTTACCTTCGACAGAGTCATGGCAACGCAAAGTAACATGAGGGTCCCTTTTTCTCCACTTGATGAAGGATGGATCTTCCCAAACTTTATACCCATTTGCATTTTCTAAAGCAAACGGAAGTTGTCCGACTAGAGAAGCCATTTCCTCAGTTACTGATGTCAATGTATGCACATGCCATGCTATGGATTGAGAGAAAAAATGTGAGGATAGGCCTGTTGAGTCGCCGCTGATTTCTTTTTGGGTCAGTTAAATTACTTGGGCGCAGACGGCTTTCGAAGCAGCGGTTTCATTAGTTGAGATTTTGGGAGAATTGCGTAGGAGATACCCCCATTTCCCTTAAAATTACCAAAAATATATGTTGCGCTCGCTAATATACTTAAAAAGAATAAGGGAAAATACAATAATATCCTCAATTAGATCTTTACAAAACTAAACTGATAAAATACAATAATATCCTTAATTAGATCTTTACAAAACTAAACTGATATCTTGAACTCAAGCAAAGTCAGGTAATTAGATAAGGATACTCAACTTCAAATGAACCACAATGATTAAGTTCCTTGAAAAAATTTTCTACTTCTTTAATCAAGTCGGGTAATGAGTTAAGTATACTCAACTTCAATTGAACTACAACTAGTTAAGTTTCCTGAAAAATTCTCGGCTTCTTTAACGAAGTCAGGTAACGAGTTGAGTTTACTCGATTTTGGTTGAACCACAACCAATTAACTCCCTTGAAAAATTTTCGACTTCTTTCATAGAAGTCGGGCAACAGTGTTAAGTATACTCAACTTTAATTGAACCATGACCAATTAAGTCTCCTGAAAATTTTGATACTTTTTCATGAAAGTCAAGTAAAGCATCAAATATACTCAACTTCAGCTATATTAGTAAGTAATTATCTTCTAAGATAATGCAATAACCATTAAAAAATAATAGTATCTTAAGCAACCATTAATTGTCGAACAAACATTAAATACAATGTTCTCTCATAACAACTAGTAAATTCATTATTATACAATTTCAATACGGAAATCCTTATACAATGACTAAGGATGGTCTTTTACTTGCTCCAAGCACTCAAGCCATGACCCAAAACTCCAAAACGCCACTACTTAAAGAAATCTTACCATCTACAATCCTCCATCAAACCCTGTATAGACAAATAATTTTGAATTTAGTACATGTTTAAACAACATTAAGGAAATAAGTGATGCATAGTTTGTCAATTATTCCATCTATTAATTCATCAACAGAAAACAATCGATCAGATTTTAGAATTATACTTGATGTAGTAAGACTTACATCACTTATTCAAGGACTTAAAATAGTTAGTAATTGACTTGTTCAAAGATTTGATCCGTTTTTACCCAACTTATTCAAAAGACTTACTTGACTTGATACTCGACGTATTCAAAAGAGTTATTGACCCCTATTTGACGTGATCAAAACTCTTATTTGACAGCATCAAACAACTTAAAATAATTAATATTTGACTTGTTCAAAAAATTACTTGGCTCTTAGTCGACGTTTTCAAAGGAATTAAAATAATACTCAACTTATTCAATAAACTTACTCGACTAATTCTCGACATATTCATAAACTTACTTGCCTTCTACTCGACTTGTTCAAAGACTTGTTCCACTAACTACCCGAATTATTCTCCACTACTTGAGTAATTACCTAACTTATACTTTACTATTAAATTTACTATTACTCAACATATTTCTCGACTCCCTACTCGACTACATCATAACTTACTCGACTCACTTCATTTTTTGTTACACTAGATACTTGACTTACTTGACTTATTGTTCGACTAGGTACTCAACTTAATCAACTCTCTTGCATCACTTCTTGCCCAACTAAATACTCGACTTACTCAATTTCGTACTCGACTTTTTCGTGGAATCAGTTTTCAATCACACAAAAATGTTTATAATTCAAACATACCTTATCCACGCTGTTTTTGAAGAGTTTATGTTTATCAAAAACCTTTACATTGAAGGTAGGAGATAAAATGGAAAGAGATGAGAAAACCGTGAGAGAGGATGAAAGAGGTGCGAGAAAATGTGAAATGGTGAAGATAATGGTTTATTTAAGGGAATTTTGACTTTCTCCTCCTCCTTGGAGTATATGTATGCAACGGGGTATAAGTTTGCTATTTAGGGGCAGATGGGGTATATTTAAATAAAAACCCTGAGATTTTATCATTTTATCAATGAATTATTTTAGGTATTTGGTTTTTAGTGAGAACTTCTTCTAAAAATTATAAAAATATCTTAATAGACAAGACCTTAAAAATGATAATAGAAATAATAAATAAATAAACAAACATATAAAATAAATAATATGCATTTTAAATAGTTTTATTTTTTAAAATGGTGATGATATTTCTACCCACAATTTTTGTAAAGCCACCCTACTTTTTAATAAATAATTATAATAAATACACATTATTTTTTAAAATATAAATAATAAGACGTTTAAAGATTTAATCAAATAAAATTAAATATCTAAATGATTAGATACAAAAGCACATGTTTCTTGGGCAATTTATGTTAATATATGTGTGATCAAAAGGTAACATGCAAAAATCATGACTTATATAATATGTCACCAAGTTGATATGCTGGGCAAGCTACACAATATGGTAAAACGATGTGTCTCTTGTCCTTACATGTTTGAATTCGAATACATAACTTCCAAATAGTTAGTAGAAGTTATTTGTTCTAATTCAAACATGTAACTAGGTTTTTGATTACTTATATAAATGCATGGCTATATCATAAATAAAGTATCTCCAAGACTCTCTTAAAAATTAAAGTTTTTAACTTATAGTGTGTACTTGGGGTTCTTTATGTAACCACCGGTCTAATAGTAGTGTATATCGATTAATAAATTCCAACAGTGGTATCAGAGTATAGGTTTCAATGTAGAATAAAGATTCAAGTATAAGAAAGTTTTATCAAGGAAGTTGATCTCAGATTATTTCTAATCAATTGTATTTTCCATTTTAGAAGAATTCTAGACGTCCTAACAAGTTCATAGAGTCCAAAAACACTAAGTTTCGACTTGTGGAAGGGCAGAAATCATCAAAATTAGTGACTAGTTTGTGGACGACCGCAACCACATGTATCACATGCACTCTAGAGGTTGAAGACGCATGTAGCAGCAATTTGCAAGGAAATCACAATCCCTATTTGTGGCCGTTTCAGCAAATCTGACTTGAACTGTGCCCAACCCAACCTTTACTTGACCTGCATCCAAATCCGTGTGTTGATCTGCTCCGATTCGATTTCGACCCGCATTTTGACCAATTTGACTTGTTGTTGACCCAAAGTTTGACGGCACGCATCAAACTGTTTGTAGACCATGACTTGACCCATTTCCAGTTCGTTCAAATCAGCCATTCCTATCAAATCTAGTTTAGGCATCAAATCAACTTAAGCTACACCAAATTTTGCATTTCAATGTTTTCCACCAATTTGGATCATCTATGGCCTTAGAATTCAATTTCGAGGACTTAGGATTTAGAAATTTGGGGAAATGCAACCAATTTTGCAATTATACCCAAGCACCAAAAGGGTTTTCGTACGTTAACTCTTATGCCTGAATACTTCTAAAAGCCACCAAATCTCAAAGAAATCAGTTTCTCCATTTAGGATTTGAGTGTGATAGAAATCAATTGTAGTTGGCAAGTTTAAGGTTCGTGACCAATGAGTTTAGTCCATCCTACTATTATTAAATAAGTGTAACACACAATACTATTGTTGTAATTTCTCTACTATTTAAGTATTAACAAATAGTAATATTATTATTATTCATTAGCTTAGTTCTTGAAAATGGGAAGTAAAATAAATTTAGACACAATTAAAGTAGAGAGATTAAATAATGTTAATTTTAACATTTGGAAAAGAAGAATTTCTTATTTGTTGACACATGAAAGAACTTTGTACATGATTATTAAAGATAAGCTCACATATGTCACAAAAGTGACAAAATGGGAGGAAGATTTTGCCTTGGCAAAGGCTAAAATCGTCAATAATATGCAAGATGATTTGATCCCATTATATGAAGGCCATGATACTGCAAAAGAAATTATGGATTTGTTGGAAAATAAATATGGGCCAAAATTTGAAACTCTTATACAACTTTATTGGCAGAATTTAATGGCCTTGGTATGTCTAAAAATGATAGTGTGGTAGAGCATATTATGAAATTAGAAATTCTTACAAAAGATTTTTCCAATGCAGGCCACTCTATTCCTGAACAATGCAACTATCAGCCCTTCTAAATAGTTTGCTAAGAACTTGGGTTATGTGGTGACATCTTTGACATATGGGCAAAAGAAATTGTGCACGAGCACTTTACCATCATTTTTAGTAGTAGAAGAAGTTAAATTGAGTAGAAGGAAAGCGGAGAATTGTTCTAACAATCTTCTCTTAACAGAAAGCTCTCACAACAACACAACTAAATCTACAGGCAACAAGTTCGAAAAGAAGATCAAGTTCAAAAAGAAGAAACACACAGGCCCATGGAAGTATGGACACAACAAATAGAGTAAGAAGAAAAAAAATAGGTGTTTCATACGTTGAGATATCAGTCATTTCAAGGCAAAATCTCCAAAGTATAAGAAAGACAATAACACCACAAATCAGTTGTTTTGATAAACTCCAAAGCACTCATTGTTAAATCTGATGGTCGATAGTGGCCAGATTCTGGTACCATAAGGTATGTTGTAGTAATAAAAGCTAGTTTATTAAAATTGAAGATAAAGCACTAAGAGACCATCGCTTATACATGGGAAATAATACCTATGTTGATTTGCATGGCATAGGGGATTGTAAAAATTTCTCTTAACAATTCCACCATCATGTTGAAAGATGTCCTCTTTGCTCTAACAATTAAAAGAAATTTGATCTTTGTGTTTGTATTAGATAAAAAAGATTTCGAGATTCGATTTAAGTCTGGGTTTGTGATGATAAGAAAAGATGGTCTTATAATATTGAGGGGAAAAGAATTGATGATATGTATTTCATTGTAGAGATGGCAATTAAATTCGAATCCGCATATTAAAAAATGCGAATCTAGATATGGAAATTTGAGATCTGCACAGATTGCATCTGGAAAATCGGATATCTAAATCTGGATAAAAATTATTTTAAATTAAAAATTACATGAAAAATTAAAAAATAATTTATATTTATGGATTTATGATGTTGTTGTATATTATTCATGTTGAATTATTAATCGTTGAATTATGATTGAATTTTATTTTATATTATTATGTAAAATATTGAATTTTATTTTATATTAAAAATTAAATAAAAATAAAAAATTAAATTTTATTTGTGGATTTATGATGTTGTTGTATCTTATTCATATTGAATTATTAATTGTTGGATTATGATTGAATTTTATTTGATATTATTAGATAAATTATTGAATTTTATTTTAAATTAAAAATTAAATTAAAAATATGTATTAAAATGAATTAAAATAAAAATTAAATTTTATTTGTAGATTCATGAGATTATTGTATGTTATTTATGTTAATTATTAATTGTTGAATTATGATTGGATTTTATTTGACATTATTAGGTAAATTATTGAATTTTTAAATTATATATTAAATTATTGAATTTTAATTTTTGTGGATCCGGATATCTAGTATATCCACCCGCATCTGTTGCAGATATTACCCGCATTTAGATCCGTATCTTTTTTTGCGGATCCAACTATAGAAATATGAATCCGGATCCAGATCTGGATTTTGCTAACCTTATTTCATTGGCTCTACTATTAATAAAGTTTCTTTTTATGATTACGTTTATGTGTTTGATTATCACGATATCACTTTTCTTTGGTATTTACGATTAGATGACATAAATAAAAATAAAATTATCAGAATGAGCAACAAAGGAATGCTCCCTCACGTAAATGTCGATGATTTTAACATAGATGACTCATGTGTTAAAGGAAAATTATCAAGAAAATCTTTTTGAAAACATTGAAAATCATCCGATTTACTTGAGATATAATCCATTCAAATTTATGTGGACATATGAGAATAAAAATACATGGAGGTATGGAATACTTTGTCACATTTATAGATGAATATTCATTATTTGGGCTTATATACTTGTTAAAACACAAGTTTGAGTAGGGGTGGGCAAAACTGGGTTCGGGTCGAGTCGAGTCAATAATTCGGGTTAAATTTGGGTAGGATCGGGTTCGGATTTAAAACGGGTCGGGTCAATTCGGGTCAGTTTTGGTTAATGCAATTTTGAGCTCTTTTTTCCCTATTTTTGCAGTTTTTAAGGTGGTTTTAAGACATTTTTCTTAATTGTAGTCCTTTTTTACTAATTTTCAACCAAAAAAAAGAAAAGAAAATGTTATGAAATCAAATGAATAAAGTTAAAATGGTAGAATAAGATTATTTGCCTATTGCCTTGGAGGGTAGGACTAGAATTATTATTTGCTCAACCAACAAAGTCCAAACTTAATAAAAGTTAAAATTAATACAAACTTACAAAGTCCAAAGTTAATAGGCTATTAGTCTCCATTCAAAGCACAATGTCCAAATACTAGTCTTTGAAAGTTTGAAACACAAAGTCACAAAATTTAAACATAATTAAATTGTTCGGAAACACAAATCACAAAGTTCAAACATAAAATCTAAATAAGCTTCCTTGGTTCCTTCACCTTGGTTCCTCTACAGCTCCACGCAAGCACTTTGACAAGTTCTAAATTCAAATTCTTGAACTCCAAGTTCAAGCGCCGATTGCCTAGAGAAGGGATGAAAAAATGTACAATAACTATTTTTTTTAAGCCACGTTGCAAATGAATAAACTCAATTCATATAAAAAATTGAGCAAATAAACCAAATTCATAAGGTTACACATCAAACACAAACACAAATAAATAAATCCAATATCTTTAATTGAGCTAAATGATTGTTACAATTTTTCTAATTTCTATTATATCATTATAAATTTATAATGACAAATAAATATAATAAGTTTAGCAAATTTTTCATTGCACACACACTTGATTATATATATAATAAAAAAAAAGTCAATCATGCTTATTTATGGCATTCATCACCAAATCAAGTTAATAATAATACTAGACAATAATACTATTCTATTAACTTCAATTTGTCTAACTAAAACAATTACAAATTTATAATTTTACAAACTACAATTAGACTTAAAAATTTTAAACTATAACAACTATAATTATAGTTTAAATTACAAGTTTACAACCTAATAGTACTATAATATCATATTATGAATAACGATATATATTAAAAGTTACCTTTCAAACATCCATAACACCAATGTCGGTGCTCACTGCTTCTACTGTCAAATCTTGCGATATTATAAACTCTATAAAATTCAAAAAAAGAAGAAGAAATTAGTAAGTAACTCAAGTACATGAGTACATGTAGATGTTCAATATAAAGTTATAATACATTTTAAATATATTATGTATATAATGTATGATAAAAAATTAAAAACATTACCTTCTTGTAATTCCATATGAAACATTTGCTCTTTAATGTCTTCTTGGAGGTTGTAGACAGGATTGGGAAAAAGTTTAGATTGCAGTTAATTTTCAGTGCATATCAATGCCTCAACCATCGTTGGGGTTAAAGAACTCTTATACTCATCAATAATATGACGCCTGGTGCTAAAGGCAGACTCAGATGTCACTGTGGAAAGAGGAACATCGAGGACATCCCTTGCAATTTTCTCCAAATTTGGATACCTCGATCCATTTAACTTCCACCAAAGCAAAACATTAAGTTTAAGATTGTTGGGATCTTCAACTGGATCCTTCAAATACATTTTCAATTCAGATGCTACTTTTCTGCTCTCATTCTAAACAGAAACCTTCTTGGCATATTCAAGGAAAGGGCGAGCAACTCGAAAAGTGTCATCACCTTCACCACTAGCAACATCCACAAAATTAGCCTCAATTGTAAAACATTTAGAAGAACTTGTACCACCATAGCTGCCATTAAGACCATCGTCACTATACATCGATGGTGTGAAACTAGCGAAGAATGCATTATATGCATCATAAAATTCATTCAACAAATCATTCATTGCTTTGGTCATTTGTTCAACCATCAAACTATCATTGCAAAAAATGATCTTAAAATATGTTCACCAAAATCCATTTTCGCTCGTGGATCAAGAATAGAGGCAACAATCAACATTTTGTTTATCTTTCTCGTGGACTCCCAATACTTATCAAATATTTCCCTCATATTATAAGCCATAGAGGACACCCAATGATTCGTACTTTCTTGTAGTGCAGTCAATAGTATCATAACAAATATTAAGCTGATAGTATCATAACAAATATTAGAAGTCACACTCAAAGAGGCAGAAAACAACAATATGGCATCATAAATACCTTAAAAAACTTCACAATTCGTTCAGCACTATCCTAGTTATCCGGTCCAGGCGGGCCCACCCTTCTAACATTATTTTCTTTCTCAGCAAAGTATGCCTCATAAGGTTTATCCATTTCTGTCATTCAATCAAATGCCGCTTAAAATTTCTACGCAGTCATCAACATCAAATAAGTGGAATTCCACCTAGTAGGACAATCCAAAACAACTATTCCCCTTGGACAATTCACATGCTCAGGACATTGTTTAAATGTTCGCAGCCTCGTGATGGAGGATCTCACGTACTTCACAACATTCCGAATAGCGGCAACACTAGCATTTAACTAGGGATGGTAATTTTTGGGTTCAGGTCCGGGTTTGGTTGTTCTGGATTCGGACCCGGACACAAAATTCTTATAATCGGACCCGCATTAAACCCGATTTTTTTTAATCCGGGTTCAACCCGGAAAAATCCAAGTTTTTGGATTTCGGATTTTGAACCCGGATTGCTTTATTTTTTTTTTTGAGAAACCATATGGCTTAATTTAACAGGGCACAGGGGATGGTTTAATGTTTTCCCCAACAACACATTATAGAATTCTTCCTACAATTGGTTCAACAAAATTTGATGGATAAAAGGCAAAAAACAGAACATATAACATATCCAGAACCACCAGACTACTAGAACCAAATTGCTTAACTTTGGTTCATCAAAATTTGCTGGACACAGGCCCAAAAAAAATAACATATAACACATCCAGGTTCTAAAACAAATACAACACAAATACACAATATAAAATCTAAAATTCAAAGTTTTAAAGTAATAAACATCCACAAATACAAATCCATAACATATTTCTACAATTTAAAGCTCAAATTTACAGCCACTAGTGATAAAGACTAAACTCTGAATCATCCACTTCATTGGATTGTTGCTCACTCATCCAACTTTCATCAATCAAATGCTCTGTAGAAAGTATTGCTTCCTCTGGAATTCCATCTACAAAAGATGTGTAAATCATAAACATAATGAAAAAGACAATTAATTAGTGATAAATTGATAATAAGAACAATACAACAAATAATTTGATTATAATAAATAAATTTTCATACCTTTTAAGTTTTGTTCAAGCCAAAACCAATTTTGAGTGCACACCAATGCCTCTACTGTGGATGGGTGAAGTCTACTGCGATGAGGGCTCAAATGTTTACCTCCAATGCTAAAAGCGGACTCCGAAGCAACTGTTGATACAGGAATGGCCAAAAAGTCCCTTGCAATCTTTGCAAGTATAGGATATTTGCCTTGATTATTCTTCCACCATGATAAAATGTCAAATTGACTAGTTGAAGGCAAAGTACTCTCCTCAAGATAAAACTCTAATTCTGATTTGGAATGAGTATTTTGTGTGTTTTCATTTCTAAATAATGCCCACTCATCAGCCATTTCATCCAAATCTAAATCTAACATATTAGAGTCCCCTCTTGCAGCAGCTTAAGAATTGGCACCATTAACCCCCCCACTTGAATTTGATAGATGATTTACTTCATACTCATGTACTAAATCAACAAATAACTTATGCACTCTTTCAATTTCGAACTCAGCCCTTTCCCCATATATTTTAGGAAATAAAAAGTTAATCAGTAACATTTTACGCCTAGGATCTAACATAGTCCCCACTGCAAGAACTCCATGAATAACATCCCAATACTTTTCATACTTTGCAATCATCCTAGTAGCCATATTTTTTATCCCCTCAATTGGTGATTGCAACCATGCATTCATTGACAATCTAATTTCACAAATCTTGGCAAAAAACAGATTAGATGTCGGATATCGTGTCCCCGAAAAAAGTTCTATCAACTTATAAAAGCTTTTTAGATACTCACACATAAGCTTTGACAAATTCCACTCTGACTCACTAGGTAAAGATGTATAATTTCTTTCATGTTCCTTTAAACAATCAAATACATCTTTATACAGCAATGCTGTACTAAGCATCAAGTAAGTAGAGTTCCATCTAGTTTTACATTCAAGTACTAAGTTTTTGGTTTTCTTAATACCTAATTGTTTTTTTGCATTCTCAAATTTTTCAACTCTAGCCGGTGTTGCTGTCCAATAATGAACACTATCTCTAATTTTCTCAACTCCCTTTTGTATCACTGACAAACCATCTCTAACTATCAAGTTCAATATATGAGCACAACAACGCATGTGAAAGAATTTGCCACCCATAATCATTGAACTAGTAGAAAATTTCCCCAACAACAAGGCAATCATAGAATCATTTGCAGCGCAATTATCAACAGTTACAGATGACAACTTTCTATCTATATTCCAATCCATCAAACAATCATATAACTCATTACACATTACCTCAGCACTATGTGGAGCTGGCACATATATAAACCTAACAATGTGAAAAAATAATTAAAATATTAGACAGGACATTAATTTATACTTAAACAAAAAAAACGTTTCAAGAATAGTAACTCATAATACGACTTCGCAACACCCATGAGCTATCAATGTAATGTGCCGTAATAACCATGTATCCTTTTTTTTTTGTTACTAGCAGTCCACATATCAGTAGTAATTGCGATTCTACTCTCACAAGCTTCCAAAATACCCATTGTCTTTTTCTTTTCACCATCATAAAGCCTCAAAATTTCAGCTTGCATGGTGTTTCTACTAATAGTCTCAATAGAAGGTTGGAGTAGCTTCAACAAGTCATAAAACCCAGCATACTCAACAAATGCCAAGGGGAGCTCATGTAGTACAATCATTCTAGCTACAAAAAGCTTTACTGTAGCCATATCCCATTTTGATTCGGAACTACAATTACTAAGTGAAGTGCTTCCATCAACTTTAGAAGAAAAAGATAGATGCATTTGCTGTACATTCTTAAATGACCTTCTAGGACAACGTTTAGCATGGTTTATTAAGTGATTAGTACCCCTCGAATAATGTCCTTGCATAACTAACCCACAGTGATTGCAAATTGCCTGAACTTCCTCACCCAACTTAACTTTTTTGAAATGATTCCAAGCATCAAAGACTACTCTACCACCATCATCTCGTTTTTGTGAAGTGACAGGATTAGTATTACCCCTACGGCCACGGCCACGGCCACGACTACTCCCCTGAACTGCTGTTGTTGAATTTAGTTCTAATTCAACAGCTGTATCATTATTATTTTCCGATTCTGTCCTAACTCTTACACAAACACTTTCATCACTTTTTTCAGAGGCATCCAAGTCGATTCTTTGTTCATTTTCCATATCAATTTTTCACTCTACAAAAATTGTGTCAAGATATAATTAATTCCAGCAACTTCTTCCAATTTATATGCTATATTTAACCGTAAAAGCTATAAATAATATTTTAGAGATACCATTTCTATTCTATTAACAGCAACAATAAAAAATATTTCAAAAAATAAACTATAAATAATATAATTGAAGCATAACAAATTATAGATACTAAAAATCACAGAGTTTAGCTATTAAAGTCACAAAGTATAGATATTAAAATTACAAACAGAGCAAAACAACACATAGAACACAGAACACAGTCTAATTAAATTGTGAAGACAGTCACAGTGAGTATCCTAACCGAATTTCGTTAATCTATGTGAAGAGAACAGTTAATGCCACAAAATGACTTCTTCTATCGCTGTTTGGGCCAGCCAAGAACCCACAACCAGTTAAAGCCTTAAGCTGTGCTAGACTGCTAGGTGGCTAAGCAAAATAACTAGGATAAAATAAGGGTCTGCCTAGCGCAAGTTAGCGGGAGAAATGTTATTTATGCAAATTTCTTAAATTTGATGTTATATCTCCTAAACAATTCTTAGACCGGGAGTGAAGATATTTGCACATATTTGCAGATATCCTAAACAATTCTTACTGCATTGGCAGATTATTCTAAATTTCTAATCGAGGAAAAGGATCAGGAGTGTACGATACTAACTGAAAAGAGTCATTAAACTTCAAGCAACTAAATATACACAAGTAGTAAAAACACAGGACAAGCTCGAACCCAATTTCAATGAGAGAAAGCAGAAGCAAGCCAAATAGAGTATTAATGCTAGTCAGGCTCAGAACTACCATTCATGCAGATAGCCATAGGCAGCAACCCTTTGGCTAGTTATACTTCAAATTCAATTCTAAGCTTACTCACTAACCAACTCTTAATGCACAAAACCAACAATATGCTTTAGAAGAAAAATGGCAATTGTTCTATTTTAGATAACATTTTCTCCTTATACTAGGAAAACAAAGAACAAAAAGAGGCAAATAATTTAGAAAAAAAGCTTATAATTAGTCAAGTGCTCTTATATACAAAGAAAACCATGTCTGAGGGAAAATCACATTGTGCCAGAAGCAATACAAGCTCAAAGCATAACAACAGGAAAATTGCAAAGAGGGAAAATCAAAGTGTAATAGAGCATAATTGTAAAGAGAAAGGCCGAGACTCACAAATATTCACAGCAGCAGCTGAAGTATATGTTGATGAACCTAGAACACAGCCGCGAGACTGAGGTGGATTTCAACCCCTTTTGCTGGCCGCGACAGAGTGAGAGATCAAACGAGTGATGCTGATGAGTGATGAAACGAACAAAGCCTCACCGTGAAGGTGATGACAAGCCACGCCGCGAAGGATCTGATCTGATCTGAAGAAGAGATTACATATTTACAGGAGAGTTGAAGAGAGAGTGAGAGAGATTAAGTGACGATGGAGGACTGAGGAATGAGTCACGGCTCACGGGTGAGAGAAACTGAGAGAGGAACGGATTACGGATGAGACTTGAGAGATTGAGAGGAGAAATTACAGATTTACAGTAATTGTTTTTAGGTTGAAGGAGAAATTTCGAGATAGGATCAGAGGAACGAACGAGAGAGATCTAGGGTTCACTTTTTTTTTAAAATTTTTTTCTATTTATATTATGGATTTACGGATCAAAATTAATATTAAAATAAATAATATCCGGGTCTAGGTTCCAGATTTGCGGGTTCACCTGAAACCGGATCCGGACTCGAAAAATGCGGGTTGTCAAAAATTGATCCGGATTCCAGATAAAAACTATTCCGGTGCGGGTTGAACTCGGACCGAATTTTCCGGGTTCAATCCGGGTCCGGGTTTGGTTGCCATCCCTACATGCAACTCACCCAACCCTGAAACAACAATTAAATTCAAAATATGTGCACAACAACACATATGCATATATTGTCCCGCCAATACAAGTGCATCATCATTCCTCCAAGCAAGCAATTGTATAGTGACATAACCAACAACAATCTCATTTGTAGTGGTATTATCAACAGTTATTACAAACTACTTCTTAATCCTCCAGTCATGTAAGCAAGCCACAATCGTTTTGCCAATCGACTTCCCTCTATGATCTTCGATTGCGCAAAAACTAATAATCCTCCTATTTCAAAGACCAATTGCTATCAATAAAATGAGCTCTAATCACCATTTAACTCATGTTTTGGACAGAAGTCCATAAATTAATTGTAAGAGACACCCACTACTTGTTGTTGTAAATCAAACTGTTCAATATGGCATTTTCCTCCAAAAATAACTCCATAACATCTCTACCAATAGTTCTTTGAGATGGCATAACGAAATGCGGGATCGCTACACTGCAGAAATGCCTAAATCCTTTGTTGTCTACAAAACTGAGTGACAACTCACCATAATAATCATTTTAGTTACTACCCTTCAACATGCATCTTGACTCCTTCCTTTACCCAAAACTAAATTACTTGCATTTTCTTCGTGGTCCTCAGCTGTCAAATTTTGTTGACTTCCACTTTGTTGTTCCCGAAATGTCTTGAATGCTTCACATGTCTTTATATGCCTTGTCATATTTGTAATCCCATCAAGCCTTGAATGACATTGATATTGTCTACCATAATAGTTGCACCTACATTTGTTTGGATTATCTTCGACTAAAGTGAAATGATTCCATACTTCCAATCTTTTCTTCATTGGCGGTATTTTCTGCTTCGCCTTTTCCTTTCCTCTTTGGGTTCCTTCCATTTGTACACTTTGTTCTTCATCGTCACTCATCGAATTCGATCTTGAGTGTCCAAGTATCTGAATACACAAAATAATAATTAATAATCATTAATTCAAAAATCAAAATACAGAAATATTATTAACATAATCTAATTAGTAATTTCAATTCAAATTATTCATACTTCATAAACAAAAAGTAAGAAATTCATGATTAAATAATTAATTTATAATATCCAATTACTCATTCCCCATAATAATATGATATTATTTGCCTATCTAGGTCTTAATTCTTATTATAAACCCTTTAATTTCAAGCTCAAGTTACTTGTACTTAACGACTTAACAGATGATTAACATACAATAAAATATTAATTGAATTAGTTAATTTTTTAAAGGTTGAAGGCTTGAAGTGCACATAATCATATAACACATTATAATTATAAAATATATGTAACACTAACATAATACTTAATTTTAATATTTAATCTACCAAATGTCCTAATTTTTTATTCATAAAAAATCAATTATTAACTATTATTAAAAATTATCAATTAACATTATTTCAATTATTAATAATTGAAATTTTTTTGTTATTTATTAACAATTAATAAAATTTATTCATAACAAACTCATAAATACATCAATTTTATTTTATTTTATTACTAACATTTAAAAATACATAATTACAAGAATCAAATAATAACCAATTACATAATAAATAACCAATTAAGCATATATAACTATATAGTATTACCATGAATTGAAAGTTGAAACTTAGAAAAATTACAAAGTCACAAAGGAGCAGCAGATCACGGCAAACACTCTGGTCGGGTTAGAGGCGCGGGATTGGAGCATTAGATCACGACAGTCGACAGCAGATCATGGCAGCAGATGGAGCAGCAGATCATGACAACAGATGGAGCAGCAGATCATGGTAGTAGATCACAGGATTGCAGCAACAAATCACGGCAGTAGACGAAGCAGTAGATCACGGTAGTCAGCAGCAGATCATGGAAGCAGATGGAGCAGTAGATCTAATGCGAATCTCACAATGAAACTTTCAAACCCACACTTAATTTGTAGTTTCAACTTCCCAAAAAAGGTCTAAATAGATTTAAGACAAACAAAACCTTGACCCAATGCTTAAGAAAACATGAACCAAAGGTATAGAGAATGATATTGACGCCACGCTCCAGAAATAGATGAGAAGGTGAGTGATAAGTCTAAATTTGGAACACTACAAGAATGTAAATTCTTAATAAGTTCACTAGTTCTTAAAAGAACCAAACAAAGAATAATCTTTCAAATTCAAATAACATTCATCTCTAATTTTTATTACATAGCAAGATTGCTGAGTTTAAATAGGTTAAAAGAAACCCAAGATCCTAAAAATACAAATGGAAACATTGGAACAACCCTCCAAGTAGGTTTGTCAAAGGATGCTTCAAAAGTCTTCTCCAACCTATCATAATTAATGCTATCTTTGACAAACTTAATGCTAGCCTACTATAATTAATGCTATCATTGACAAACTTAATGTTAGCCCACCATCATTGATGGTAGACTTATCTTACACATTGACAAATTTGAAACAAAACAAACAAATGAAGTTGAAAAACAAATGAGTCATTGAAAATCCCAAGTCTGAAGAAGCTGTAATGAAGTGGTCATAACTCCTTCTAAAAAGCTCCAAATCTAGTTCTGTAAAATTTATTCAAAAGCTAACGTAATTATCTTTCCAACGGTATATGGCTTGCATATTATGTCTAGCTCAATCAATATAGTTTTTATTCCGAATTTGACTTTCTATATTTGATACAAATTGTGTATTTGGCTGCCCAATAACTTGAATAATGCCCACAATGCCTTGTCTTCTCTTCAAGCCCAATTCATAATGTCTTGGATCTTGAATTGCATTTTCAATCCATATTTTCTCAATTAATCCATTTAAAGCAGCTTGCATATTTTTGGCTCTAACTCTTGTAATTGGGCTTCCATGAATGTGTAAAGGATCACTTGAAGTTTTAATGGTATTACCTTGATGGTTCTCATCATTCCTCTTTTTCTCAAAAGGATTCGTCATCGAATCTTCACCTACATCGAAAGGAGAAATATCAGAAACATTAAAAGTAGCACTCACATTATACTCACCAGGAAGATCCAATTTGTAGGCATTGTCATTGATTCGTTCAACCACTTGAAATGGATAATCTCCCCTTGGAAGCAACTTGGAACGCCTTTTTGCTGGGAACCTCTCGTTTCTCATATGCACCCAAACCCAATCTCCAGGCTGAAAAACCACTTGCTTACGTCCTTTGTTGGCTTGAGTAGCATATTGTTCAGTTTTCTTTTCTATGTGTTGTCGTGTTCTCTCATGCAATTGCTTGACAAATTCAGCTTTCTTTTTACCATCCATACTAGCATGCTCATCAATAGGTAAAGGTAATAAATCCAAAGGAGTTATTGGATTAAAACCATATACAATCTCAAATGGTGAAAATTTAATAGCTGAATGGACAGTTCTATTGTAACCAAATTCAACATGTGGCAAACATTCTTCCCAAGTTTTCAAGTTCTTTTGAATAATGGCACGCAATAAAGTAGACAGAGTTCTAATTACAACCTCAGTTTGTCCATCAGTTTGTGGATGATAAGTAGTAGAAAACAAAAGTTTAGTACTCAACTTACCCCACAAAGTTTTCCAAAGTGGCTCAAGAACTTAGCATCTCGATCTGAAACTATGCTCCTTGGTACTCCATGCAACCTGACTATTTCCTTGAAAAACAAATTAGCTATGTTTGTTGCATCATCAGTTTTGTGACATGGAATGAAATGTGCCATCTTTGAAAACCTATCAACAAAAACAAAAACAAAATCATTTCCCTTTTTTGATCTAGGTAAACCCAAAACAAAGTCCATGGAAATATCAACCCAAGGTTCATTAGGTATGGGCAGAGGGTTATACAATCCATGGGGTGAAACTCTAGACTTAGCATGTTTACAAGTGATACACTTCTCACATATTCTTTCAACATCATATTTTATATGTGGCTAAAATAAGTGTTCTTTTAAAACATCTAAAGATGTCCCATTAAACCACCCCCATGAGCTTCACGCACAAGCAATTCACGCAAAGAACTATGAGGCACACACAATTTATTTTCTTTAAATAAAAACCCATCATGCCTATAGAACTTACCAAATGCAACTTTTTCACAAACATTAAACATATTAGCAAAATCAGGATCATTAACATTTAATTCTTTAATGTACTCAAATCCTAACAACTTTGCATTTAATGTAAAGATAAGTGCATACCTTCTAGATAATGCATTAGCCACCACATTCTCCTTACCTTGTTTATATTTAATCACATAAGGAAATGGCTCAATAAATTCAATCCATTTGGCATGTCTCTTATGTAACTTACCTTGCCATTTCAAATGCTTCAATGACTCATGATCAGTGTGTATAACAAACTCTTCAGGTAGAAGATAATGTTGCCAAGTTTCCAATGCTCTCACTAATGCATACATCTCCTTGTCATAGGTAGCATAGTTTAGGGCTGCTCCACTTAATTTCTCACTAAAATAAGCAATTGGACACCCTTCTTGCATCAAAACAGCTCCAATACCTATACCTGAAGTATCACACTCAATTTCAAAAGTTTTAGCAAAATTAGGTAAAGTAAGTAATGGTGGAGAAACCAATTTCTCCTTAATTAGATTAAATGCCCTTTCTTTTTCACTACTCCACTTAAATCCCACATGTTTCTTCACAATTTCAGTTAATGGTGCAGCAAGGGTGCTAAAAGCTTTCACAAATCTTCTATAAAAACTAGCAAAACCATGAAAACTTCTTACCTCACTTACACTTTTAGGTGTAGGCCACTTTTTAATAGCATTTACCTTCTCTTTATCAACCTCAATTCCTTCAGCACTTACAACATAACTAAGAAAATAAATCTGAATTGTATAAAAGGAACACTTCTTCAAATTAGTATACAACTTTTCATTCCTTAAAGCAGTTAATACACTTTGCAAGTGTTTAATGTGTTCATCTAAGCCTTTGCTTTAGATCAAAAAATATTCAAAATAGAGAACTACGAATTTACCAATAAAAGCACGTAAAACATGGTTCATTAACCTCATAAAAGTGTTAGGTGCATTAGATAACCTAAATGACATCACTAACCACTCATATTAACCATATTTTGTTTTAAAAGCAGTTTTCAACTCATCTCCCTCTCTAATCCTAATTTGATGATATTCACTAAACACACAAGAACCATGCAATTGATCAAGCATGTCATCAAGTCTAGGAATAGGATGTCGATACTTTACAGTGATTTTATTAATTGTACGATAATCAACGCACATCCTCCATGTTTCATCCTTTTTGGACACTAGTAAAACTGGCACAGCACATGGACTCATGCTCTCCCTCACATATCCTTTTGCCAAGAGTTCTTCAACTTGCCTTTGAAGCTTCTTTGTCTCCTCGGGGTTACTTATATATGTTGGTCTATTAGGAATGGTAGCTCCAGAGACGAAGTCTATTTGATGCTCAATTCCCCTAATAGGTGGCAAACCGTTAGGGACTTCATTTGGAAACACATCGTCAAAGTTCTGCAAAAGAGTCACAATAGCACTAGGTAAAGAAAAGTTAAGCTCATTAGTATGTAAACAAGCCTCTTTGCACAAAAGTACAACGATAGGCTGTTTAGAAAAGAAAGCCCTCTTAACCTCGCTCTCATTTGCAAATAAGTTCACTTGCTGCCTTTATTTTCTCTGAATAATATTTTTTTTTCTATCTTTTCACTTGCTTTTCTCTCAATTTCTCTTTCTTTTGTACTCTCATTTTCCTTTTTTGTATCACTCTCTTTTTGTATTGACATTTGATCCTCATACATTTGACTAGGTGTTAATGGTACAAGAGTGATTTGCTTTTTATTCATTACAAAAGAATATCTATTTAAGTAACCATCATGTGTCACACGCCTATCATATTGCCAAGGTCGACCCAAAAGAATATGTCCAGCATGCATGGGTACTACATCACATAGAACCTCATCCTTGTATCTCCCAATAGAGAATGAAACAAACACTTGTTTATTTACTTTAACTTCCCCACAATCATTCAGCCATTGTAACTTATATGGCCTAGAATGTTTCAAAATTTTCAAATTCTATTTTTCAACTAAACTAGTGCTAGCTACATTAGGACAACTTCTACCATCAATTATCATACTACATACCTTATCTTTGATGTGGCATCTAGTATGAAATATGTTATCACATTGTACCTCCGCATTCTGTTCTACTTGCATGTTGAGAGCACGCCTAGCAACCATCAATTTACCATCAACATGATACTTTACACCATCATTAGCATCCTCTAAAGGTGGCATAGGATCATCATCCCATTCACTCTCGGTTTCCACATCACCATCATCCCTGAAGATCATTGCTCTCTTATTTGGGCATTGAGATGCAATATGACTTGTCCCCAAACATTTAAAAAACTTAATATCTCTATTTCTAGAGTGTTGGGAATCGGATTTACCTTTGCTTTGGTTGCCTCCATCTTTATGATCCTTGATTGGCTCAATCTTAGGCTTTGAAACAACATTTTCATCTTTGCTCCATTTTGACTTCCATGAGGAAGATGAACCCAAATTGGTTCTAGTGGAACCTTTCCTTTTTAGTTGTCGTTCCACTTTCATGGCCATGTGAATCATGTCTTCGAACTCAACATAGTGCTAGAAGTCAACCACATTAGCAATATCTTGATTAATCTAGCCATAGTGGCCTCTTGTTCTTCTTCAATGTTGGCTCAAATCATGATTACTTTCATCTCCTTGTGGCAATCTTCCACACTTCTGGAACCTTGTGTAAGACTTTGAAGTCTTTGGTGCAGCTCCCTATAATAATGACTAGGAACAAATCTCCTCCTCATGATGGCTTTCATCTCCTCTCAAGTGTTTATAGGCTTTTCACGATTTCTTCTCCTACTCAAAACAAGTTGATCCCACCAAATAATGGCATAATCAGTAAATTCAACAGCAGCTAGTTTTACCTTTTTCTCCTCAGAGTAGTTGTGGTAATCAAATGCTAGCTCCACCTTTTTTCCCACTCCAACTAAGCTTTTAGATCATTTTCCCTTGAAAAGAAGGCATTTTCAGTTTGATACTCCCTAAATCATGATGTATATGTCTTGCCCTTCTATCATCTGTTCCACGCATGTCAACAGTGGCATGGTCATCAAAATTATCTAGGTCATCACCATCTTCTTCTCCCATGGCAGCACGCTCTTGATTACCTTTTACATTAGGAGCTATTGGTTGTTGCCCCCTTTGTAGATTGGCTATGGCAGTGTCTTACCTCTCTAATTTGTCACAGATCTCTCCAAACATCAGACTCATACGCTCAAATTGTTGTTGCATGGCTTTGAGTATGATTGATTGTTCTATAGCTTTTTGATCTTTTGACATATTTGTGATCTGAAAAGAATGTTAGCAAAAGACCTCACAACACTCCCTCACGTGTTTCACTCAATTTGATGTCACTTAACTCTCGTGTTTGACATACAAATTGGCTTTTTTCACTCAATTTGATGTCACTTAACTCTCGTGTTTGACACACAAATTGACTTTTACCCTCTAATGATCTCACAAACTTTTTTTTTATTTACCACACTTAATTCTCTCTTTCAGTTCTTTATTGAATTAAATAAACAAAATCAAGGAAAACCCAAGTGGCACACTAAGATACTAAAAAAAGAAAATGAATTAAGAGGACACAAAGAACGACAAAGGAAATTGATGAAAAGAAAGCAAGAAAGCAAAGGAACACAATTGATATTGTGTGTAAACAATGTCAAGGAAAATGAATAACTAAATTTCAATTTGATGAAAGTAGGAATACTTGATTCATTTTGCAATCTGTTTTATTTTTGGTACGTTTTTTTTCTTTTTGGTACTTTTTTTTTCTTTTTTGTTGATAATCAAAATAAATAAGACATTAAAACCTGATTAGAAACTAGCTCTGATACCAAATGATGCGAATCCCATAATGAAACTTTCAAACCCACACTTAATTTGTAGTTTCAACTTCCCAAAAAAGTTCTAAACAGATTTAAGACAAACAAAATATTGACCCAGTGCTTAAGAAAATATGAACCAAAGGTATATAGAATAATATTGACGCCACGCTCAAGAAATATATGAGAATATGAGTGATAAGTCTAAATTTGGAACACCGTAAGAATGCAAATTCTTAATAAGTTCACTAGTTCTCAAAAGAACCAAACAAAGAATAATCTTTCAAATTCAAATAACATTCATCTCTAATTTTTATTACCTAGCAAGGTTGTTGAGTTTAAATACGCTAAAAGAAACCCAAGATCCTAAAAATACAAATGGAAACATTGGAACAACCCTCCAAGTAGGTTTGTCAAAGGTTGCTTCAAAAGTATTCTCTAACCCACAATAATTAATGCTATCTTTGACAAACTTAATGCTAGCCTACTATAATTAATGCTATCATTGACAAACTTAATGTTAGCCCACCATCATTGATGGTAGACTTACCTTACACATTGACAAACTTGAAACAAAACAAACAAATGAAGTTGAACAACAAAGGTGTCGTTGAAAATTCAAAGTCTGAACAAGCTGTAATGAATTGGTCATAACTTCTAGAGAACTCCAAATCCAGTTTTGTAAAATTTATTGAAAAGCTAACTTAATTATATTTCCAACAGTATATAGTTTGCACATTACTTCTAGCTCAATCAATACGGTTTTTATTCTGAATTTGACCTTTCTATATTTGATACAAATTGTGTATTTGGCTGCCCAATAACTTGAATAATGCCCACAATGCCTTGTCTTCTCTTCAAGCCCAATTCATGATGTCTTAAATCTTGAATTGCATTTTCAATCCATATTTTCTTAATTAATCCATTTAAAGCAGCTTGCATATTTTTATCTCTAGCTCTTGTATTTGGGCCTCCATGAATGTGCAAAGGATCACCTGAAATTTTAATGGTATTCCCTTGATGGTTCTCATCAAGATCGCGGCAGCCAACAACAGATCACGGGATTGTGGCTGGTTGTTGGGTATCAGTTTCTCACGAGGATTCAAGAGGGTTCACCGAGGGTTGTGTGGCTGTGTGCGTGAGTCTGTTACTTTGTGTGTGCGTCAGACTGTCTGGTGTTTGCGTGTATAATGTGTGTTTAGTTTTTTTTTTGGGTGACCCAGTCGGGTATTCGGGTTTGGTCTACAAGTTCCCATTCGATCGGGTTTGAATCACAACCCGATCTGACCCGAACCCAAAATGTTTTAGGTCGGGTATTTTGGCCACCCCTAAGTCTGAGGCTTTAGAAAATTTCAAAATATACAAAAAGGAAGTAGAGGCTCAATTTTGTCGATCTATGGAAACCTTGAATAATAATCATGGTGGTGACTATGAAGCTCTTGATGATTTCTGCAAACAGAATTGGATAAGACATATCTACATAATACCTTACACGCCACAACAAAATGAAATTACAAAAAGAAGAAATCGAACTCTATTAGATATGATGGGATCTATGATGTCTTATTAGAAATGTCACTACAATTTCGGGGAAAGGCTTTATTTACAACAACATATATATTAAATAGAGTTTACACAAAGGCTAAACCTTTATAGAGTAAGCGAGGAAATTAGGGTTATCATGGATCATTTTGTATGTAAAGTTTGTTTCGAGGTATCAAAGATGAATCTATGTGACACTAGATGTTTAGTGTAAAGTCACCAAATAAAACTATGTACGGACATGTTATTCTTAGTTCAGGATATTGGTGCCATTTTACTTTTGCAAAATGAAGATACCATTACTTTTGTAGTTTATTTTTGGTATCATGATATATGATAATTAACAAGAATGTGCACTTGAAAATTATAATCATCTAAAGAATATAAACCACATCATTTGATCAAGTGGGAGATGTTAATATATGTGTGACCAAATGCTAACATGCATAAATCATGGCTTGTATAATATATCACAAAGATTATACATGCCATATAATACAATAAAAGGATGTGTCCCTTACAAGAGACATATGTTTACATGTTTGAATCTGAATGCACAACTTCCAACAGATAGTAGAAGTTATTTGTTCAGATTCAAACATGTAATTGGTTTTTTGATTGCCTATATAAAGGCATGACTATATCATAAATAAGATATCTCCAAGATACTCTTAAAAACTAAAGCGTTTAACTTATAGTATGAATTTGGGGTTCTTTAGGTACCAGCCTAACAACGATGTACATCGATCAATAAAATTCAATAATTTGGTCATTTTATATTATTAGAAAAAAGAGTTAAATAAAACTTATCTTAAAGCAACTTTAATGGTTAAAGATACTTAAGTGAAAAAGATATTAGAATGACTCATTCTTCACACGTCTATCGAATTGCCAAGATCGACCAAGTAATAAATGTCTAACCTGCATTGGTATTACATCATATAACACCTTATCTTAATACTTGCTAATCCGAAAAGTTACTAGCACCTGCTTGTTCACTTTCATCTCACCACTGTCATTTAACCACTGTAGTTTGTATGGCCGTGGGTGTTTAAGTGTCATAAGCCCTAACGTTTCCACCATGATAGTACTACCAACATTAGTATAATTTCCTCCATTTATATTCATACTACATACTTTGTCGTGAACATAATACCTAGTATAGAAAATGTTTTCTCGTTGTACTACTTCGTCTTCCTTTACTTGGACACTCAAAGTTGTCCTAGCTATTACAGTCAATTCCCCAGGGGTTGTATACTCTTCATCTTCAATGTCCTCTAACGGTAGCATCTCATTTTCTCCTGTTTCATCTTCAGTCACAATCTCACCATTGTCCTGCAATATCATAACTCTTTTATTCACACATTCACTTGCTATATGTCCTCTGCTTTGACATTTAAAAAACTGAATGTCACGATTCTTAATAATAGGAGTCATGGTGTTACTTTGTGAATTGTGCTTGGAGGACTTGGATCTCGGCTTAGGTGCAATAGATGCTTGTGGCCTCTTGTCTAGCTTCACATAGCTTAGCTTCCAAGGAGTGGATATTGAGCTTAGGGCTGCATGGGCCTCTTAAGTTGCTGCTCAATCTTGTTGGCCTCTTGGACCATCTCTTTAATTCCACATAATGTTGCAAATTAACCATATTTTCAATCTCTCGATTATGGCCATTCAAGAATTGTGCCATGGTAACTTCTCTATCTTCCTCCACATTTGCTCTAATCATGGTAGTCTTCATTTCTTTCTAGTAATGCTCCACGCTTTGGCTACCTTGTGTAAGACTTTGTAATTTTTGGTACAAGTCTCAATGGTAGTGGTTAGGTACAAAACGTCTTCTCATCAATAATTTCATTTCATCCCATGTCTCAACTAGACGTTTCCTATTTCGCCCCCTACGTATTACAAGCTAATCCCACCAAGTAATAATATAGTCAGAAAACTCAATCACAACTAATTTTATCTTTTTTGCCTCTGAATAACTATGGCAATCAAATATGAACTCTATTTTCTTCTCCTATTCAAGGTATGCTTCCGGGTCGAATTTACTTTGAAAAGATGGAATCTTCATCATCCGTATTCCTAACTCTCCCACCCCGTCCATCTCTCATATAGCTACCCACTGAGTCCTCCATTTCATCATACCCATCCCTATAATAGTCATCGATCTCTCTTCTAACTGGAACTCTATCCCTCATACGTGATTGGGGAATAGGTTGTGGTTGCCCCGCAAATGTGTTCTTTACTTAATCCAAACACTCATGTATATGCTCTAGTTTAGCCCTCATCATCCTTCTCATCTCTCCCATCAATGCTTGAATTTGCAAATTCTGAGTAGTTGCGAATTGATCCTTTTCATTTATGTTTTGCTCTGGGTTGTAAGACATGGCTAACATTTACAAAAGAAAGTTAGAAATAATGTGGAAATGACCTCACCTCACTCCCATATGTGTTTCACTCAAGAAAAATGATTCACTCAATTCCACTCGTGCTTCACTCAAATTTATTGGTTTTTACCCTTTAATACGCTCACACTCTGTTGTCTTTTTTCACTCGTAGTAATTCTCACTCGGTTCTTATCCAACTAATCAAACCAATATCAAGATTTCAGTAGCAATTCACAAAGATTACACTAAGGAGACTTGAATTTCAAGAGTAAGAATGGAATGTGTATGTCAGGTTGGGTTTCGATTTTGGGAAAAAAATTTCACTTAAGAGGTAAAACCAATTTTGGACTCTACATGACACTAATAAATGAAAATTGAACAAAAGATTTTAAGCGAAGGTCGGAGACTTTCTCTTTTTTTTTTCCTTTTTTTAAGGAAAGGAATAGTTAAATTTACGGATTTTAAGGAGAATTAAACCACAAGGATGTAAAATTGATTAAAAAAAAAAGAAACCTTAAAAGTACTATTCCAATACTGTATGCGCGGTACTTTTCACGACTTTTTTTTGTTTTTTTAATACTAGAATAAGAATGAAAATTTTCAAATAAGAATTTAAAACAATAAAGATAGATGAATCTGACCTTAATGCCTAAACTCTAATACTAAATGATAAGAATCCCGTCAAGAACTAATGCGACCTTAATCAATTTAGTTCTCAAGATCAAATCTAAACCTGTAATTGAATGGAACTGTGACCTAATGCTTAATGAAAGCACGAATCTTGGTATGTGAGGACACCACAATCAGTTGTAGATTATCTGATTGATAAGTCAAGAGTTTGAACGCAACGAAAATACGATAAGTTCAAAAAGTTTGTTTAAGAACCAAAAAGAATGAATTCCCTCACCAATTGCATCAAAACTTATTTTCTCTATTTATTGGATGTGAGTACATTATATAGGGTTGGTTACATGATTTTTTTGGAAGTAAATCCTAAACCAAAATCAAATCTGAATCTAAAAAAAATAGAAAAAAAATCTAAATCAAATTAGAATCCTAATCCAAGCGAATATGAAAGAATCTAAATCAAATCATAATCCTAATCCAAGTGAATATGAAAGAATCTAAATCAAATCAGAACTCTAATCGGCTTAAATGTCTTACATTAATTAAAATGGAAACTTGACAATTAAAAGAGAAATAACTTATTTGTTTCTCCACTAGCCTCCTTAAGAAACGAGAAAGTTTCCGAAAAAGGAAAATAATATATTTTCCCACCATAATATGCAAGCCAACTTTTTATTTCATAGAAGTGATTATTTGGAAACTTCAAAGCCTGAATCATGCATTTATCATGTGCGATTCCTTCACCTCTATGAATTTGATTGAGCCTAAGTTACTTGAATCGACCCATTAAGAGTTTCTTTCAATTTCTTTACTTGAGCTCTTGTGAGGAGTCTGACGAGAACTTGAATAAAATCTGAATATGCCTCATCCGACATGCTTGTGACAATTTTTGTCCTTAATCTCATCAAAGGCAAAATATAAAAATGAGAGAATATTAAAACCATAGTTTGCATACTGAGAGTGAATCTTATAACCTTAGCATATTTTTATATTGATTCCTATTAATTTCTTTTCTTGCATTTAATTTTCTTTACTTAATAAATTGACTACTAGATTTTAAATTCCTTGTGCTTCGATCCCGGACTTATCAGATTATATTATAATTAGACACTCTTATACTTGAAAGTAATAACTTTTTTGAGTCGTGCCCACCGCCCCCCCCCCCCCCATTTTGTCTATTCCTTCTTATTTGCTAAACACTGAAAAAAGTTAGAGACTTTAGAATTTTAATATATAAGTCCTATATCCTTTTATTATTTGGTTGGAATTGTTTATGATCACATAATGTTCAATGATACCATTTAAAAGCTTATCTTTTAAAACCTTCCTTAAATATTCTTGTTATCGAGTATAGAAAAAAGCAAGGGTCATTCTCGAAGAAGATTGTTCCCAGTTAATAAGTTATACACATAAAACATAGAAACTAATCAACAACAAAAATTTAGTTAAAAAATCCATCTAAACTTAACAAAATTTAACAAAATTAATTCAAACTTTTCAATCTACCAAGGACACATTAGTGAAATGCATACAAAATTATGGGGGAATTGGTAGTTGATTTGCTATATAAACTAAATAAAGAATTTAAAGTAGAAAATATGAAATTATAGAAAATAATTTTTAAAAGGTTTATATATGATGCGAAATGTGGTGTGAGGAATTATTCTCTACTACTAAACATGAGATTTTATGTCAATTATCAGAATTATCATTCACTTTCTTTTGAAAACAACAACCATAAGATAATTACAAGCTTAATTATCATGATCTTTCCTAACTTAGTTGTTAAGTTAAATAATTTTTTTACTCTATCTCTTTCCATGAAATAACCTAAAATAAGCTCTCTAGATTCAATTTAACAAAAGCATTAAAATCAAGGAAGACAAAAGTTGAATCAAGAAACAAATACACAAGCTTGGTTTATATATTTTGAATTATATTCCACATGCAATCAGATGAAAATATCTCATAATCTTGATCACGATATGCCATTTAGGTTTAATTCTTTGACAATTACAAATTAAAAACTCTAAACTAGGAATCAAAAATCACATTAAATTCATCTAGTTGGCCACCTAAAGAAACAAGATAGCAATTTTTCAACATTAAAGTAAGTGAAACATAAAATAAGAGAAAGATGAAGAAATTCTGATTTTAAAACTTTATTAATAAAAATCCATATCTTGGATTTTAAAATCAACCGTAACCAATAAAAATATCATGTTTGAATTATTAAGTATTAAATCCATTAAAGAAACTAACAAAGCACAAGAGAGAGAATGACTTATTGATTGAAATTTAGTTATGACCGCTAAATTTGCTCTCCAATTCACCTACTCCTCTCTTCCTTGTGATCTTCTCTCTTATGAATTGATGCTTCATCTTTTTTTTTTCCTTTTTTTTATTTTATGCTAGGCTTGTTTCTAGTAGTGGTTCATTTAGATCTTTAATCTTAATATTTGTAGAACTTGTAAAATTCATGTGAGCTCTCCTTTTCCAGTAAGAATAGGACTTAGAACCATTGATTTTCTATATAGCCGATTATTTTTATAATATAGTCAATAATAATTATTTTAAAAGTTGTAGTATTATCAAATTGGTCTTAATTGACGTGAAAGTCAAATTAATAACTTTCAAATGTTGGTGTATTGTGAGGGAGATGAGATTTCTCTTCTCATTCAAACCAATAAAAAAAGAGAATATAGATGTCAAATTCCTAACTTTCGAATATTTATAAGTACGCCTTACAAACATTGTCATTCTAACATAATTCATACTTTAAATAAAATGGAAAAACATAAATGCTGATTTGCCCCAAATAACAGAACTAAAGACTAAAATGCATTTTATTTTACAAGGTATTTGTGATTTACAATTATAACCTGAACATATGAAGGAAAATTCCAATAAAAAATTGGGGCCAAGAACTCAAGGTCATATCCGTAATATCACCACACAAAGGATTTTTGAAGTTGGAAAAGCAGTTAAAGATGGTCCATGTCCTTCTTATTCTCACTAACATTAAAACTGTGATTATAGAGAGGAAGAAACTGTGATTTTGGTTTAACCATCCACTACACCAGATTTATCTGTAGTTTCCTAAAACTTCAGGGTAGGTATGTGTTAATATCTGAAAACCAATTCTGTTTTTCTCATGAGTTTTCCACCTCACTTTTTTTGCAAATTAAAAAATAATCATAAAAATTACACATTATTTTTTTGTGACTTAGATTTTTTTAGAATATTTGATTACAAATATTGCTTTGACGTAAATTTCAATTGACTATTTTAACCTATTAAAGTAAAATTATCAAGAATATGCTTTAACTTTAATATTTTTCTAATTTGTACTAAATTTATTGTTTCTAATACTACTTTTTATTATTATGATTATTATTTTTAAGTAAATTAACAAAGTGTCGTTATGACACAATTCTCATATAAATTATTAGACTGTCAAATTTATATTATTTATACGTAAGGATAGTGAAATCAAAATTAGGTTTAATTTAAAAATATTAGATTATAAGTAATAAAATTAAATACCTAAATTATTATATACAATAACTCGTGTTTTATTAGGGTAATTTTAACTTTTTATATCATAATAATAAAATAATAAAATAAAATTTATATTAAAATTTGTGATTAAAGATGGTTAAAGAATTTAAGAAAAAAATTAATAAAAGAATTTAATTGATTAATTTTATGAAATTTTTATTAATTTTTATTTTTAAAAATATTACGAATTTATTATAATTATTTTTTAAAATTAGGTAAATTTACAAAAATAGGGGGCGGAAATATCCGTATCCCTTTCTCGTGGCTCCGGTACCTTTGTCGCATTTTCTTTGGAAGCACGTCTACTGTTGCAAAAATGCACATATCCTTTAACGGCTTTTCGAACTAAAAGAGAATATCCTTTAAAAATAAATCTGATGTACGGTCCACAGATCTTGACTTCATATTTCTTGTAAAAAAACATTTTATTTTCTTTCTGCATTCTTTGCATCGTTGCAAACAATGAGTTCTCCACTATACGCTGCGTTTTGTCTTCCTTCTTCTTCTTTTTTTTCGAAATTTTCAAGATACCGTGTGACCTGCTGCAGTGGAGCCCAGCAGAAATACGTGGCCAGTGATCTGAAGTTGGCTTTGCATGATGTTCTCGATTCCATTGGAACGGATACCACTTATGCTAGGGTAACTATGATTTCTTCATTGTTTTATTATTTTTTTATAATTTATTTCGTAATTTTATGTTTTGTATGATTAAATTTGATGAATTAATGGGGTCAGCTTAATTCAGTGAATGTGATTATAAGAATAACAATTTTATTTAGGCTCTTCATTTACTTTTCTTGATTTTTTCTTGTCTTAGAATTATATAATAATATAGCAATTCTCTACGTGCCATACTATTATTATCTGCATTCACTTCGCTCTTCAAAATTAATTGAAAAAGGGGGGAAAAAGGTATATATTGTTTCACAGGGTAATTCAACATAATTTCCGATTGAGAAAATGTACCACTGGTTTGGGCTGAGGTAACGTGGATATATTCACCTGTGCACATATGTAATTATTGGGAAATTTACTGTTTGCACAACAAAGCTAATGTAATAAAATGAATACATAAAATAAAAAATTGTAGTGAGATTTGTGTACTTGGCCTACCTGTACTTTGTGAATTTTTGTTTGATGGAAGATTTATTGATTCTTTAATATAATATATTTCCTCGTACTGATTAGTCTTCTTTCTTCATCGATAATTGAGCAGGAGGCTAGAGAGGGTTTCTACTCTCAGATTAAAAGATTATCCAATGTTGAAAGGGAAACGAGTATTAGCATTAATAAATGTGTGGATTTAGGTAAAACAGCTCTTCATATAGCCGCAGAGGATGACTCCCTCATTTCGCACTCATCAGTACCTCTCCCTGTTGATGCCTTCATTAGTCGGTTGGATGATCTGTCTGTGGGATACTGCCCTCATTATAGTTCTGGTTTTAGGTCATCGCCAGAAAGTGTTTTGGAGAGTATTGAGAGATATTTATTTGATAAAAAGGTATGCTTGTTGTAAGATATAACATATGTAGTGAATTTACAGCCCCTTCTTATGTGTTTCTGAGTTAATTAGTTGTTCTACTCAATGAAAAGCCAAAAAAGTGTATAACAAGGTATTCTAATTTTGTCCTTTTGTATATGTGATCTCTGGGATGTATTTGATTTCATGTCTGCTGAGGAAATGTTTGTAACTGTGATGCTTCTGCTTAATTTTGAAATTACAAAAGCTAAAGTGTTTCTTAAACACTCACTTTTTTATTTGGCAGATATCTTTTACACTTGACAACTACTGATTCTGTTTTTCAGTAGTTATGGATTACAGTCACAGCATCTCAATTCTCAGCCTCAAATATTCCCCAAGTTTGCTTGATCTTTTTTTTTTTTTAATTCTACTTTTGATTATTGATATTTTGTTAATGTTAAGAGTGCCCAAAGTTTAAATCTGCAAGCCTAAGGAATTCCTGAGCAAAACTGCAGAATCTACAGTACTTGAATTATCAGTGGAGATTCCGTTAGAGACCTACATAAGTATTTTTGGCGTAGGTGTAAAACTTGGGACCATTTAAATAGTGTTGATGTATTCTTGTCTTTTTCTTTTCATTTTTTTCCGATTGTCTTTTTTCTCTTTATCTTTCCGATGCCTATGCCTATAAATAGGCTTTGTGAAACTAGTGGTGACACAAACTTGATGAACAATGCATAATGTGTTCTCCCCAGTCTCTCTTTACTAGGATCTCTCCTTCCTTTCTTACTACTCTCTTCCATTCCGTTCTTCTTCTCAATTCATCCCACTTTGTAAGTTTGCTTTGAAAAAAATGAGGACCTCCATAATTTTGATAGAGATGTATCTTCATTTTCTATTCAAAATTTATTTTATAAACTGGTTGTGCATTGTGGAACCTCAGCTTTTTTATATATGTCCTTATTTTTTCTTGTCAGGGTTTTCGGAGAACGAATGCAAGGAATCAATTAATAGAACCAAGATCATTATATCTTCACTCAGTATGGAGTTCAATCTTTTATCTCCTTCCATGTTCTCTGTTGGAAGAAAACGGCATCATAGAGGGAACGTATGAGGTTTAATTTACCATTGTGTGCAGGTTTTGACACATCGCACAGGCTCTGCAGTTATGCTATCACTAATATACTCAGAAATCCTTAAAATGCTTCGCATATGGGGCCTTATCGATTTTGACGTTGAGATATCATTTCCTCTTGATCTTTATAGTCTTCCTAGAGGCTACCAGAAGCAGAAAAGTAAGGACTCTGATCAGCCTCACATCATAACAGTGCAAATGCTATTGGAGGAGGTAACTTCTATGATCTTGCTCATGTATGCTTGGTGTGGTTTAAGTCGGTGAAGTTGGAGATGCTAAATATATTGACAGAATTCATAAACTGACTTGTGTTTATGAAACTAATATTCATAGAGCTTTATCAGAAAAATGATGAACACATGAATTGCTCTTTGGCCTTATTAAATGTTTGTTTAATAATAAACAATTGTACGCAGATTTTGAGAAATTTAAAAAACGCTTTCTGGCCCTTTCAACATGATCGATCCAGAAGCTTATTCTTAAGGGCAGCCCGTGCTGCTAACTGCATTGATCAATTGAACAGTGGGGACAGGTAATTTACCTATATTGCCAAGTAATCAGCACCTATGAAAAGCCAATATATTTTAGGCTTCATTGAGAATTCTTCTCCCACCCACCCTCCCTCTCCCCCATTGCTCTGCCCCTAGTTTTCTTTTTTATTTTGTATTTTGTATTTTTTATTTTTTCACTTTCTTCAAATTTTATTGCTTTTGTACTGCAGTGGCTTGCAGCTTGCATCAGCAAAGGCTGCTCGACATCGGTTAGAACATGGTGATTGGACCAGTGTACGCTTTGGGGATATGAGATGTGCATTAGCTGGTATGCATCTGTAAAACAATCTATGTTGGCTGATTTTTTTCCATTCAGGATGAAGCTAATTCAGGCCCAGTAAGGGAAAAATTTGATAAATATTTAAAAACTTATCACTCAGTGGTTTTTAAATTATGAAAAGTGCCACTACCAGTAAACTTTTCTATATGGCCTTTTTTTCTAATTCACACTTTTTCTTTTTGACATTTTATATAGCTCTTTCCACAGTCTTTTTCCTTCTAAGCCATTAATTTAAGTACAATATTACTCATTCTCACCTCCAAATTTCGACTTGATCATCTCTTAAAAGCAGCAAAATTGCTTGAATTTTATCTCTCAAGTTTTCATATTGGGTAAAATTTTTAAGCATAAGATATAAGTGTTTATGGTGAAATAAGTGTGTTTGAGTGTTTTTGTCAAATATTTCGGTTATGATTTGTAGGTTTTGCCTTGTTCAAATATGATTAGACATGTCTGATAAAATTAATATCAAGATTTATCAAATAAAAGAAATCTAGCATTGTGGACCTATGATGGTTTCTTAGATTTAGTTTTGGAATGAGTTATGAATTGAATAACATCATATCACTCTTTTTGGGCCTTTTTGAGAGTTATAGGATAGGTAAATCTTTGTCTTTTTATTTATCAACTTGTATGTGCTAATTGTTTTAGTTTATTGAATGTATACATTTTAGGACTTAGTGGTTAAAATTTGATGTAAATGAACATAATTACATAATAGAAGAAAAGAATGTTTTGAAGGGCTTTTGTTCCCATACTTCTTTTAGTTTCCTCTCTTCCCTGCCTTATCTAGTCTTGCCTCTTATGACAAAGATGCTTGGACAATGTTCGGTGGCCTTGCAGTTTTTATGTTCTGTCTAATTTTTCTCTTCCTTCAAGGGTATGTGTAGGCTAAGAAGCAACCATGGTACCCTTGATTGTGTATCCCTTTCTTTTATTTAATCTATTTGCATAACCAGTGACTCTCTCAATGTGTTAGCTGCTGGAGGAAACTCGTACAATCCATTTCTCTTACCTCCAGAAGGACAATTTACTGGCTATGCCTCATTTGGCCAATAATGCATTATCTTTTGACTTCATGTCATTGTAATTTTGTACTGTACTCTTCAGAACGAAATTTCTCAACAACATGCATTGTGCAGGCACTGCCAACTATAGGCCTTCATAGGGTTGGGTGTTCGGATCTGTTTGATATAAACTGAACTGAACCCGAAATTCGGTCTAGATTGAAGCTTTGAATCTGTTTGGGTTCAAAATTCAAAACCGATCTGGTTGTATTTCAGTTCGTAGTCAACCCAATTAGGTTAACGGAGAAATTGAAAAAAAAAAATTAAAAACTCATATCCTAACTCCAGCACACACACTCACAACTCCCAAACGCACCATTCTCAGCTGCCTCCTCTGCTGCTGCTTTTTTTTTCCTCCTCCTTCTTCTCCTTTTCTTCTGCCATTGTCAAAGATCTTCTTCTTGTTCTCTTCTTTTTCATTTTCTTCTTCTTAATCTTTTTTCCTTCTTCTTTTTCTTCTGCTGCTGCCAAACATATTTTCTTCTTCTTTTCTTCCACCACTACCATATATTTCTTCCTTTTCTTTTTCTGATCTTCCATCCCATTAATTAATTAATTGTTAGTACTTTATTTTTTAATTATTAGTTTATTTTTAAATTGTTATTTTTTTTTTGGCTAATTGTTAAATATAGAATTCTTTATGTTAATTAGTTAATTTTTGAATGAGATTATGGGAAATTTGTTTGATAGTTAGTTAAGTTTTGGATGGTGGTAAAATTAGGGTTTCTAACCTAAATTGAATGTGTATTTATAACCCGAATTTAGTTCAGTTTGGGTTTATAATTTGAACCTGATTGGGTTGAATTCTCTAGACTATTGCAACCCAAAGCGAAATCCGAACAATCTGAACCGAAACCCAATTTGCCCACCTCAGACCTTTAAATTAAATATTGGCTAAAATGCTCTTCTAAAGTGTTTCTATTACCTATTTTCATCTGGAAATTGTTACTGTTGTTACAGCATGTGAACGTCTGATACTTCTTGAAAGTGATGCCAAGGAATTAAGAGATTACAGCATTCTTCTCTATCATTGCGGACTTTATGAACAATCTCTCCAATATCTGAAGTTTTATCAGGACTCAATGGTACAATATTTCAGTGACCTGACTTCTGACATTTATCTTGTAATGATCTGAATAATGAGTTCCAATCAAACATTTCAGAATTCTTCACTACAGAAGCATCCATCTAATTCAGTTAGCAGCCTGGAAAATGATGCCATGGAGAAATTGATGATACGCCTCAGCCTCATTCTCATGGAGCAAGGCTGGAGCAGGTCCACATATGTCAGGAATTTTCTTGGTAATAACTTTGAACCATGGTAGTCCTGTAGCAATTTGAATCTAGTGATGAATCTCATTGAATGTGGAGTAGTGTGTCGAATCTGATTCCACATTTCTGCTAGGGGTATAGAGAACACTGAAAATGATTAGAATGTTGTTAATGATAATAATATCTTGTACAAAGGCGGAAGAGTAAGAGCAGTATAGCAACAATTGTCATGCTAAATATTTAAACATGGATGCTTATCATAGAGGGGATGCACAAGATCATCATTCAATATAGTTGGAAGATAATTCTTCATTATCTTTTCCGAGGGGGTTAAAAGTTTTGTTTGTGTACCCACTAATCCAGTATTGGTATTGTGTATATTGTGGTCTCTGTGATACCGTATAAATGTAAACATCTTTCAATGATATATTGAGCATTTGATTCTATCAAGGGTGTGTTTGGAAGTATAAAGAGTCTATAATTGTTGGGATCAAAGAATTGTATTGGGACACACCATTTGTTTTTTCAAGGTTTTACCAAGTACTATTAGTATGCTGATCGGCTGTTCCCTTAATTCTGTACTTTACTTTTCCACATGAAACATTGAACATAACGTATGCAACAATTTAAAGTCAAATATGCAATAATGGTGATTAGTTTGGTATGAATTTGCAAAATTTAACTTTATACGTGTAACATAGAATATTATATATGAAACAAGAATGTCAAGCATGAAACCACGGGGAAAAAGAAAAAGGCGCTATTTAGCACATGCCATATTGAACGTTTTGTTATGAAACGTGAATGCCAAATATTAAACTATGGGTAAAAGTAAATTTTGGGTGCCTTTAGAACATGAAACACTAAACTTTGATTATGTAACATGTAACATAAATCTAAAACATGTATTTATACATGAAAAATAGAACACAAATTATGCAATTCTTAATATGACACATCTATATATATATATATATAAAGCTAAAACTTGAGGAGGTGATATGGCATCATAATTTCTCATTTTTGTATATTCTCTATTATCTAATAAATAGAGAAATTTTCTTTTAAATTTGACTTTTCATTTTCTCATAATTAATTTGATTGTTATTACACAATAACAATTATGTAAAGATTTTAATGAGGCATATTCTTTGTAATGAATATCCAAGGGGGAGTGTTATGAATTTATTAAAATAAATGTAGATGTTCATAACATATATCTCTTAGTCTCCCCACTATCTCCCATTAGTAACTTTTAGCTTTCTTTTAACTCTCGCTATCTCACAAGGAATTATGATCCATTTTTCATTAATTTCATGGAGTGATTATATAACTATAAAAGAAGAGCTCATCTTTTTGTTTTGTACTCACACAATTGGAATGAATAAAATCACTCTATAATATATTCTTTTATTTTATTATTTATCTTGCATTGCTTATTTGTATTGTTGGCTAATAGTTTTTTTTAAATTTTTTATAAGGTTGCCTCATCTTAAAAAAAATAAATTCATATTTTTTATCAATTTCATCAAATGTAAAGTAAAAGAAAAAGATAATACTAAATTTTTTTTTTTAAAGTCGCGTGAAACGCGATTCTATTTTCTATTTTAACAATAATTGTTAAATATGAAACATAATGTCTGACATTATACGAGATTAAAAAGAAGATTTTGAGGTATTTAAAATATGAAAGCCAAGACAGAGAACAAAATACATAATGAATTGAAAGTCAAACATGAGACATCAACATACTAAACATGAAACAAATTTTTATCTTTTACTACATAAACTTCTGATTAGATTCTTTTTTCTTTTATTTTTGTTTTATTTATATTTTTTTAAAAAAATATTTATGATTAATAAATTATTTTGTTTTAATGTTAATTAATTTATGAATTAATTAGAGGCAATCGGATTAAAAAGAAAATTGCTCTAAGGTTTTTATTGCTAGATATTGGGACAATATGTCCTGCCATAGTAGTCACTCGCTTGATTTATAACTAATTTATAGCTTTTATGCAATAATAGTTTGACCGAAAAGCTTACAAGTTCTCTTCCCACTGCCATCAATTGATAGTTTTTTATTGCTAGATATTGGGACAATAGTCACGTCATAGTAGTCACTCGCTTGATTTATAACTAATTTATAGCTTTTATGCAATAATAGTTTGACCGAAAAGCTTACAAGTTCTCTTCCCACTACCATTAAATGATAGTAGAGTAAACATATTTTGAATATTAGTAAGGGTAAAAAATTTGGGCAATAATTCACATGATTTAATGTAAACTAATCCCAATTATTTTTTATCAGTAGTAAACTCATGTAATTTGATCAATAGTCTTATGTAATTCAAAACTCATGTAATATGAGTTATAATTTGAACAATATTCTCATGTAATTAAAAAAAAAAAGTTACACTGGCAGTAGGAGTGGAGACTATTTGTATCCCTTACAAAAGTGTCACTAGAGTAGAATATTGGCAAGGGTAAAAATTCTTGGTTGTGCTTCATATAATTTACTATAAACTAGTTCCAATAAATGTTTGATCAATAGTGAACTCATGTAATATGAGATGTAATTTGAGCAATAATCTCATGTAATTCAAAACTCATGTACTATGAGTTATAATTTGAGCAATAATATCACGTAATTAAAAAAAAGAAAAGAAAGGTTACACTGGCAGTAGGAGTGGAGACAATTTTTATCCCTTTGTGAGTAGTAGATATCGTTCGAATATTGGCAAGGGTAAAAAATATGGGTTGTGCTTCATATGATTTATTATAAACTAATTCCAATAATTGTCTGATCAATAGTAAACTCATATAATATGAATTGTAATTTGAGCAATAATCTCATGTAATTCAAAACTCATGTAACACGAGTTATAATTTAAGCAATAGTTTCATGTAATTTAAAAATTAAAAAAAAGGTTATACCAACGGCAAATGGCTACCTAGTATTGCTAAAAGAAGAAGTAATATTATGTCTTTAACACAATTTGGTAGGTGATTAAGAAGTCAAAACATGATGTCTTTATTACCTATCTAGATCCTCAAATCTGATATGGATATTTGAATTACCTATCTAAATCCTCAAATATAAAATGGATATTTGAAATTTTCGCTTTAAGCTACCAATTATTTTGATAGAGGATCCAGCCATTATTTAAAACAATGAAAGAAACACAAGTAAAAAAAAAAGTATAAATTTGGGGGAAAATAACAAGAATAAATATTTTCAAGAATTGACATAGAAGCCTAGTACTAAAAACAACCTATAAATAGTCTAATTATCTATTGTTATGGGTCTTAAATGGATGATATCAATAGAAATGAAAGTATTCTTGAAGTATAATACTAAAATAAACCTGAAAATTAATTGATTGTACTCATAGGTGTTGAAGGGATGATTTGACATAAGCAAATGTTCTATGAAGCATAGTACTAAAGAAAAAAAAATAGACTGATTATAGTTATGAGTCTTTTAAGTATAGAAGTAAGAAAGTTCCTTCCGTATAGGATGGCTCCTAATTAACAAGTTATTAAAGCCAATCTTCAATGACTATGGTGAAGATTGAATAAAAACCTGATTTAGATGTAATGAAATGAATTCAAACTTTCCACATCTGCTAAGGACGCACTAATGAACATGCATGCAAAATTTCAATGGATTTAAAGTTGATTTACTATGTAAACTAAACTAAAAAAAAAGTTTATACGAAATATGGTTAAAGAATCATACTCCATCATTAAACATTAGATTTAAGTCAGTTATTAGAATTTTTAGTCACTTTCTTTCAAAAACAACCCTAAGAGAATTGAGCTAAGATAATTATAAGTTGGATTATCTTGATTTTTCCGTAGCTATCAAGCAAAATAAGAAAGATATAGGTTGAATCAAGAAACAAATACAGAAGCTCAATTTACTTATCTAATATTATATTCCACATGCAATCAAACGAAAATATCCCATGATTATTGATCACAATCTGCCACTTATATTTAGTTCTTTGGTAATTACAGATCAAAAACCCTAAACTAACAATCAAATTACCATTAAATTCATCTAGTTGGCTACCGAAACAAACAAGGTAATAATTCTTGAACATTAAAATCCGTGGAACATAAAATTTTCTAGAGAAAATTTAAAAAATCCCATGTTTAGGTTTTGAAATCAACCCTAACAAACAAAAAGATTACTCACACATCTTTAAATTATTAAACATCAAATCCATAACAACAAACTAATAAAAGACAAGAGAAAGAAAGGTCTCTCATTATTTAAAATTATGCTAAAGCAGCCAGGTCTTCTCTCAAATTCACCCTCTCCTCTATTCTTAGTATTCTTCTTTCCTTTAAAACTGATTCTTCATTTTTTTTTCTCCTTTCAGGGTGTCTAATTTGTTGCTTTTATATAGAGTTGCTATCCTAATTATTGCGACTAGCAAAAATCATATAAGGACAAAGAGGTTAAAAATGAGTTTCCTTAGTCCTAGAAGGATTTGGATAGTAATTCTATACAAAGGAAACAAGCTAAATGCCTTAAAGGGGATAAAAAATGTGAAAAATTAGTTCCAAAGGAGAGAAGAATGCAAAGAAGAGAGGGTGGCAAGTTGGAGAGAGGACTTGGCCACCATACCTATAATTCAATCAATAAACCTTTCTTTCTTGTCTTTTGTTTAGTTTTTCTTTAATGGATTTGATATTGAATAGTTTAAATGTGTGAGTAGTCTCATCATTGGTTAGGTTTGATTTAAAAACCCTAGACGTGGATTTTTATTATTAAAGTTTCAAAATCAGAATTTCTTCATCTTTTTCTAGAAAGGTTTATATTTCAATTATTTTAGTGTTCAAGAATTGCTATATTATTTGTTTAGGTGGCCGACTAGATGAATTTGATGGTGATTGATTGCTACTTTAGGATTTCTGATCCATAATTATCAAAGAACTCAACCTAAGTGGCATATCCTAATCAAGATTATGGGATATTTTTGTTTGTTTGCATGTGGAATATAGTTCAAGATAAATAAACTGAACTTGTGTGTTTGTTTCTTGATTCAACCTAAATCTTTATTGATTCTAACGCTTTCATTAAATTAAATCTAGAGAGCTTGTTTTGGATTGTTTTACTTGACAGCTAAGTAAAGATCAAGATAATTGAGGTTATAATTATATTTGGGTTGTCATTTTCAAAAGAAAATCAATGATCATTCTGATAACTAATAATATCCAATGTTTATTGGCGGAGAATGATTTCCTAACCATATTTCGCATCATAATTCAAACTCTTTAAAACTATTTTCTACAATTTCAGATTTTTTGCACTAAACTCTTTAATTTAGTTTACATAGGAAATCAACTCCAAAGCCCCCCAAATTTTGTATACATGTTTGTTATTGTGTCCTTGGTAAATCTAGAAAGTTTGAATTAATTTTGTCAAGTCTAGATAGGGTATTTAATTCAATCTTTGTTGCTTGGTAGTTTGCTTTTTTTTTTGGTGTTAATGTAACACTCCACTTAAATATCTATTTTAAAAATGTTGAAAACATGGTTACTTTTAATGCAAATTCTAAAAGTTTAGTACAACAAACAAAGCTTTCTTTATAGTCATACAGAGATTCCATTGTTTATTTCAAAACTTGATTATTACATAAAGCTAAGATGTTTATTTTTTATTTAAAAAAAGCTGAGCCCATTATAAAATCTCAAGGTCTGTTATGCCCATATGCACTTCGTCTTGGTTAAGATTCGGCGCCAGCTTACCATACTCATCGTTACCTGCAATGTAAGGACTTTATGAGATAATGCCCAGTAAGATAACACTTTTATGCATGTATAAAATATGATGCATATGGATAACCATCTTAAGTTTTTAAAAGAAACTTATATATAAAAAAAAAACAACTTCATTAGGGCCCTAGGTATGTTGCACTACAAGGTTAGCACTTTTAGTCTTTAAACAATATGCCCTTGAGCCTCATTAGTTGATCTTTTGGGCATTACGTATCGCCATCCCCAAAAGATTTCTTTTCACTTAGCTTTGAGGGCTTGCCCTCCTTGGAAACTTTTCCACCAAGTAGTACAACACCTTATTTGTCATAAATTCTTTTTCTAAAACATCTTCTTTATAATGTAATGCATGATATGCATGTATCCAATGCAACTTATGTCATAACATTTGAAGTTCTTAGATGCATAACAGAATCAACATGCAACACTATTTAAGTATAAATATCACAGATTAGACGGCAGAGCCGACCATAACATAACTTAGTATCATCAATTAGGCGGCAGGGTCGACCATAACATAATTAAGCATCATAGCTTAGGCGACTAAGCCGACCATAACATAACTAAGTATCATAGATTAGGCGGCAGGGTCGACCACAACATAATTAAGTATCATAGCTTAGGTGGCATAGTCGACCATAACGTAACTAAGTATCATATATTATAACTAATAACATCATAATAGCCATCACAACATAAAGAAATGGTTAAAACTGAAGTTAAGTGTGAAAATAATTTTGTCCTTACATTGCAGTTGAAGTGTTACTTACCTCTTGACTTTGACTTCCCTAGACCTTTCTAATTTGAGGATTTTTCTACTCTTGATATTATGACTTAGAATAGAAGAGAATGAAATTTCTAGGTTGCATTGAAAATGAATGGGGTAGGGGGTATTTATAGGATTTTTTAAGGCTAATGGATGGCTAGGATTTTGCCACCATAACTCTTGATTAATGGTTGAGATTAATATTCATAAATTACTTACTAAATTCTAGAATTCTTAACTTTCTCTAAATACTTCTACTTACATAATCACTTATGTAATCATTTCTTATGTCATTGCTTATGTCATCATTATTTAAAATTAAATATTATAAACTTACGGGGCTTGTTAGTTTAAAATAAATTCTACTATATTTAAGTGAGAAAATTGTACCTCACAATTTCCTCCCCCCTTTTAAAAATTTTGTCATCAAAATTTACTTACTGAATAGCTCAGGATACTTATTATTCATCTCTTCCTCACGTTCCCATGTTGCCTCCTCCACTTAGCTATTTCACCATAGTACTTTTACTAAAGGAATCTTCTTATTTCTTAACTCCTTTATCTTTCTATCAAGAATTTGAATTGAATGTTCTTCGTAGGTTAGGTCTCCTTCTAGTTGTAGAGGCTTATAATCTAGCACATGAGAGGAGTCTGAGACATATTTTTTTAATATGGAGACATAAAAGACATTATGTATTCTTGATAACGATGGTGGGAGGGCAAGTCGGTAGGAAACATTCCGACACGATCAAGTATTTCAAATGGCCCAATAAATCTCGAACTTAATTTTCCTTTGTTCCCAAATCTCATTGATCCTTTTACTAGGGCAACTTTTAGAAATACTTTGTCACCAACTTGAAATTCCAAAGGCCTTCGCCTCTTATCTGCATAACTTTTCTGTCAACTTTGAGCTGCCTGCATTCTTTGACGTATTTTCTCGATCGCCTCAGATGATGCAATAATTAACTCAGGTCCAAGATGCCTTCGCTCGCCCATCTCATCCTACTGGATAGGCAATCTACATTTTCTACCATATAGAGCTTCGTATGGTGCCATGCCGATTGTTGCTTGGTAACTATTGTTGTAGGAAAATTCAACCAATGGTAAATACTTGCACCATGATCCTTGCAAGTCGATAGCACATCCTCATAATATATCTTCCAGCGTCTGAATCGTTCTTTCTGATTGGCCGTCTGTTTGAGGGTGAAATGTTGTACTAAACTTCAATCTTGTTCCCATAGCCTTATGTAACTTTTTCCAGAATGTCGAAGTAAACCTTACATCTCGGTTAGAAATAATAGAAATAGGTACACCATGTAGTCTTACTATCTCCTTTACATATATCACAACATAAAGAAATGGTTAAAACTGAAGTTAAGTGTGAAAATAATTTTGTCCTTACATTGCAGTTGAAGTGTTACTTACCTTTTGACCTTGACTTCCCTAGACCTTTCTAAATTGAGGATTTCTCTACTCTTGATATTATGACTTAAATAGAAGAGAATGAAATTTCTAGGTTGCATTGAAAATGAATGGGGTAGGGGGTATTTATAGGATTTCTTAAGGCTAATGGATGGCTAGGATTTTGCCACCATAACTCTTGATCAATGGTTGAGATTAAAATTCATAAATAACTTACTAAATTCTAGAATTCTTAACTTTCTCTAAATACTTCTACTTACATAATCACTTATGTCATTGCTTATGTCATCATTTCTTATGTCATTGCTTACGTCATCATTCTTTAAAATTAAATATTATAAACTTAAGGAGCTTGTTAGCTTAAAATAAATTCTACTATGTTTAAGTGAGGAAATTGTACCTCACCGTTAATAACATGTTAATTGGGAACAATCCTCTATAAGAACGACCCTTGCTTACCTATATACTGAAAAATGATAATATTTAAGGTAAGATTTTAAGTGATAGGCCTTATAGCTTATCAAACTAGATTCCTAGTCAAACCTATCAATCATTGCATAAGAGTGTAAAAGTATGCGTACACCATTTGAATTAGATACAAATTGTCTATCATTTTCACTAGACTCCTCACCCAAGCCAAATTCCATATCAAAATCTAATTAGAGGTAATAGTGCAATGGGAGTTAAAACCCACTTGTAGATTAAGTAGTATCATCTGAAGGCACTTGTTGGGCACCAAAAACATTTGTATCATCAGTACGATTGATATTAGGCTGAACCATGGCAATGAAATCAACATCAACAATTCAATCATAAAAAATAAGAATCTTGACATTAGAAGATGCACTCTTAATACCATCATGCCCATCATGCCTCAACAAGAAGTTTAACCCTAAGTTAAAAGCAAACTCGACTCTAGGCCCCTAGAGCCAATTATCCATAACCACTACATACCAGGGAACATGAGCCACCTAGGATACACATCTACATCAAGCTTAGGCTTTTTACCTTTATCCCTACCATCTGAACTCTAAACCAGGCCAAAAGTTGTTAGGGCTTCCGAAGCCCAAGGTTAGCCATATAACAACTGTTTGCAAAGTGGCTCAAATGCTTATAGGAAGCACAATCAAGACCAACACCCTACTAAAACTCAAAGTGACCCTTAACAATCCACATACATGGCAACAAAAGGCTAAGAAACATCATACTCCACTAAAATCCTAGCAATAGAAGGCCTATTAACCAAGGTCGTAGCATGATTAACATCCAAAGATGTACTGAAAACAATAATTATAGAAAATAAAGTATATTTGCAATGGATAATATAGATAGGTAGATAAAGAAATTACCCCTAAATAGGCAAAATAAATGAATCACTTAAAAACACGCATACCCCTACCATGATTGTACTAAAAGTGCTTAATACATATATGAGAATAATTTTCTTCCATTTTTAACTCAATAAAAATGTTGATTATCAAGTAAGGAAACCAAATAATTCAATTTTAGCTCCAAGGATATAAAAACTTACTAACAAGAGCCAATTTAAAAGGCTTAGCAATATTGAACTTCCTTAGCAGAGAAAAGAGTAGCAGGTTCACCTCTATATAATCGAACTAGCTTAATAAGGATTGAAGTAGTAGCATAACTAGCCACAACATCAATAAAGAATTGAGTGGTCCAGGAGCGGCACTAAGGTCAAAGATGTTAATCGAGTTGAGTATAAAAGCATATGATGGCTTAGGATGTTAGAGTGGGCCATAGTTTTGTAGGTTTAAGTGGGATAACAAGTTTAGCTAACCAACAAGAGGGATTCATGTTAGCAGTGGGGGCATGGCCATAAAAGGTAGCTGGAATAGGTGGTTTATTGATTGAATGAGAGGGCTGCAAATATGTTTTACATGAGGGGCAGTGGGTTGACTACTTGTAATGGGTTGAGAAGGGGTGTGGTCAATAGTGACATATAGACGTTATTTGGTTCTCGTAATACTTTATAAAACCATTAACACCTCCAACATAAATGTCGAAACTGAGACATTTTTAAAGAAAAGAATGGAGAAACAACTCTTTTCCAAATGAATAAAGATTAACTAGAAAGATGTTACTATTCTAGAAGTTTGGAAATTACCAAACAACAAACCGATAGAGATTCTTCCATCTATCATCCATCAATAGTTACCAAATGAGAAGTTGGTACTATTGAAATCCAATTCAAATCAAGATCTATAAGGATACAAGATACTACTTCTGCTAGAGTATTTGTAGATTCCAGAACATTCATGGATTATTATCAGTTGTTCAATATTCCCCTGACTACCATAGATGTAATTGAAGATATTTGAGGTTGTGCTAGTTTGTCGTAGGCAATAAACCTATATACGAGGTGGAAGTTCCACCAAAATCATGCCTTATAAATGACCAACTAGTCAACACTTCCTTTTATAGGCACTCCAATATAATGATGATCAACAAGAATCTTTTGAAAAGGCATTTCAATTTAAAAAGCAATTTAGAAGCCAGATAATGGTTCTTAAGCTCTCATTTTCAAAAAGAAAAGGAGTAATGTCACGACCTATACATAACATTTATGTATAGAATGAAAGGGCACTACAACTTCTCTTAGTTTTTACAGCGGATGTATTTATGCTGTTCAAGATTTAAGACCAGTTCGGTAAATGCTATTGAAGAAAAACTAAGTATTGTATTACGAAAGGAAAGGTGATATTTGCTAATCATCAGCCACTAGTCTCTTTAAAGGTCTATTGCAAAGGAAGGCACTCAAGCTACCATATGTGAAATGATTAACCATGTGATTGGGCAAAACAACTATACAAATTTGTAATCTCAATCTATAGGGAAATAAACTTTTAAGATAGAAGGAATGTTAAGCTCTAATAGTCTAGTAGTAATACTACCAACGAAGCATGAACATCACATACAGTGAGCAAGCTTTACTACAATCACTACCAAGACTAGTGTATGATCAGTTACTTGAGGCACTAGGCAAAGCTGAAAGACTTAAATATCTTAGATAGTGATAAATCATTTGATGATAATAAGCCAGCTCAAATTATTCGATAAATACGTGCTTATAGCATATTTAAAGTAGAGATTCATGTAGTTAACAAGTTGAATAGGCAAGTATGAAACAACCATATTATCCTTGACAATCTCCAATCAATATGCAATTTGAAGACAAAGTCGATCTATAAGGGTGCATTGTTTGGTGGCACCTTATGAGATTGAGGATAAAACTATCACAAGTATGTAGGATGAGGCATATTTAAATCCTATTCAAGTTCCTGTCGGACCTATTATAAGAGCTCGAGCAAAGAAACTCAAATAAGTGCTTAATGAATTGATTCAAGCAACTTGGGCTCAATCAAATTCGTGGAGGCCCGTTAAAGGAATCGTACATGACAAATGCATGATTCATGCTCTTGAAGTTTCCAAATAATCACTCACATAAAATAGGAAGTTGGCTTGCACATTATGGCAGAAAAATATATTATTTTCCTTTTTTGGATACTTTCCTGTTTCTTGAGGAGGCTATTAAAGAAACAAAGCAGTTATTTCTATTTTAATTACCTAGTTTCCATTTTAATTGATGTAAGGCATTTAAGCCAATTAGGATTCTAATTTAATTTATATTCTTTCTTATTTACTTGGATTAGGATTTTGATTTGATTTAGATTCTTTCCTATTCGTTTAGAATCCTCAATATAGGGTTTCATGAACAATATTTTTAGGTTTTTTTTAAAATCAATTTTGCATCCTTGTTGTTTTAATTCTCCTTAAATGCACAAATTTTACCTTTTCCTTTTTCCTAAAAAGAGAGAGAGAGAAAGAGAGAGAGTCATCGACCTCCTCTTAAAATATTTCATTTTTCCATTATTAGTGTCTTGGAAGTCCAAAACTGGTTGTACCCAATAGGTGAATATTTTTGCCCAAAATCAAAACCCGACTTTACATACACATTGCCTTCTTGCTCTTGAAATTTGAGTCTCTTTAGTGTAATCTTTGTGAATTGCTACTGGAATCCTAATATTGGTTAGATTAGTTTGATAAGAACCGAGTGAGAATTACTACGAGTGGAAAAAGGCAAGAGAGTGTGAGCATATTAGAGGGTAAAAGCCAATTAATTTGAGTGGAACACAAGTGGAATTGAGTGAATTGTTTTTTATTTTTTCAGAGTGAAACATGTAAGGGAATGAGGTGAGGTCCTTTCAATAATATTTCTAACTTTCTTTTACAGATGTTAGCCATGTCTCACAACTTAAAACAAAACACAAATGAAGAGGATTAGTCCGCAACTACTCAGAATTTGTAAATTCAAGCATAGATGGGAGAGATGAGAAGGATGATGGGGTTGAATTAGAGCTCATACACGAGCGTTGGATCAAGTGGAGAACACATATGCAGGGCAGCTACAAGATGGGTAGCTATAGGAAAGATGAACGAGGTAAGAGAGCTAGGAATATGGATGATGGATTAAGTGGCATAAAGATGAAGATTCCATCTTTTCAAGGAAAATCCAACCTAGACATGGGATGAAATGAGAGTTCATATTTGATTGCCACCATTATTCAGAGGCAAAAAAGGTAAAGTTGGTTGTGATTGAGTTTTTTTACTATGCTATTACTTGGTGGGATCAGCTTGTTATAACTAGAAGGCGAAATAGGGAACGTCCAGTCGAGACATTGAATTAAATGAAATCATTGATGAGAAGGCATTTTGTACCTAACCACTATTACTGAGACTTATACAAAAAATTACAAAGTCTTACACAGTGTAGCCGAAGCGTGGAGGATTATTATAAAGAAATGGATATTGCCATGATTAGAGCAAATGTGGAGGAAGATAGAGAAACTACCATGGCACGATTCTTGAATGGTCTTAATCGGGAGATTGCAAATAAGGTTGAGTTGCAACATTATGTGGAGATTGAGGAGATAGTCCACAAAGCCATCAAGATTGAGCAGCAACTCAAGAGGGGTAACACTTGTGCAACCCCAAGCTTGAGTCCCACTCATTGGAAGCCGAGCTATGTGAAATGAGACGAGAGGCCACAAGCATCTATTGCACCTAAGCTAAGATCCAAGCCCTTCAAGCACAATTCGCAAGGTAACATTGTGACTCCTACTATTAGGAATCGTGACATTAAGTGTTTTAAATGTCAAGTCAGGGGGCATATTACAAATGAATGTGTGAATAAAAGAGTTATGGTATTGCTGGACAATGGTGAGATTGTAATTGAAGATGAAACATAAGAAAATGAGATGCCACCATTTGAGGACGTTAAAGATGCCGCCATTATAAGCAATGTCAGGACCTCGCTTGCAGGCAATGTGGGACTGGCACCACCATTGGGTGATTTGTGCACTTACGCTCCCCACATCCTTGGGCCATTGTTGCCCCCTCTCGGGCAAAGACTCTGATACCACGTTGGGCCTGGGCCTAACTTATCCCCAAAAGAGCTCTCAAAGGGTGAGGGTTGCCCAAATCTTATAAGTAATGCCAGGACCTCGCTTGCAGGCGATGTGGGACTGGCACCACCATTGGGTGATTTGTGCACTTACGCTCCACACATCCTTGGGCCATTGTTGCCCCCTCTCGGGCAAAGACTCTGATACCACGTTGGGCCTGGGCCTAACTTATCCCCAAAAGAGCTCTCAAAGGGTGAGGGTTGCCCAAAGCTTATAAGTAATGCCAGGACCTCGCTTGCAGGCGATGTGGGACTGGCACCACCATTGGGTGATTTGTGCACTTACGCTCCACACATCCTTGGGCCATTATTGCCTCCTCTCGGGCAAAGGCTCTGATACCACGTTGGGCCTGGGCCTAACTCAACCCCAAAAGAGCTCTCAAAGGGTGAGGGCTGCCCAGAGCTTATAAGCAATGCCAGGACCTCGCTTGCAGGCGATGTGGGACTGACACCACCATTGGGTGATTTGTGCACTTATGCTCCACACATCTTTGGGACATTGTTGCCCCCTCTCAGGCAAAGGCTCTGATACCACGTTGGGCCCAAGGATGTGTGGAGTGTAAGTGCACAAATCACCCAATGGTGGTGCCAATCCCACATTGCCTGCAAGCGAGGTCCTGGCATTGCTTATAAGCTCTGGGTAGCCCTCACCCTTTGAGAGCTCTTTTGGGGCTGAGTTAGGTCGAGGCCCAACGTGGTATCAGAGCCTTTGCTCGAGAGGGGGCAACAATGGCCCAAGGATGTGTGGAGCGTAAGTGCACAAATCACCTAATGGTGGTGCCAGTCCCACATCGCTTGCAAGCGAGGTCTTGGCATTGCTTATAAGCTCTGGGCAGTCCTCACCCTTTGAGAGCTCTTTTGGGGCTGAGTTAAGCCCAGGCGCAACGTCTTTCCCGGGGAAGCACCACATAGTTTACCTCCAATATGAGGGATTTAGCATTAGATTGATTTTGCGCCCAGTGCAACCATTCTAAATAGACCAGCCTATAAGAGTAACCTAGAGGAGACCAATGAACTTCAAAGGCATGTTAATGAATTGATGGAAAAAGGTTATGTGAGAGAAAGCATAAGTCCATGTGCAGTTCCAGTTTTATTAGTGCCTAAGAAGGATGGTATGTGGAGGATGTGTGTTGACTGTCGAGCCATCAACAACATAACGGTTGATGAGAAAAAGGTACATGCAATCCAAGAGTGGCCGAGTCCCACAAGTGTAAGTAATGGGAGAAGCTATCATTGGCTCGCTAGTTTCTACTAATGATTTGTGAAAGACTTTAACACATTAGCCGCACCACTTACTGAAGTAATAAAAAAAGATGTTGGATTCAAGTAGGGAGAAGCGCAAGAGAAGACATTTCAAATGATCAAGTAAAAGCTAACCAATGCTCCCTTATTGTCTTTGCCTAACTTTAATAAAACGTTTGAAATTGAATGCGATGCCTCAGGAATTGTTATTAACGCAATTCTAATGCAGGAGAGACGACCAATTGCTTACTTTAGTGAGAAACTGAGTGGGGCAATGATGTGTGCAATCTCTAATGCTATTTGTGTCAATATGCAAGTGTACACAATATTACTGATGAGTATTCACATCGTCTCCACAGGGATTGATGTTATCAGATTTGCTACAGCTATCTTAACAGTGTAGTTTTGTTCTAAATTAAAATAAAATAATTTTATGAAACTAATAACTAATTAAAATAAAAATGCGATGAATAAAAATGCAATAAAGAAAATTCTCACGTCAAACACAAGGATGTAACCAAAGGTATTGGAGTAATTGAGTGAATAAACTCACTTAATGGCATTGACTATTATTTTTATTACAGTGCCTTTGCTATAACATCTACTACAGTACAATGTTACCTCCTACTATTAGGAATCGTGGCATTAAGTGTTTTAAATGTCAAGGCAGGGGCATATCACAAGTGAATGTGTGAATAAAAGAGTTATAGTGTTGTGGGACAATGGTGAGATTGTAACTGAAGATGAAATAGAAGAAAATAAGATGCCACCGTGGAGGATGTCGAAGATGAAGAGTATACAGCCCCTGGAGAATTGACTTTAGTAGTTAGGAGAGATTTGAGTGTGCAAGTAAAAGAAGACAAAGCAGTACAATGAGAAAACATTTTCCATAGCACTTAATATGAAAAATGTTTTCTTGCACTGCTTCGTCTTCTTTTACTTGCACACTCAAAGCTCTCCTAACTACTAAAGTCAATTCTCCAGGGGCTGTATACTCTTCATCTTCGATGTCCTCCATGGTGGCATCTCATTTTCTTACGTTTCATCTTCCGTTACAATCTCACTATTGTCCCGTAACACCATAAATTTTTTATTTACACGTCCACTCGCTATGTGTCCCTTGCCTTGACATTTAAAACACTTAATGTCGCGATTACTGGTAGTGAGAGTCATGGTGTTACCTTGTGAATTGTGCGTCGAGGGCTCGGATTTCAGCTTAGGTGCAATTGATGCTTATGGCCTCTCGTCTCGCTTCACATTGCTTGGCTTCCAAGGAGTGGAACTCGAGCTTGGGGCTGCACGGGTGTTAACCCTTTTCTTGAGTTGCTGTTCAATCTTGATGGCTTTGTAGACCATCTCTTCAATCTTCACATAATGTTGCAACTTAACTATATTTGTAATCCTCCACGCTTCAGCTACGTTGCGTAAGACGTTGCAATTTTTGGTTCAAGTCTCAATAGTAGTGGTTAGGTACAAAACGCCTTCTCATCAACATTTTCATTTCATTCCATGTCTCCCACTAAGTAATGGCATAGTTAGAAAACTCAATCACAGCTAATTTTACTTTTCTTGCCTTTGAATAATTGTGGCAATCGAACACGAACTCCATTTTTTTCTCCTATTCAAGGTACGCTTTTAGGTCAGATTTACCTTGAAAAGAGGGGATCTTCATCTTTATGCCATTCAAGCCATCATCCATATTCTTAGAGCATCACCAAAAGACTCTTCAAATAAGATTTTATTAATTATTTGAAGAGACACCTCAATATTTAAGGTTTTAAAAGACACTTCAATTAAGATTTTTCAAATAAGAAATAATTCTCTCTCTTCAAATTTGGAGAGTTGATTTCTCCCTCTTCAATTTATACTTTATTACTTTTCATTGGAGAAAAAGAGAGAAGTGCTTTAATTGCTATTATTTTTTCTTTAAAAAAAATAATTATTTGATTAAAATAATATTAAGTTATTTCTATTTGAAGAGTTTTTTGGAGAATATCATATTTTTTTACCCTTCTATTTGCCACATAGGTAAGCAAATAGATATTTGAAGAGTAAAATTTATAGAGTCTTTTGGAGATACTCTTAGCTCTCCTACCTCGTTCATCTCTCTTATAACTACCCACTGAGTCTTCCCCTTCATCACACTCACCCTTTAATAGGTAAAAATCTCTCCTCTGGCCATAACTCTCTCCCTTCTACGTCTTTGGGGAACGGGTTGTGGCTTCCCCGCACGTTTGTTCTCTACTTAATCTAAACGCTCATGTGTGTGCATTAATTCAGCCCTCACCATCCTTCTCATCCTTTCTATCAAATGTTTGAATTTGCAAATTTTGAGTAGTTGGTAATTGATCCTCTTCATTTGTGTTTCGTTATTGGTTGTGAGACGTGACTTACATTGGTAAAAAAAAAAAAGTTAGACATGACTGACACCACGCTCCCTTACATGTTTCACTGAAGAAAATGATTCTCTCAATTCCACTCGTGTTTCACTCAAATTTTGTTGGCTTTTACTCTTTAATATGCTCACTCTCTTGCAATTCTCCACTCGTAGTAATTCTCACTCAGTTCTTATACAACTAATCAAACCAATATCAAGATTCTAGCAATAATTCACAAAGATTACACCAAGGAGACTCAAATTTCAAACGCAAGAATACAATGCGTATGTAGATCAGGTTTTGGAAGCACAAATTATGAAAAGTTCAGGCAAAAACCTTCACCTTTGGGGTAAAACTAATTTTGGACTTTCCAAGGCATTAGTAATGGAACGAACAAAAAATTTTAAGCGGAGGTTGGGGACTCTTTCTTTTTTTTTTCACCATCCTCTTTATGTTTTTGTTGTTTATTTGTTTCCCTCATTTTTTTAGTACAAATTGGTATAGAAGACTAACAAAACAAAAATTAAAGCAAGACTTACAACTTAATGAATTAAAATAAAGAGACACAACAATTCTAGAAAGAGTGAAAATTTGGCCAAAAAGGTTTTAGGAATGTCAAAATTGAATTTGGGAGAATGAGAATTAAGACTTATGATTAATAAGAATAAAAAACTATAGAAAGGATAAACAAACTTGGACAGAACCTCTCTCTAATACCAAATGATTTGAACCTCACCAAGAACTGACGCGACCTTAATCAATTTAGTCTCTAACATCGAATATAAACCTAGAATTGAATGGAGTCGTGACCCGATACTCAATGAAAGCACGAACCTTGGTATGTGAGGACACCACAGTCAGTTATGGATGATCTGATTGATGAGTCAAGAGTTTGAACGCTGTAGAAATATGATAAGTTCAAAGATTTTTTTAAGAACTAAAGAGAATTAACTCTCTTACCAACTGCTTCAAAATTGATCTATCTCTATTTATTGGATGCGAATACATTACATAAAGGTTGGTTACAAGAATTTTTTAAAAGAAATCCTAAACCAAAATGAAATTATAATCCTAGTCTAAAGCAAAAAGGAAAGAATCTAAATTAACTCAGAATCTTAATCGGCTTAAATGTTTTACATCAATTAAAATGGAAACTAGGCAATTTAAAGAGAAATAAATGATTTGTTTTGCCACTAGCCTCCTCAAGAACTGGGAAAGTATCCGAAAAGAAAAGTAGTGTATTCTCTAAATCAGAAAGTACCTGAAAAGGAAAGTAATAGATTTTCCCTCCATAATGTTCAAGCCAACTTATTGATTTCATAGAAGTGATTATTTGTAAACTTTAATAACCTGAATCACGCATTTAGTGGTCTGAATATCATGTGTGATTCCTTCAGTGGGCCTTTATGAATTTGAATAAACGTAAGTTCCTTCTTCAAATTTCTTTGCACGAGTTCTTATGACGGGTCCGACGGGAACTTGAATAGGATGTAAATATGCCTCATTCCATGTGCTTGAGATAGTTTTGTCCTCAATTTCATCAGGATAATCTTGAACAAACAACAAGAAAAGAGATTCTTGCTATAAACATGAATTTAAAGAAAATGACATCACAACCAAACCAAGACCAATCCAAGTAAACAATAGACATTTAGAGCTATATAAAAAAGAAATAATATATTTTCTTAATAAGAGGCTAATAAACGAAAGCTGCTCTTCATGGTCTTGTTCTGCCTTCTGTGTAGAAAACGCAGTTGTAATGAAAAAGGAGCACAAAAACTAATTGTTAATTACATGCCTTTAAATAAAGTCTTTAAATAAGTACCTATCCATTTCCAAACAAGAGAGACTTATCAAAAGGCTTATGGAGCAAAAGTCTTCTCTAAGTTCAATAAGAAGAGTGGATATTGGCAAATTCAAATTATTGAGAAAGATTAATATAAGATAGCTTTCACAATCCTTTTTGGCCATTATGAATGGAATGTCATGCAATTCAGGTTGAAAAATGTGAATAATTCCAATGCATATGAACCATACATTTAATCCATTGTATTTTATTATCATTTATGTTGAGAACGTATAAAAATTTCTCTAAACATATCGGGCAACATTGGAAGCGTCTCCATCGTATTCACAAAATCATCAGAAGGGAAGGGCTAGTTATGTCTACTAGGAAGATAAAGCATTTCCAAACCAATCTTAGATTTCTTGGCCATAATATTGGCAATGGTTCTATCGGTCCAATTGATAGAGCTATAGAACTTGCAGTAAATTTCCTGATGATATTAGAGATATAAGATATTTAGTTTTTCTATAGAAACATAACTAAGCCCATCATAATCCCATGGTTTGATATGCCCATATGCACTTTGTCTTGGTTGGGACTTGGCGCCGACCTGACCTACTCATCATTACCCACAATGTAAGGACTACATGAGCTAATACCCATAAGATAACACTTTGATGAATGTATTGATTATTATGCACATAGATGGCCTAATGAACATTAAATCTTTAAAAGAAACTTAAAAATATAAAACAACTTTATTAGGGCCCTAGGTATGTTGTACTATGAGATTGGCACTTTTCATTATTTAAAGCAACATGTTCTTAGGCCTAAATTAATAGTTGATCTTTGGGCATTACATATTACCGTCTTCAAAACATTATTCTTTACTTAGCTTTAAGGGCAACAACCCATTTTTCAAAACTCATTTTAAAAATGTCTACTTTGTAAAGTAATCTTAGCATATTAACATGAAATACATGTGTTCAATGCAAGCTATCTCATAACGTGTAAAGTTCCTAGATATACAACAAAGCCAACCATACAAAGCTTTTTAAAGACAAAAATCCTCAATACAGGCGGTAGTGCCAGCCATATGAAGATCAAATAAAACTTGGTTATAATAAAGGCGGCAGAGCCAACCATATAAAGATCAAATAACAAAATAACAAAATATAGGCGGAATAGCCAACCATAATAGGATTAAATAAGAAAATATCATAATATAGGCAGCACAACCGACCATATAAGAATTTAATAAGAAAATATCATTATATATAATGATTAAATAAGTAACAATCAGTTCATAGTAGCCATCACAAGATAAAGAGCTATTTAAAGATGAATTTAAGTAGGGAAATTATCATTCGTATACCTTAAATTTGTGTTTTTATCAAAAATAGTACAACACTTTAAGGGTGTATCAATCATCCACCTTAAATTGACAAAAGTTATCTGCCAACCACTAAATTGTTAGTTGTCGTTTGAAAGTTAACGGAACTATAGTGAATTAATGATTTTACCCTTGAAAATTATCCCTTATATACCGTTAAAATCTCTTATTATCACTTATATACCCTTAAATTATTACTTGTATCATATGAAAAGATCATATTACCCCTTTAACATCATCATATTTAAACGGCAACTAACGGTTTGGTGGACGGCAGATACATTTTGTCAACTTAGGATGAACGATTAATATACCCTAAAAGTGTTGTAGTAAATTTAATAACGGAGCAAACTAATGGTATACGATTGATAATTCCCCATTTATGTATAAAAGAACTTTGTCCCTACATTGCAGTTGAAATGTTACTTACCTTTTCAGCTTGACTTCTCTATACCCTCTGAACTTGAGGATTTCTCTACTCTTTGATGTTATTGCTTAGAATAGAAGAGGATAGAATTTCTAAGGTGATATGGAAAATGAAAGGGCTAGAGGTATTTAAAAGATTTCCTAAAGCTAATGGATGGCTAGGATTTTTTATGAGAACCATCAAGGGAATACCATTAAAGCTTCAAGTGATCCTTTGCACATTCATGGAGGACCAATTACAAGAGCTAGAGCCAAAAATATGCAAGCTGCATTAAATGGATTAATTGAGAAAATATGGATGGAAATGCAATTCAAGATGCAAGACATCATGAATTGGGCTTGGAGAGAAGACAAGGCATTGTGGCCATTATTCAAGCTATTGGGCAGCCAAATTCACAATTTGGATCAAATGAAGAAAGGAAAAATTTGGAATAAATCTGGTATTGATTGAGCCATAATTAATGTGGAAGATATATATCGTTGGAAAGATAATTAAGTTATCTTTCTAGTGCATTTTACAGAGCTGGATTTGGAGTTCTCTAGAAGGATTAATGATCAATTTATTACAGCTTGTTCAGGCTTGGGAATTCAAACGACTCCTTTGATTATTCAACTTCATTTATTTGTTTTGTGTCAAGTTTATCAATGTGTTAGGTAAGTCTACCATTGTTGATGGTGGGCTAGCATTATGTTTGTCAATGCTAACATTAATAATGGTGGGTTGGTGAAGGCTTTTAAAGCACCCTTTGACAAACCTATACTTGGAGGATTGTTCCAATGTTTCCATTTGTATTTTTAGGATCTTGGGTTTCTTTTAGCCTATTTAAACTCAGCAACCTTGCTATGTATGACAATTAAGAGATTAATGTTATTTGAATTTGAAATATTATTCTTTCTTTGGTTCTTTTGAGAACTAGTGAACTTATTAAGAATTTGCATTCTTGTGGCATTCCAAATTTAGACTCATCACTCACCTTCTCATCTATTTCTTGAGTGTGGCATCAATATCATTCTCTATACCTTTGGTTCATGCTTTTCTTAAGCATTGGGTCAAGGTTTTATTTGTCATAAATATGTTTAGAACTTTCTTCAGAAGTTGAAACTACAATTTAAGTGTGAGTTTCAAAGTTTCATTGTGGGATTTCTTATGAATTTTGCCACCATAACCCTTGATTAATGGTTGAGATTATCCTTCCATAGATATCTTTGTAAATTCTAGAATTTCTAAATATTTCTACAAACATCTCTTATTGCATCATGATATAGGCAGCATAGCCGACCATATAAGAATTTAATAAGAAAATATCATAGTATAGGCGACTCTGCATGTTGTTTTAGCATTGCTCGGGCAAACCTCAACGATGACACTGAGCCCTAAAGGTGATGGTTGTAACACCCTTGATGAATCCCACATCGACAAAGTACGGGTGAGTTGCTGGGTTTATAAGAGGTGATCCACACCTTAATTAGCAAGACACATTTTGGGGTGTATGGGCTCCCTAAAAACACAACTGTGCAGACCTTGTTAAGGGCCAAAACACATCTCTCTCGTACTTTGTTGAAATGAGATTTATGAAGTAAAAAAGTTTAAAAATATATAAGGAATCCTTGCACATTTATTACATTTTGTAATCGCGTTTAGAATTTGTACTAATATTAAAAATTAATGAGATTTTAAATATTTTGAAAGAAATCACCTTATTTTAGTTATGACATTTTGTTGTGGATTAGTGTGGGTTTCTAGAGCAGGGAAATTGGAGGAATAATGTTGTGAGGTGGATGAGAACATCATACAAGCCATAGGCTGGATAGGTGGTGTGGATTGCTGAATATTGGATAAGAGTTCGGTTTTGCAATTTTTTGCAATCCATCTAAGTTCCTTTTGATAGACAGGTAAAGGAGTTGGTGATGGTGGTGGATTATGAGGTGGTTTAGGTTGGTGATGTGAACATAGAGTTTTAGGTTTTTTCTTTTTTCGTTTTCTTCTGTGTTGTAGATCTGGTGTAAACAACGCCATGTACTTCATATGGTATCAGAGCCTAATCTGTTTTCCTACCAAAATGGTATGATAAAAGTTTGCTTCTAATTCTTTTCCAAATAGAGTCTTCAAAGACAGAGAGAATTTCCTACTCATGGCATCACCTTCCTCCTACGAAGCTTTTACTTCTTCTGTCATCACTCCAGTTTCCCTTTCTTCTACACTCTCCTTACCAAAATCTTGTTCCAAACACACTGCTCATAAAATAAAATATTTAGTTGAATATTCCTATATCCCTGAATCTGCTCAGATTAATTAATCATCTTTTCTACTTTTTAGCCCTTATCATCTTTATAAACGCCCACACTCCTTTACTCGCAGTATCCGCACTCTTGTTTCCACCAAAAGACCACATCCATTGACAACATTTCCTTGGGAAAGATCTTTCAATTCGCCAAAGGATGTTTGGAAAAACTATGTGAACAGAAACAGTTCTTCACAGAATTACTAAAATGGTGATTAAGACTCGTAACCTGGCTCTGATACCATATGAAGTACGTGGCGTTGTTTACACCATATCTACAACAGAAAGAAGTCTGTCCTTAGGGCCAGTAGCCCGTAAGTTCTGATTTCCAGCCGATATACTCAAATGGGGAACAAAAAACTTTTAAACATTTTCATTTCGGGTGATATAACCCAAAACAGACTTTTCTTTAGTCTAAAACAGGGTACCAAACCAGATAAGAAATTATCAAAAGTTTTCTGATGCACCGGATCCTTGCAAGAGGCAAGTGCAGAGCATACTTCCTTAAGTTTCAAAATGAACAGATGTAAGTTTTCTTCTTATTTTTTAAAACTTTAGAGCTTCATTAACAGAGAGAAAGAGAGAAAATTAGAAACTCATGATTATAGAAGGCTTCATTTATTATCTTTTGCTCCCTCTATGAAAGAGAAGTTGAGGTGCCTTATATATAAAATCCTCAAGGACAGGACCCTTAAATGATTTTAATCGACAAACAGGCACATGCTTTTAGAAAGTAAAGCACACCTTTTGAGAAAGTAAAGCACTCTGACTAAGACTTTTATATAAGACAAATTAAAGCATGACAAACATGACTCATGCTTTAATTATTACAAACGTTAAAAGGCAAAAGTAAAAGTAATAAAGACAAATTAAAGCATGACTCATGCTTTAATTATTACAAGCCAACTTTGAAAAAGTAAAAGACGCCAAAGTACATGAACCACGGAGATGAGAGATTCATGTAATCTTCATCTGATGAGTTGTTAGTTACATCTTTATCTTTTGAAAAGAGGAGTTTGAGTGATGGACATGGAGCTTCTGGTGGATGTTGATGATCTGGTCGACATGGTGGCCAAGGGCAAAATATGCTGCGCCAAGAAGAAGATAGATGTTCATTGGAGCCTGTTGGCATGCTAGAACTGGCTTTATTGGTTGGATCATTTGTGGCATGTGCTGGTGGAGTTGGTTAGAGGTTTTGAAGGTGTTGGCTTAATGGCAAGAATGCTTCCCATGGGTCTTGTGCATCTTGGTATAGAAAATCAGTGAAGTCTAGTTTTTCTTCCTTGATGATTATGCCCGTAGATTTAGGTTTGGAAATTGTTGAAGGAATAGGGATCATGATGATATCATGTTGTGGACCTAGGGAGGTGTGAGAAATGTTTCTGTGTGGAGCAGGTTGGTGGTTTAGTTCACAAAGGAAATTATAGAGTTCCTTGTGGACTCTATCGTCTTGTTCAAAGATAGATGGGTGAGGTGTAGTGAACAATTCAAAGACTTGGTCTTGAGTCCAGAAGCAGTTTGTGTCGGGGTGTTGGAAGTATGGTCTATGAATAATGAACACAGACTTCCACATTTTTGCTTCTGATGATGGCATACGTTCCAAATTATAAACTTAAGACAATTGCTGGAGTTTCTGTCTCCACCATGGAAGGAGTGTCTAGCTGAGAGAGGTTGATTTGTTGGGATCGAGCAGATGATCTAAGGTGGCTGTGACTGGAACAATTAATTTGGTGGCATAGAGGACGGTAAGACACCAAATGTACCATAACTCATCTTCTGAAATTTCCCTAGAAGGATCCAGGGTTAAACCTGTAAGAAACAAGTTTTCAGGATGGAAGGTTGAAAATGGAAATCAGTCGGATAAGAGATAGCCTTTCATGAAAAATCTAAAAATAACTTTTTTGGCAAACTCTTGGATGAAAAAGACTATGGTGAAAGTTTTTCCAAGGGGAAATGTTTTTTTTTGTAAGGGCTTGTGAGTGAAGTAAAGTGGCCATGAAAATGATAGGAAAATGGTAATATGAGGATATGAAAAACAAGAATTTGTCTAGTTTAGCAAGTCTTGAGAGCATATCAGGAATAAGGTTGTGGTCTCCTTTTATATGCTTCACTGAAAAATCATATTTTGAAAACCAGTCTTTTAATCTGAGCAACATCTTTTCTGAAACATTTTTTCCTTTGAAATTCATGATGTTGGGAAAGGCTGAGTTGTCCATTTTGACAAGAAAGTGATAGACGATAAGATGATACTCGAACTTTTAAATACCATGCTTGACAACTAAAATTTCTTTGAACACACTGTGGTAATGGATTTGTTTGTCAGAGAAGTGTCCACTGGCATAGGCAATAAAGTGTTCCTTGCCATGTGTTTCTTCAAGGAGGATGGCACCCATGATTCGTCATTTGCATCAGTCTGCAATATTCGCCTGCTATCGGTGATGAGCTTTAATAGTGGCAGATTTTGCGCAATTTGCTTTAAAGTTGTGATAGCAAGTGTGTGGTTGTTATTCCAGGAAGGTGGATTCTTCTTTAGCAAGGCTAACAGCTAGCAAGTGTGATGATCAATATGAGGGATAAAGTCCCTGATATAATTAATAATACCAAGGAACTGCTGGATTTGCCTTTTGGAAAGATTCTGATCTGGAAAGTGGATGAGTTCTTGGGCAATGTGCTTTCCTAGCTGATAGTGGCCATCTTTGATAGTCATTCTAAGAAATTCAATGTTATTGGTGGCAATGGTGCTTTTCTTGGCGGATAATATGATTCCATGAGAGTGAATAATATCAAAGAATTGATTTAACAAATGGCGATGGTCATCTTGGGTACTTGAAAATAACAAAATATCGTTAATGTAAATCAATGCACTATGCAAAATGGGTTGTAAGATTTGGACCATGGATTTTTGGAAAATAGATGGGGCTGTTTTAAGACTAAAGGGTAAAAGTGTCCATTGGTAATGAGCATTGGGGATGCAGAAGGCAGTTTTATAACGTTCAGAAGGTTTAATGCCAAGTTGCCAGAATCCGGATTTAAGATCAAATTTTGAAAAGATTTGAGCATTTTTTAGATAAGTGAACATGCTCTGTCTTTTTGGCAAAGGGAATTGTCATCTTGTAAAAATATGTTCAGAGGCTGATAGTCTATGACTAATCGTTTTTTCCCTCTGACAATCTCAGAATGTTTTTCAATATAAAAAGCTTGGCAAGCCCATGGAGAACTAGTGGGTTCAATAAGACCTTGGGCTAGCAACTGAGAACATTCCTGTTGGGCTAGCAACTGAGAACATTCCTATTGGGCTAGCAACTGAGAACATTCCTATTGGGCTAGGACTCAGTCGGAAGGACTCATTCTTGGATGGGTGGCTTTGATTGGATTGACATCTTCATTCAACTTAAAAGGCAATTGAACAAAGAATTGTGGATTTTTCCACAGAGGATTTGGATAGTGAAAGTGAGCATGAGACTCAGGACAATATTTCAAAAACTTTGTGGAAATGTCTTGGAAAGGCTGGGAGGTTTCAGACAAACCATAAAGCTTAAGGACATTGGTGAAAGCTTTAAATATGGACTTGACTCGAATGCCAGTAGGAATGATTTAGAGGTGTTTTATCTGGTGAATGATATCAAATCCTAATAAGATATCCTTATTAGGCATATGAGAACCGATGACTTTTGTTCAAATAACACAATTTGGAAAGATTTGAATACCAATGGATTTTTTGGTAATCAACTTGGTGGTAAATAATTTGCCATTGACTGCTTTGAAATTTTCTTCATAATGTTGCCAAAACTAAGATGGAAGAATGTCGGGATTAACATACTTCATTGGGCCCCTGTATCAATGTGGAGTTTAATGGAAGGGATAGGTATGGTAGTGTCAAGGGACAATGGTTGTTGGTGGAAAACAGTCTGAAACTCATCATTTTCAGAATCGTCGGAAAGTTTTGTAGTGCGAACACTGTTTCATCAGTAGGCTCCTCTTGTTCTGAGAAGTATGACTCAATTTCATGTTTGTGAGTGGAATAATTTGTGGTGGCCTGTAAGTGCTCAAGAAGTATGATTGCTTTCTCTTTTTTGTTGGGGCAATCTTTAGCATAATGGCCTTTCTTTTTGCAAATGAAGCATTTGCTAGACTTCTTTTTTTTTTGTTCTCTGAAAGAGCTAGTTCTTTTTCTGAAAAATTTGTATGATTTTCGCCTGGATTTTGATCTAGGAAACAAGTTTGGATTTTTGAATCTTCAGAAATGCTTCTTCCTTTTGGTGCTGCAATCACAATCTTTCTTTTTCTTGCATTTGATTTGCAAGTAAGGCTTTTTGCATGCACTTCGGAAAGGCTCTTTATCTTTTAGCAATTCTTTGAAGAACTGTTTTTGTTCACATAGTTTTTTCAAACATCCTTTGGCGATCAGAAAGATCTTTCCCAAGGAAATGTTGTCAATGGTGAGATTGAGACTCGTAAGCTGCCTCTGTATATCTGGTTGCAATTCTTCAGGTAAAGATGCCAAAAATAAATGTTTGAGAGTTGGATCATTGAACCCATTGTGCTTATAAAACAAAATTGACATCCGTTTATAATGGAAATTAAGATCTTTAGAGTTGAGTGAGCAGCATTTCATATTGAGGTAGTCTCTTCTTGCAGCTTCAATGACTGCTGTGGATTCTCCGATGAATTGTTCGTGAATAATAGTAAGAGCAGTTGAGACATTAGGTAGTTGCACAAACTGTAATTGTCTGTTCTCTCCTAAAATATGAAACTAATCTTTTAAAGATCCCGTAAAACGGGTAGTAAGTTCTCTAAGGACTGATGCTGTAGTAGCATTTGCTCTTAACATTTGGAGATCTGTCCAAGCAGCCATTTTGGATAATCGATCTCGCCATTTAGCTGCAGGGATATCATCAAAAGTGAACCATGGTCCATTTGAAGGTTTATGATCATTTTGGGATTGAGCAGGTCGGTTTGGAGCTGAGGATGCTTCGGGTTGATCTTCCTCAACATCTGAGGGTATTTCAAAGAATGGGTCAGTTCTTGAGGATTGAGCAGGCTCAGTGTCTTCAAGTTGGGCCATAAGGATTCTAGTAATATCAACATAAGATTTTTCAGAATCACTAGATGAGATGGAAGATTCGAGGGAAGAGTCTGTTTCAGATTCAAATGAATCGGTTAAAACAGCTTAGATTGGAATCAGAAGTTTGGTCTGTATCAGATGGGTCTGGGATTATCTGTACACTATATTGTTGCATTGGTGATTTATCTTTGGCATGAGTTGGTGTTGGTTGAGGAAGAAGTGGGGTATAGATAGGTGGTTGCGGTTCTGTGATTGACAAAGGTGGATGGAAAGGTTGTTTATCGGGACGTGGACGAGGATGGGATGTGGATGTAGATGCTTTCGGCAGAGGATGCTTTCTAAACAAAGTATGTGTCATACCAAATAATTTGGACGGGTCTTGGGGCTTGATTGGAGAAAGCATAGGTGCAAAAGGATGGAAGGCTGGGCTGATAGTAGGTAACGGTGGAGAGGCGGTAAATAAGGTTGGCCTTTGCCTTTCCAACTCGATCTGTTCGAGTTTTGTTTGCAGCTTTTGGATTTCCTTTTCTTTTTGATCAAATTCTAGGCCATAGTAGCTATGACTTAGCATGGCTAGTAGTTCCGAATCTAGTTGAGAGATTCTGGATTGAAGATTTTGGTAAATTTGTTGCATCTTGGAAGTGATCGAATCCATTTTAGACTCAATATGATCAGTTCGGAAACTGATATGATTAACCTTTGGGAAAATATCCATCGTCCACCCGTTTTTTACACTTTTTAAAAAATACACAATTCTTTCATTTTTTTACTAGAATCCACCTAAAGTTACATTTTGTTTCACTTTTCTACTTCCATTTGGAATCCGTTAAGAAAACTAACGGAAACTTTAAAAAATAATCATTTTACCCCTAAAACGAAAATTACAATTTCACCATAAAAATGGCAAAAATAATAAGATTTAATGATGAATATCATTATTGGTACGTTAATGAAGTACACAAAAATCTTAACTACTAGAGATTATAACTCAATGAATAATAAAACTCTACTTATCTTAAATTCAATTGATAGTTTGCGAGATTGGGCTATTTTTAATACTACTGTTATAATTTAGCATTCTAATTACAGACATATTTACAAAAAAAATCTGTATTTGATGGTTGTGGAATTAATTTCTTTATTGACTGATGGGAAAAATAATTAGATTTAATCTTATTATTTTTGGTAAATTTTAAGGTGAAATTATAATTTTTGTTTTGGGGGTAAAATGGTCATTTTTTAAAGTTTCCGTTAGTTTTCTTAACGGATTTCAAACGGAAGTGGAAAAATGAAAAAAAATGTAACTTTAGGTGGATTCCAACCAAAAAATGAAAGAATTGTGTATTTTTGAAAAAGGTGTAAAAAACGGGTGGACGGTGGATATTTTTTCTTAACCTTTTTATGGATATCAACCAAGGTTTCATTTTGAGCTATGGCATTTTGTGTCCGCCAGTTGAGAACGACTTCAAAAGGTTTGGGGTCTTCTAAGTGGCCTGTGGGAGTTATGGCTGAAGGAATAAAGGGTTTGGTTATGACTCTTCGTTGTGGATCAGTGTGGGTTTCTAGAGCAGGGAAATTGGAGGAATAATCTTGTGATGTGGATGAGAACATCATACAAGCCATAGGCTGGATAGGTGGTGTGGATTGCTGAATATTGGATAGGAGTTCAGTTTTGCAATTTTTTACAATCCATCGAAGTTCTTTTGATAGACGGGTAAATGAGCTGGTGGTGGTGGTGGTGGATTATGAGGTGGTTTAGGTTGGTGATGTGAACATGGAGTTTTAGGTTTTTTCTTTTTTGGTTTTCTTCTCCGTTGTTGGTCAATATCATCTTCCTCCCAATCATCCCAACAGGGACAATCTGGGTCACAATTTCCTTATCCCGGGGTAAACATGATATCCTTATGAATTGAATCATGTGATTGGCAGCTTTTCTTGAGCTGTCTGAACAGCAGTAACCATTGTAGAATAAGTGAATGAGAGCCATGGAGGCTCCTCTGGTGCTGTTGGTGGAGGTCGAAATGTCATTCGAACAGTTCCATCAGATCTTTTCTCAACCATACTCTCTGTGGTTTGGATAGGAGAAGTTTGGTGTGGAACTTTTCATAATTAGAAATCCATTCCAAGGGCATGAGTTTTATGAGTTCATGTCGAGGGATTTGTCTTAGAATTTGGATGATGGTAGGGATATGATCTGATTCTGCTAACACCATGAGGGCGTCAGAGTGGTGCTCAGGTGTAGGAAGATCTAAGGCATGGTTTTGAAGCCTATAGACCAATTGATGGTGAAGAGTGGTAATTTTGGCAGAAGAGATTTGTTCTGCACCTTGAATTTGCACTTGGACTTGCAAGACAATGGAAAGATTAGTGTCTTGAAGAGAAATGTTGAAATTTGGATAGAAAGTGAGTAGAACACTTCCAACATGAAGAGTGGTTAAGACAGTACCAATAACAACATCCTGGTAATGGATGGACCTAGTATCCAACATAGCAAGTCTGGCTGTGACTGGTAGTCCTTTCCTACCATGTAAGGTTAGGATTAGTCTGACTCTTCCTGATATGGAGATGAATATAACCTTCTCTTTTCCAGTTGGAAATCAATTCTGGAGGAATTTCTAGAGTGACATATTGTTCAGTTGTGGTAGCCTGAAGGGAACACTGATCCAATCGAGAGGACTGTATATATTCTTTTGGATGTGGTCTTTTGGTGGAAACAAGAGTGCGGATACTGCGAGTAAAGGAGTATGGGCATTTATAAAGATGATAAGGGCTAAGAAGTGGAAAAAAAGATTCATTGATCTGAGCAAATTCAGGGATATAGGAATATTCAACTAAATTTTTGATTTTATAAGCAGTGTGTTTAGAACAAGATTTTGGTAAGGAAAGTTCAGAAGAAAGGGAAACTGGAGTGATGACAGAAGAAGTAGAAGCTTCGTTGGAGGAAGGTGATGCCATGAGTAGGAAATTCTCTCTGTTTTTGAAGACTCAATTTGGAAAAGAATTAGAAGCAAACTTTTATCATACCTATTTTGGTAGGAAAACAAATTTGGAATCAAAGCCCTAGGTTTAAAGTGATTCTATAGACTGTCCATATACACAAGTCAAGGGAAGAACAACGGCTCGACTTTTAGTAAGAATATTGGAATTAGGCTAATTGTAAATCTTACATTTGATTGTGTGACAAATAGAAGTTAGATAAAAAAACTCATTGAGATGTCGATTGTTAAAGTTAATAGAAGTAGAGAGGAACTTCAAGGGAAAATCTGCAAATGATTGACTTATAGACATTGTGGCACAATAAAAATGTACAGAGACTAAAAGTTGCATTATTGGTGCACGAAATGAAAAAAGATATAGTCAAGTTCGTGGCACAATGTTTCACTTGTCTACAAATCAAAGCCAAACACCAAAGACCGGCAACACTTCTAGAGTCCAATCAAATTCCCAAATGGAAATAGGAAGAAATCACAATGGATTTCATTATTGGTCTTCCAAGAACTACAAAAAAAGCATGATGCTATTTGGGTGTTCGAAATCCGCATGGTACCTTATCAAGATCTATATGGTAGAAAATGTAGGTTCCTATTCATTCGGACGAGATGGGTGAGCAAAGGTATCGTAGACCCAACCTGATTACTGACTCGTTTGAGGCAATCAAGAAATTAAGTCATGTAGGCAGCTCAAAGTCAACTGAAAAGCTATTCCGATAAGAGATGAAGGCCCTTGGAATTTCAAGTTAGTGATAAAATATTTCTAAAAGTTGCCCCAGTAAAAGGATTAATGAGGTTTGGGAACCAAGGAAATTTAAGTCTGAGGTTTATTGGGCCATTTGAAATCCTCGAATGTGTCCAGAACGTTTCCTACGGACTTGCCCTTCACCATCGTTATCAAGGATACACGATGTCTTTCACGTCTCTATGTTAAAGAAATATATTCCAGACCCTTCTTACATGCTAGATTATAAGTCTCTTTAACTATAAGACGACTTAACTTATAAAAAACGTCAAATTCAAATACTTGATGAAAAGATGAAGGAGTTAAGGAGTAAGAAGATCCATCTAGTCAAAATACTATGGCCAAATAGCTCGGTGGAGGAGGCAACATGGGAACGTGAGAAAGAGATGAAGAATAAGTATCCTGAGCTATTTAATAAGTAAATTTTGAGGACGAAATTTTCTTAAAAGGGTAGGAAATTGTGAGGCACAACTTTCTCAAATGAATAAATATAGTAGAATTAATTTTAGAGCTTACAAATTCCCTTATGTATTAAAATAATAATAATAGTATAAAATATTTGTAATAGAAAATTCTAAGGTAATGATGACATAAGCGATGACATAAGTAATGATGCAATAAGAAATGTTTGTAGAATATTTCGAAATTTTAGAATTTACAAAGATATTTACGGAAGGATAAATCTTAACCATTAATCAAGGGTTATGGTGGCAAAATCCTAGCCATCCATTAGCTTTAGGAAATCTTTTAAATACCTCTGCTTTTTCATTTTCCATATCACCTTAGAAATTCTATCGTCTTCTATTCTAAGCAATAACATCAAAGAGTAGAGAAATCCTCAAGTTACGAGGGTTTAGAGAAGTCAAGCGTAAGAGGTAAGTATGACTTCAACTACAATGCAGGAACAAAGTTATTTTTATACTTAAATTGATCTTTAAATAGCTCTTTATCTTGTGATGGCTACTATGATGTAATTGTTAATTATTGAATCCTTATATGGTCGGCTATGTTGCCTATATAATGATATTTTCTTATTAAATTCTTATATGGTTGGCTATGCTGCCTATTATGATATTTTCTTATTTAATCTTTATATAGTCAGCTATGTCAGCTCTATCATCTATATTATAACCACGTTTTATTTCATCTTTATATGGCCAGCACTGAGGCCTATATTAAAGATTGTTGTCTTTAAAAAGTTTTGTATGGTTGGCTTTGTTTATATTTAGGAACTTTACATGTTATAATATAGGTCTTATTGAACACATGCATTTCATGTTAATATGTTAAGATTACTTTATAAAGAAGACATTTTAAAAATGAGTTTTGAAAAATAGGTTGTTGTACTACTAGGGTGGTAGATTTTCTAAGGAGGACAAGCCTTTTAATATGGACTCCATTTTCTTCTCATATTCAAGGTATGCTTTTGGATCAGATTTATCGTGAAAATATGGAATCTTCATCTTTATGCCCCTCAAACCATCATCTATATTCCTAGCTCTCCTACCCCATCATCTCTCCTACAACGACCCACTTAGTCCTCCCCTTCATCATACTTATCCCTATAATGGTCATCGATCTCTCCTTTAGTCGGAGCTCTCTCCCTCCCATGTGCTTGGGGAATGGGTTGTGGCTACCCTGCAGGTGTGTTCTCTCCCTAATCCAAACGCTCGTGTATGTGCTCTAATTTAGCCCTCATCATCCTTCTCATCTCTCCCATCAATGCTTGAATTTTTGAATTCTGAGTAGTTGCAGATTGATCTTTTTCATTTGTGTTTCGTTCTGGGTTGTAAGACATGGCTAACATCTGCAAAATAAAGTTAGAAATATTGTGGAAAGGACCGACCTCACTCTCTTACGTGTTTCTCTGAAGAAAATGATTCACTCAATTCCACTAGTGTTTCATTTGAATTTATTGGCTTTTACCATCTAATATGCTCACACTCTCTTGCCTTTTTCCACTCATAGTAATTCTCACTCGGTTCATATGAAACTAATCAAAACAATATCAAGATTTCAGCAGCAATTCTCAAGATTACACCAAGGAGACTCGAATTTCAAAAGCAAGAATATAATGCGTATGTAGATCAGGTAAAACTAATTTTGGCCTCTTCAAGATAATAATAATAGAAAATGAAAGGAATAGATAAAAAGGAAATTATCATTTGTATACCCTATAAATTCTCTGTTATAAAAAATACTACAACATTTTGAGGGTGTATCAATCGTCCACCTTAAGTTGATAAAATGTATCTACCGTCCACTAAATCGTTACTTGCCGTTTAAATAGGATGACGTAAGAGGGGTAATTTGGTCATTTCATATGAAACAAGTGATAATTTAAAGGTATACAAGTGATAATAAAAGAATTTACAGGTATACGAGTGATAATTTTCAAGGGTAAAATTATCAATTCGCTATAATTTGGTTAACTTTCAAACAGTAGCTAACGGTTTGGTGGTCGGCAGATAGCTTTTGTCAATTTAGGGTAAACGATTGATACACCCTCAAAGTGTTGTAGTATTTTTTTATAATAGAGCATCTATAGGGTATACGAATGATAATATCCCTAGATAAAATTTACAAATTCAAGGAGAATTATACCACAAGGATGTAAAATTGATAAAAGGAAACCCTAAAAAATACTATTCATGCGACACTATTCATGCGATAATGTACCTTTTATGATCTTTTTTTAGTTGTTTTTTTAATATTGGAATAAGAATGAAAAATCTCAAATAAGAATGAAAAACAATAAAGATAGATGAATCTGACCTTGGAACCTAAACTCTAATACGAAAATGATATGAACCCCACTAAGAACTGACGTGACCCTAATTAATTTAGTCTTCAGGATCAAATCTAAACCTAGAATTGAATGGAACCATGACTCGATGCTCAATGAAAGAATGAACCTTGGTACTTGAGGATGCCACAACCAAACATAGATGATCTGATTGATAGTCAAGATTTTGAACGCCATGGAAATCCAATAAGTTCAAAGAGTTTGTTTAAGACCAAAGAGAATTAACTCTCTTACCAATTGCATCAAAAACCGATCTCTTTGTTTATGGATGTGAATACATTATACAGGGTTAGTTACGAGAATTTTTAGAAATAAATCCTAATATGAAATTAAATCAAAATCCTAATCTAATGTAAATAAGGAAAGAATCCAAATCAAATTAGAATCCTAATCTAAGTGACTAGGAAAGAATATTAATCAAATTAAAATTCTAATCTAAGCAAATAGGAAAGGATCTAAATCAAAATCAAAATCATAATCGACTTAAATGCCTTATATTAATTAAAATGGAAACTTGCCAATTCAAAGAGAAATAACTAATTTGTAAAAGAAAAATAATATATTTTCCGGTTATAATGTGCAAGCCAACTTCCTATTTCATGGAAGTGATTATTTGGAAACTTCAAGAGCTTGAATCATTCATTTATACAAGCGATTCTTTAACGGGGCTCTAGGAATTTGATTGAGCCCAAGTTACTTGAGTAAACCTATTAAGCACTTCTTTGAATTTCTTTGCTCGAGCTCTTGTGACTGGTGTGACCAGAACTTGAATAGGATCTAAATGTACGTCATCCCATGTGCTTGTGATAGTTTTGTCCTCAATCTCATCACCCTCAAACCTAAATAAAGAATAATCTTTTGAGGATGGCGATACATAACGCCCAAAAGATCAACTATCAATTTAGGCCCAAGGGCATGTTGTTTTAAAGAATGAAAAGTGCCAACCTACATAACTAGGGCCCTAATGAAGTTGGGGCCAAGTCCTAACTGAGATAAAGTGCATGTGGGCATATCAAACCATGGGCTTAGCTATGTTTCTTTAGAAAAAGTAAATATCATAAGTTCATTTATGTAATAATAAAGTTTAAAAATATACAAAGGAATCCCTACGTGTCTCTTACATTTTGTAACGAAGTTTTTACTTGCTATGCAAAACCCTCTTTTTAAGAGTTCGTATTGATATTAAAAAGTAATGAGATTTTAAATATTTTGATAATAAATCATCTAATTTTAGTTATAAAAGTGGCGTGTTACAGTCCAGAATAGGATAAAACATTTATAGTAACTGTAAGAAAAATCAAGGTAAAAGCAAGAGAATTGCCTTGCTTGAACCTTCCACACCCTACAACTACTAAAATTACTGAGAAGGATGCCTCCAATTTGTGGGTATGGAGGAATTCCTAAATGGAAAATTGATGACAAAGAAAAGTTGGTTTGATTCAGTTGTGGTGTTTGGAACTCAACTCAATAAAATTATGCTGGGATTAGGAAATAAATTCTTTCAATCATTCTTTGTGTCACTAAATTCCAGGATGATCTACCTAATTAGAAATTATTGATGAGTTTGGATTGTAAAAAGTGTGAAAGAAATTCTTTTGAAAGATGTAGAAAATCTTGCTTCTAAGAAAATATTTGCTAGATGGCAAGCTTTATTATCTATTTTTTGAATTTGATATTGAATTTATAAAAAATGAAAATGATTCTCTTTCTAATTTCCTAACCTTTACAGGTTCCCAAGAGAATTGCAAAACCACTACTTGAGCGAAATGAAGCATAATCATCTTTAGCAAACACGCTGAAGCATTATTTCCCTTTTCATAATTCAGGGTAAAAGAATTGCTATCATATAAGGAAGACACTCAAATAGGAGTACCCTAGAAATTGCTAGGCAATGTCTATTGGATCATTTTAGTCCAACTATTTCCCCAAAAAATAGGCTCTTCTACTAGAAAATACTTGACGAAAGTGGTTAAGTGAAAATCACATATAATTATAAAAAGAATGACATTAGATTCTCCAAATTCTTGATACTGTGAGTTTGGACACCTTTTGGTTGGCGTTTGGATCTTTTGAAATAAGAGAAGCGAAAGATCGATATATGTACCCAAGAAAAATACAACTATTATAACTATATAGGAGCATGGGAAGCTTTCCTCCATTATCTGAATGACAATCTTTCTCAGAGTTGGTTTGCATAGTTCCATCTTACAAAATCCAATGATGAATTCCCAAATTGATATAAAATTTGGTTTTATCATTGTGGTGCATTTGAACGTACCTTCCTCACAGATGTCCATCCTTCATTCCAAAAAATTTGGAATATTAGTATATAGGTAATTGACATACAATAATGTAGAGGCATTCTTATAGATTGTGGTTTTCTATAAAATCCTATAGATAATTAAATGACAATATGAAACTCTGAGCAAAATCCTTCTCTGCCAATTATTCTACCACTTTGCTTTGTTATCAAAATTCATTGATGGACCAAATGTCACTATTGCCTAAAGATTTTAGAACTTATCTAGTCAAAGTCATGAATAGAGAGCTCATGGAAATTGAAGGTCCTCCATCTCTAACTACCATCTCTAGCCTCATCAAAGAAAATGCAAAACATCTATGTCTAGAGGAAATTAAGAATATGATAAAAAGGCTTTTGAGAAGTTGGACTCATTTAGTTATAGTACTTCTAACCTGGACTAAAACGTATGTGGCAACCTAAAACATTTATCATGTTCGATTCCTTCAACGAGCCTCCGCGAATTTGATTGAGCCCAAGTTGCTTGAATCAATCCATTAAGCGCTTCTTTGAATTTCTTTACTCGAGCTCTTATATCGGGTCCAACGGGAACTTGAATAGGATCTGAATATGCCTCGTCCCATGTGCTTGTGATAGTTTTATCCTTAATCTCATCACTAAAAGGAATAGTAAAAGTTGTCTTATACTAGTCTTTCTTAATAATTTGAATTTGTCGATAATCGCTCTTCATATCGAACTTGGAGAAGACTTTTGCTCTATAAAGCCTTTTTAATAAGTTTATCTCATTTGAAATTGGATAACATATCCATCTAAGGACTTTATTCAAAGGCTTGTGATTAATGACTAGTCTTGATGTTACTCTATCAATTTCAGCTATGTTTTTTAACAAAAAGGCGCTTCTTGTTAAGAAGTTCTACTACCACTTTCCTATACAGCTCTAAATGTCTATTGTTCATTTGGATTGTCTTGCTTTGGTTGTAATATCCTTTTCTTGAAATTCTTGTTCATATGGACAACTCAGTTGGCATTTAAGTGATTGAAACAAACTTCTTCTTTAAGAATTTCATGAAAATCTTTTACTTTTTTCAATAAATTTGTAGAACTCAACCTTTTTTCAAGAATCTTTTGTTGTACTTCTCTTTAAGAAAAAAAAGAAACCTCTCTTTATTTCTTATTCTCTTATTTAGGTAAGGAATTTCATGCCATTTTTGTTGAAGTGAAAATCTAACTTTATGCCCTTCAATGTTTGCTTTTATCCCTTCAGCATTAATGGTTAGCAAATAAAACATGTTCAAGAAAAGGGATCCAAGAATGCAATAATGATTCTTCAGGTGAGATTTTTCACTAAAATGATGGAGGTCTTAAGGCATTTTCCTTGTAAGCAAACCATTACCACCGAAAGCTTGTAATCTACTAGCACTTTGCTTCTAGTGGTAGTATTGAAAATTTAGGTAGATACTTTGATAGAATCAACACTTTTTCAATGCAATTTAGAAAAGCTTCTGAACTGATTAAAGCTATAACACCAAGGATGTAATCTTTTACTGCTCTTATCGTGACTTTCGAATACGACTTTGAGTTACTGTCCTAATAAATTTAGGACAAAACTATCACAAGCATGTGGGATAGGCATATTCAAATCCTATTCGAGTTCCCTTCGGACCCGTCACAAGAGCTCATGCAAAGAAATTCAAAGAAGAGCTTAATAGGTTGATTCAAGCAAATTGGGCTCAATCAAATTTGTGGAGGCTCGTTAAAGGAATCAGACATGACATTCAGACCAAGTTTTCAAATAATCACTGAAATACTAACTAGGCAAACCCAAGAGGGGGGTGAATTGAGATTCTAAAAATTATTCAATTCTAAAGCAAAACTCAATGCAAAACCAACACAATTATAAAGTAACAACAGATAAATCAATCACAATATAAAGAGATAAGGGAAGAGAGAGCAAACACAATGATTTTTACGTGGTTCGGCAATCTCCACCTACGTCCACGCCTCCAAGCTCATCGGGCTTGAGGATTTCACTAAGCTAGCCACCCAAGGCTTCAAACGCTTACAATTGACTTCCAAGGTGTCAATAGACCTTTTAAACCAAGAGATTATCCCCAATCTCTTAACCCAAGTGTATCCCAACACTTACAATCACTCAAAGTAAAAGATTACAAATTGTTTTTCTCTCACACAATATTTAAGATTACAAATCAATGCCCAAAGTGTGAATAGATGAAGAGAGAATGTGTTTAAAGCTCTATGATGATTGTGTTCTCAGATGTAAGCTCAGGGGTTGTATTGTGATCAACCTTGTTTGAATTTGAATGAGCTTATTTATAGTTGGAGCTGAAAAACTAGCCGTTATTAACTTTTCACTCACTGTCGGCTCGCCGTTTGTTTGGACAATGTGACCGTTGGACTGGATTTTCAAATTGTCGGCTCGCCGTTAACTGATGTCGAATCGCCGTTAGTGTCCAGAGAATTCTGTTTGTTATCGGCGAACCGTTAACACAATGTCGAATCGCCGTTAGTGTCTAGAGACTAATTTTCACTTCTGCTTGTTGTCGGCATATCGTTAACTAGAAGTCAGAACTTCTGCTCGTTGTCGGCTAACCGTTAGCCAGAAGTCGGATCGCCGTTAGTGTCCAGAGATTGAATTTCAATTCTGCTCCTTGCCGGCGAACCGTTAACTAGAAGTCGGATCTTCTGTTCGTTATCGGCTAACCATTAACCAGAAGTCGGATCGCCGTTAGTGTCCAGAGACTGAATTTCAATTCTGCTCCTTGTCGGCGAACCGTTAACTAGAAGTCGGCGAACCGTTTGCTACAGTAACTGCTGCAGTAACTGTTTTAGCAAAATTTCTATTTGGCTCCAAAACTTTGCAACTTTATACTATGGCTCAAAGGCTTTATGAAAACTTGTCAATTAATTTATTCACATGATTTCAAGTAATACTTGTTATCATTTACAAAATCATAAAGCTTTTTCAATTTGAAATCATTGATCAAAATATAATGTCTTGAAATAAGAATGATTGAGAAATATACGAAAACTATTTTGAACTCTTTAAAAGACTAATATATTTTAATTACGTTTGTTATCATTAAAATCAATTAAAGAAATATTTAAGGTAACAATCTCCCCCTTTTTGATGATGACAAACTGTTCAAGAAAAAATGTGTTCAATTTTGCTCCCCCTAAATATGTGCTCCCCTTAATTAAAATATTTACCCAAAAATATGCCCTTTACTTTTTAAATTCATAGAAACAGTTTAAAAACCATAATCGATTGAGTACAGAACAGATTTAGCTGGAAACATATTATCTCCCCCTTCATCATAAAAAAGAAATGAACGTGAAGAGAATAAAAAAAGTTAAGAATTTCGGCAGAGCTTCCCCTGAAAAATGAACATATCCTCAACAAAGACAAACAATTAATAACACTTCCATACAAATATACCAAACTTTTCAACCAACCTCCATTCCAACAATCAAACACATTTTCAATAACATGAAGAGCAACAAATATCCATATCATCAAAATCAAAATCAATCACAAATGAAATCCAATTATCCAACAAAAGAAATTATAAAAGCATCACACACACAATTAAAATCTAAGTATCATAATAAACTACATGGAATGCGGAATGTTTGTGCGAAAACCAAAGGGACAGAAAAACTAAGACGGTGGCTGAGAAGAGGAACTGCCGGGGTCGTAGCCAAAGTAGCCAAGAATACGACGCTGCCCAGCCAGTAACTCCATCTGCTGATCTGAAATTTGCTGCCGAAATGTCGCAAAGTCAGATTGAAGCTGCTGCTGCTGGTGAGACAGAACATCCACTCTGTCGAGAAGCACGATCCTCAGGAACAGTCGATGCTGCAAGAGGCATAGCAGGATCAGCGGCCTCGTCATCCTGTGAGGACGCTGCGGCTGTGGGAGGAGTTGCTGCTGTTGCTGCTGGAGTGGCTGCTGCTCGGCGAGGGGCGCGTGGTCGAGTGCCAAGACGAAAGTCTGGTAACTCCTCTTCGGAATAAACATCGTTAAGCATGCGGTTATCATCTGGAGCCACCAACGTATCCGCATTCTTAGAGGAGGATACCTTGACCCACTGGCCTTGCTTCAAATGGATGCCAATTCCCGAGATTATTTCCTTTCCCAGCTTTTTAGTCTCCACAAAAACGGGTTCAGTCAAAGGAACATGAAAGTGCCAGAGAATTTTACTAATAATACTTCCATAAGGAAGTTATCTATTTGACACAGCAGTAGTGGACAGCATGTGACGCACAATCGTGAATGAGAGATGTACTTGCCTTCCTCGGATGAGGGAGTCAAGTAAACCAATATCCAACCTAGTTACCTCATCAGCATGTCCATGCCTAGGTGTAATCATGTGCTGGAGAATACTATGAAGAATACGAACTTGAAAAGGTAACAATTGAGATTGAAAGGGCAACGAGCAAATATCATCAGAGAGGTCACGACGTCTACCGACATTCCTAACACCCTCATGGTGTCTAAATTGATTAAAGTGAAGCTCTTTCCTAGCCGTGTATAGGTTTAGCCCTTCACAAGATATACCAAGAATACGATCAAGTTCGAACGTATCAAATTCAATCCTAACACCTCCAACATGAGTTACAACTCTATCCTTTCGATTTGCAGAAATCTCCATATTACAGTAGAACACCCTCACTAAATTTTCAAAAATACGTTCTTCAATGTTTAAAGCTTCATCCCATTGTCTAAGCATTTGAGGCAAAGATCTACCACAAATAGTAATATCAGAGAAATCATCAATGTCCATATAGAAAAGAGGGAGTTACCGGTTTTCCCATGAATTTCTCGTGAAATCGTTGAGTCAACTGACCATTGGGAAAATGCAGGTTGTCAAAGTCTTGAGTGAGAGGTCTGGAGGAGCTGGGATTGCTTGGAGCAGCCTGCTTGGTTCGGGCACGTCTTGGTCGTGAAGCCATAGATGATTTTGGACGAAACTTGGGTTGGAGGAAATGAGTTTGAGAGATGAGAGAGTGATTGAAAGTTGAAATGTGATTGAAGAGAAAAGAAATTTGGGTCAAATTTTAATAACTGCGGTTCGACTGATTCTAGGGTTTCAAGATGGGATTTTAAAATTTTGATGAAAAAGAGAGTTTTTGATCGGTTAGGAAGATGCTAGAGATGATAGAGATTGTTTGTAAGGCTTCGATTTGGTGGAAAATGGCAAGAAAAGTGATGGATTTTGGAGAGACAGAAACTGATACAATCGCGAGTTAGAGTGAGAGAGAGAAAGTGCAGACGAAATGAAGGGGGAAGACGAAGGACTGTTCAATAACGCGAGATAACGGCAAGCCGTTATGGAGATATCGGCAAGCCGACAGCGTCCAGAGAGTTCCCAAGAATTTTCATGAAATCGCAAGCTGTTAGTCAGTTATCGGCTAGCCGACAGTGTCCAGAATTCTAGCCATAGTTTCTGCCCGAAAATGGTTAACCGTTTATTGAAATAACAGCAATCCGTTTTCTACAACTTATGATTTCGCACGTCTATTTTATTATTAGGCCAACAATCAAAACATTTTAAGATCATTTCATTGATCCAAATTGTTTTAAGTGCCATTTTAATGCATAATTCATGAACATATATTCCAACACTTAATCAATACATATTTGTAAATACACATACACCACATGTATATTACGATTGAGTATTCCATAGATATTTAAGCATCAATTCATAAATCAACCAATGTTAATAAACTCAATATCATGAGTAGAGATGTTAATGTGAAAATTTCATCATCCCAAGTTCATGCCGAATTTTTGAAAATTGTTCTTCGTAAAGAGGTTTTGTAAAAATATCGGCAAGTTGATTTTCCGTAGAAATAAACTCTAATGCAATATCCCCCTTTTGAACATGATCTCTCAAGAAATGATGTCTTATTTCTATATGCTTGGTTCGAGAGTGTTGAATGGGATTATTTGAAAGGTTTATAGCACTAGTATTATCACACTTAATAGGAATTTGTTCAAGATTAATGCCATAATCTCTAAGTGTTTGTTTCATCCAAAGTGCTTGTGCACAACAGCTTCCAGCAGATATATATTCAGCCTCGGTAGTAGAAAGTGCAACAGAATTTTGTTTCTTACTAAACCATGAAACAAGTGCGTGACCTAAGATATGACAAGTTCCACTAGTGCTTTTTCTATCAACTTTATAACCGGAAAAATCCGCATCCGAAAAGCATGTTAGATCTATATGAGTTCCTCTAGGATACCAAAGTCCAATATCTATGGTTCCACTCAAATAACGAAAAATTCTTTTAACAGCAAGTAAATGTGATTCCTTGGGACATGATTGAAATCTTGCACACAAACATACACTAAACATGATATCGGGTCTACTTGCAGTCAAATAAAGTAAAGATCTGATCATACCTCGATACATCTTGATATCCACTTCTTTGCCCTTTTCATCTTTTTCGAGCTTGGTGGTTGTGCTCATTGGTGTATTTTTGGTCTTTAAGTCGTCAATGCCAAATCGTTTGAGTAGATCTCTCACATACTTGGCTTGATTTATGAATATTCCTTCCTCATTTTGTTTTATTTGCAGCCCAAGAAAATACTTTAGCTCTCCCATCATACTCATTTCAAATTCACTGCTCATATAAGATGAAAACTCTTTGCACAACAATTCATTAGTAGAGCCAAAAATAATATCATCAACATAAATTTGAACAACAAGTATGTCTTTGTTCTTATGTTTAATAAAAAGAGTGGTATCCGCTTTACCCATTGAGAAATCATTTTCTAACAAGAAATTTTTAAGCCTATCATACCATGCTCTAGGTGCTTGTTTTAAACCATACAAAGCTTTAAACAACTTATACACATGATTTGGAAATTTTTCATTTTCAAAACCAGGGGATTGTTTTACATACACTTCTTCCATGATATAACCATTTAAGAAAGCACTTTTCACATCCATTTGAAATAGAATGAAATCTTTATGACAAGCAAAGGCCAATAACATTCTAATAGATTCTAGTCTAGCTACGGGTGCAAAAGTTTCATCAAAATCAATTCTTTCTTCTTGGTTGTAACCTTTAGCCACTAATATAGCTTTATTTCTTACAACCACACCGGATTCATCCATTTTATTTCTAAATACCTATTTAGTACCTATGACAGATTGATGTTCCGGTTTAGGAACTAATTCCCACACATTGTTTCTTTCAAATTGATTTAACTCCTCTTGCATTGCCATAATCCAAGATTCATCATTTTCAGTATCCGCAAAAGATTTGGGTTCAATTTGAGAGATAAATGCATTATGTTCACAGGTGTTCTTAAGAGATGATCTAGTAGTAACACCTCGTGAGGGATTTCCTAAAATTACATCTATAGGATGAGAAGAGACATACCTCCACTCCTTGGGGAGTGTTTGGGAATTACCTCTTTGTTGCTCCAGCTCTAGCTCCATATTTGTCTGCTCTTCTTGTCTATCCTCTTGATTTTCTTGTGATGCATTCTCTTGAGTCTCTTTCGATGATTCTTCTTGTAAATCTCCATCTTCATCATCATTAACAACTCCTTTCTCCGCAGAGGAGGGGTTAGATTCATCAAATGTAACATGCATGGATTCTTCCACAACTAAAGTTCTTTTATTGTATACTCTATAAGCTTTGCTTGAATTTGAATACCCAAGAAAGATGCCAACATCAGATTTTGGATCAAATTTACCAAGATTATCTTTTGTGTTTAGAACAAAACATTTGCATCCAAAAACTTTGAAATAACCAATGTTGGGTTTTCTACCTTTCCAAAGCTCATAGGGAGTTTTGTTGAGATGAGGTCTAATCAACACCCGATTTAAAACATAGCAAGCGGTGTTGACGGCTTCAGCCCAAAAATATTTAGGTAAAGCATTTTCATTTAACATGGTTCTAGCCATTTCTTGAATAGACCTATTATTTCTCTCAACAACTCCATTTTATTGTGGAGTCCTAGGTGATGAAAATTGATACTCAATGCCAAGATTATTGCAAAAGTTCTCAAATGCACGATTTTCAAATTCTCCTCCATGATCACTCCTAATGCATATAATGTCATGTCCTTTTTCATTTTGTAATTTCTTATAAAACACTTTAAAAGCATCAAGTGCATCATCCTTATTGGCTAAGAACAATACCCATGTATATCTAGAAAAATCATCTACTATTACAAATGCATAATACTTGCCATTTAGACTAGCATGTCTAGATGGTCCAAAAAGATCTATGTGAAGGAGTTCAAGTGGTTTTGAAGTAGAAATATGATTTTTATTTTTTAAAGAGGTTTTGATTTGTTTTCCAAATTGACACGCTTCACAAATCTTATCCTTTTGAAAACCAATTTTCGGAAGACCTTTAACTAAATCATTTTTCGAAATATTTGAAATCAAATCCATACTTGCATGTCCTAATCTTCCATGCCATAGCCAACTATCATCATGTAATGCGGAAAAACATTTATCAAGAGTAGATGCACATTCTATGTCAATGATATAAACATTACCACATCTATTACCAACAAACAAGATTTTGCCATCACATGAGTTCTCAATAACACAACTAAGTTTGTCAAAGATAACTTTATAACCTTTGTCACATAATTGACTAATGCTAATTAAGTTGTGTTTCAAGTTCTCAACCAAACATACATTCTCAATTAGAGTTGAGGAGACTTTACCAACATTTCTAATTCCAAGAATTTTTCCTTTTGAGTTGTCTCCAAAAGATACGTCTCCACCATTTTCAATTTTGGTGAAGCTTGAGAACCATGCATAGTTTCCGGTCATGTGCCTTGAGCAACCACTGTCCAAGTACCATTTATTTTTCTTCTTCTTTAAGCCCTACAAAGAAAAATTTCAGGTTTTAGGTACCCAAAACTTTTTGGGTCCTTGAGAGTTAGCAATGGTTCCTTTTGGAACCCAAATGCATTTTACACCATAATATGCATTCCTTTTCTCGGAACATCTATATTTCATGTGACCATTTTGATTACAATAGTGACATACAATCTTATGATCATTTGTGGAAGTACCTTCAACAAAATAATTCTTATAATACTTTTGCTTCAAGTTAGGCTTATATCCAAGCCCTCCTTTATCAAAAACGCATTTTTGTGAGTTAAGCATATTGTCCAACATCTTTTGCCCATTTGTAAATTTCAAAACAATTTCATTCAATTCATTACTCTTTTTCTTGAGCATTTCGTTCTCATTTTTCAACTCATCTATGTGTGATTTTAAATGCTCATGTAAGATCCTAGGTTTCTCATTTGATAATGCAATTTCATCATGCAATGTTTTGTTCCCTATTTCTAGGCATATAATTCTAGCATTTAGAGATTCATTTTCATTTTTAAGCTTTGCCATTTCCTTTTTAAGACATACATTCTTTTTACCAATCTTCATCAACTCATAATGTAAATCTTTAAAAGCATCATACAATTCATCATAGGTGGGATCACTTACCTCATTGAGATCATCATCCCCTCCTATTGCCATGAGTGCTAGGTTTGATACTTCTTGCGATCCTTCTTCATCACTTGATTCTTCCTCACTATCATCCCAAGTTGCAACCATTGCTTTCTTCTTGAGTTTGTTGATAAGTGGGCACTCCGATCTTATATGTCCAGGCTTCTTACATTCATAGCATGTGATTGCCTCTTTCCTCTCCCTATAGTTCTTGAAGTTTCTGAAATTTTTCCGCTCTCCGGTTTTCTTGAAGAATTTTCTGAACCTCCTTGCTAGCATGGCTAGCTCTTCATCATCCGGTTCACTCTCCCCATCACTCTCATGTTTTGAAGCTTTGAGAGCAATGCTTTTCTTCTTCTCTTCATGTCCTTTTTCTGCAGCTAAATCCTCTTCATATGAAATAAGAGAACCAATTAAATCATCAAGAGGTAAAGTATTTAAATCTTTAGCTTCTTCAATGGCAGTTCTTTTAGGTCTCCATTCTTTTGGAAGCGACCTAATGATTTTCTTAACTTTCTCACTATTTGAGAAGGTCTTCCCCAAGGCACCTAGAGTGTTCACTATGTCAGTGAATCTAGTATACATAGAATACACATTTTCATTTTGTTCCATTTGGAACAGCTCATATTGACGAGTGTATCTACTGATTTTAGACTCTTTAACTTGATTTGTCCCTTCATAGACAACCTCAAGTTTATTCCATATTTCTTATGCACTTTCACAACTAGATACTCTATGGAATTCTTTCTTATCAAGGGCACAAAACAAAGCATTCATAGCCTTGGAGTTTAGAGACATCTTTCTCTTTTCTAACTCACTCCATTGACTCGACGGTTTAGGAATATCATCTTCTACTTCATTTTTAAATGTAGGTATGAACGGACCATCATAGACAACTTCCCAAATTTCATAGTCTAAGGCTTACAAATAGATTCTCATTCTAGTTTTCCAGTAGGCATAGTCATTACCATAAAAAAATGGTGGTCTAGTTGTAGATTGCCCTTCTCTAAAAGTTGAGTCATTTAGGGTTGCCATGGATCTTTTACTCTTAGACGATTAAGTCCTAACAAGAGAACAAAGCTCTGATACCAATTGAAATACTAACTAGGCAAACCCAAGAGGGGGGTGAATTGGAATTCTAAAAATTATTCAATTTTAAAGCAAAACTCAATGTAAAACCAACACAATTATAAAGTAACAACAGATAAATCAATCACAATATAAAGAGATAAGGGAAGAGAGAGCAAACACAATGATTTTTACGTGGTTCGGCAATCCCCGCCTACGTCCACGCCTCCAAGCTCATCGGGCTTGAGGATTTCACTAAGCTAGCCACCCAAGGCTTCAAACGCTTACAATTGACTTCCAAGGTGTCAATAGACCTTTTACACCAAGAGATTATCCCCAATCTCTTAACCCAAGTGTATCCCAACACTTACAATCACTCAAAGTAAAAGATTACAAATTGTTTTTCTCTCACACAATATTTAAGATTACAAATCAATTCCCAAAGTGTGAATAGATGAAGAGATAATGTGTTTAAAGCTCTATGATGATTGTGTTCTCAGATGTAAGCTCAGTGGTTGTATTATGATCAACCTTGTTTGAATTTGAATGAGCTTATTTATAGTTGGAGCTGAAAAACTAGCCGTTATTCACTTTTCGCTCACTGTCGGCTCGCCGTTAACTGATGTCGGATCGCTGTTAGTGTCCAGAGAATTCTGTTTGTTATCGGTGAACCGTTAACACAATGTCGGATCGCCGTTAGTGTCCAGAGATTGATTTTCACTTCTGCTTGTTGTCGGCATACCGTTAACTAGAAGTTAGAACTTCTGCTCGTTGTCGGCTAACCGTTAGCCAGAAGTCGGATCGCCGTTAGTGTCCAGAGACTGAATTTCAATTCTGCTCCTTGCCGGCGAACCGTTAACTAGAAGTCGGATCTTCTGTTCGTTATCGGCTAACCGTTAACCAGAAGTCGAATCGTCGTTAGTGTCCAGAGACTGAATTTCAATTCTGCTCCTTGTCAGCGAACCGTTAACTAGAAGTCGGCGAACCATTTGCTACAGTAACTGCTACAGTAACTGTTTTAGCAAAATTTCCATTTGGCTCCAAAACTTTGCAACTTTATACTATGGCTCAAAGGCTTTATGAAAACTTGTCAATTAATTTATTCACATGATTTCAAGTAATACTTGTTATCATTTACAAAATCATAAAGCTTTTTCAATTTGAAATCATTGATCAAAATATAATGTCTTCAAATAAGAATGATTGAGAAATATATGAAAACTATTTTGAACTCTTTAAAAGACTAATATATTTTAATCACATTTGTCATCATCAAAATCAATTAAAGAAATATTTAAGGTAACAATCTCCCCCTTTTTGATGATGACAAACTGTTCAAGAAAAAAATGTGTTCAATTTTGCTCCCCCTAAATATGTGCTCCCCTTAATTCAAATATTTACCCAAAAATATGCCCTTTTCGGATACTTTCCTGTTTCTTGAGGAGGCCAGTGGCAAAAAAAAATTAGTTATTTCTCTTTTAATTGCTAAGTTTCAATTTTAATTGATGTAAGGCATTTAAACCGATTAGGATTCTTATTTGATTTAGATTATTTCCTTATTCGCTTTAGATTAGGATTCCGATTTGATTTTGGCTTATGATTTATTTATGAAAATTCTTGTAACTAACCCAATATAATGTTCTCGCATCCAATAAATATAAAAAGATCAATTTTGATGTAGTTGGTGAGAGAGTTAATTCTCTTTGATTCTTAAACAAACTTTTTGAACTTATCAGATTTCCGTGGCATTCAAAATCTTAACTTATCAATCAGATCATTCGTAACTGATTGTGGCGTCCTCACATACCAAGGTTCGTACTTTCAGTAAGCATTAAGTCGCGGTTAATTCCAAGTTTAGATTCGATCTTGGGAACTAAATTAATTAGGGTTGCGTCAGTTCTTGACAGGGTTTGTATCACCTTTTTTGTGTTGTCCTTCATTTTCTCTCATCTTCATTTGGTCCTCATGGACCTCTTTTGGTGTTAAAGGAACAAGCGTCATAGTTCTCCCATCCTTGACAAAGCTATATCTATTCCTAAACCCATCATGTGTCACCTTCTTATGATACTACCATGGCCTTCCCAATAATAAATGCCCAGCATGTAGGAACTACATCACCACCCCACACTATACTTCCTAATAGTAAATGTTACTAATAGTTGCTTATTAGCCTTGATCTATCCACAATCATTTAACTGTTGCAATCTATAAGGCCTGGGATGTGTTAGGAAGGGCAACCTTAACTTCTCTACAAGGGTAGTACTAGCTATATTGGTGCAACTTCCACCATCTATTATCATACTACACACTTTGTTATCCATAATGCATCTAGTATGAAAGATGTTCTCTCTCTGCTGCCCTATGTCATCAACACTCATTTGTGTACTCAAGCACACCTAGTAACTAGGGATTCACCTTTCGAAGGGTATTCGACGTCGTCATTATCACTAGCATCAATCAACTCTGGCATCTCTCTACCATCACTCTCATTCTCACTCACTACTTCCCCACTATCTTGCATCACCATAATTCTCTTATTTGGGCACTCAGAAGCAATGTGTCTAGAACCCAAACATTTAAAGCACTTGATGTCTCAATTTTTTTGTGGTTGAGATTTAGCCTTAGGCTTGTTTTTGGTACTAAAATCTTCTCTTACCTTAGGTGGTTAGTCTTGATAGCTTCATTTTATCTCTCATTACTACTCTACTTTGGTTTCTATGGGTTTTAAGACACCAAAATATATCTAGCTTTACCCTTCCTCTTCAATTGTCTCCCTAACTTCAAAGCCATGTGGACCATATCCTCCAACTCCACATAATACTGTAACTCCACTACATTGGCAATCTCTTTGTTCAACCCGGTCAAAAATCATGCCATTGTAGCTTCCTTATCTTCCTCTACATTAGCCCTAATCATAATAATCTCTATCTCCTTATGGTAATCCTCTACACTCTTTGTAGCTTAAAATAAAGATCCTTATGGTAATGACTAGGAATGAACCACTTCCTCATAAGTGCTCTCAACTCTCCCACTTAGCTATCAGCCTTTCACGATTCCTCCTCCTATTATTCACCAACTGATCCCATTAAATAATAGCATAGTCAGTTAATTCAATAAGTGTGAGCTTCACTTTTTTCTCCTCTAAATAATTGTGGCAATCAAAGATCAACTCAACCTTCTTTTCTCACTCCAAGTAAGCCTCGAGGTCACTTTGTCCTTAAAATGAAGGAATGGTCACTTTGATTTTACCTAAATCCCTATCCTCATCATCTCTTCTATAACCTCCTCTCTTGTCTGCCTATCCTACTTCTCACTCTATCCCTATACGATCTTTACCATCATCTTCCCAAAATTCATTATCTGCCTTATGCTCATCCATAGGCTTATATCCACGCCTATTATTTCCCCCGTTATATCTTGTTTCACCATGTCTAGCTCCGTTACACTCTATACTAGTTTTCTCCCTCTAAATACTCTCAATGGCAACCTCGTGTTGTCTCAACTAGCTTCCCATTTGTTCAAAACTCATATTCATCCTCTCAAATGCTTGGTGCATTGCTTTCAAAGTTAAAGTAAGGTCTATTGTGGAAGGTGGCACCTCCCTTTTCTCATCCATATTAGTTATTTGAAGTAAACTACAAAGAGATGTTAGTAAAAATAAAGAAAAAAATAATAATAAACCTCACAAGCTTCATGTGTTTACACTCGAGATGTGACTCCACTCGTGTTTACACTCAAATAGGCTTTTACAAAAAGTTGTGCTCACAAACTCTTGCCTTTTACCACTCTTATATTTTCTCAATCAAGTTCTTTAGGAACTAATGACTCAATCAAGGGAAAATACCAAAGTGTAATGCCTCTAACAGTCACAATCTAGGGAACAAGAATGAAAAAAAAATAACAAGAAACAATGGAATAAGAAAGCAGGAAACAAGAGCAACAAAACAAAAAAAAAACAAAGGAGATCACCAAATATAATAATAATAATAATTATTACTACTTAATTTTTTTTGTAAACCCTAAATAACTGAAATTTGAATGAATTTAGGCAAAGGAATACGTAAAATTTAAGGATTATGTGGCACTGTTCATTATTTTTTTAAATACTAGAACAATAATGAAAAATCTCAAACAAAAATGAAAAACAATAAAGAAAGATAGATGAATCTGACCTTGGTGTCTGAGCTTTGATACCAACTGATGAGAACCCCTTTATATCTAACTAGAGAAACATATAAGTAGATTAATAAGAACCCAAGAAAGTCAATATGATCATAATTCAAATAAAAGATCCAAACCCTTGAGGAGCTAAGTCTCAATAACTCGGTTTGCTAAATAAGATGCCACAAAAAGTCAAAAGTTCTTCAAGAACAAGTTGAGAAAATCCTCTCCAATGATATCAAGCTCTAGATTTTCAAAGGTCCGTTCAAAAAACATAAAAGAATATTTTTATAAGCTGGCTAACCCTAATTTAACTTAAAAACATAAAAAAAACCCTAAAATTAAAACCGCATGGGCTTTGGCGTATTGAGCCATTCATCTTAAACAAACCATAACTTGGATTTGGGCCCCAATATACCATTATAAAGCTCTCAACATAAGGAATACAACTACAGCTTTAGAATTGATTTTCAAAAATCACCCTCTCTAATGCTCACCACCTCATTAGTTCAATCAAGCATACTAAGGGTGGTTCTTCCTTTTTCAAGCCCATCTTGAATATTGGTCTCGTGCAAATTGAAATTAAATTGAATTCGTCCAAAGTAGCTTGAACAAATCTTTCCATTTCTTCCTTGATCTTCTTAGCTCGTGCTCTCGTAATTGGCCTTTCTAAAACAAGCAATGGATCTTTAATGCTCTAAGTGCATTTAAAATATATTTTAGTTGTGCTTAGGAAGGAAAAGTTATTTGCTAATATGAAGAAGTGTACCTTTTACACCAATAAACTTGTGTTTTTAGAATTTGTTGTGAGTGGACAAGGTATACAAGTTGATGAGGAGAAGGTATGTGCAATCCAAGAGAGACCGAGTCCCACAAGCACAAGTAATGTGAGAAGCTTTCATGGGCTCGCTAGGTTCTTCGATAATTTGTGAAATACTTTAGCATATTAGCAGCAATGCTTACCAAAGTAATCAAGAAAGATGTTGGGTAGGGAAGCTGTTTCAAATGATTAAGCAAAAGCTAACCAATGCCCCCTTATTGTCCTTATGTAACTTTAATAAAACATTTGAAATCGAATGTTATACCTCAAGTATTGGTATAGGCACAAATTCTGAAGGGATGATCAATTGGTTATTTCAGTGAGAAACTAAGTAGGGCAGTCTTAAACTACCCTACTTACAATAAGGAATTGTATGCATTAGTTCAGGCAATAGAAACGTGGCAACACCACCTATGGCCTAAGGAGTTTGTGATTCACATTGATCATAAGTCTTTCAAACACATTAAAAGCCAATACAAGCTAAACAAGAGGCATGCTCGATAGGTAGAGCATGTTTCTAGCAAGATAAAAAAAAAGGTTGTTGCAGATGCTAAACTGCTTGGTTCTTAACATATTAAGAATTGTATGTTGATGACCATGATTTTAGTGTTGAATACCAAACTTTTGAAAGGACCGCAGTTAGTAAGTACTTTAGGCATGGTGGCTACTTATTTCAGGAGATTAAATTGTGTGTGCCTAATTGGTCTTTGAGAGATTTTTTAGTGAGAGAATCCTATAGAGGAGGGTTAATTGGGCATTTTGGAGCTGTAAAGACCTTAATAATTTTACAACAACACTTATATTGGCCACATATAAAATGAGATATTGAGAGACTTTGTGGTAGATGTGTCACCTGCAAGTAAGCAAAATCGAAAGTGGCTTATACACCCCATTGCCAATACCTAGTGTGCCTTGGACTGATGTTTCGATGGATTTTGTACCAGGGTTACCTAGGTCTAAATGAGGGAAAGGCTTAATTTTTGTGGTTGTCGATAGATTTTCTAAGATGGCACATTTTATTGCCATAAGACAAATGTGCTTCTAACGTCGCTGACCTGTTCTTTAGGCAGGTTGTGAGGTTGCATGGTATGCTCAGGACAATTGTTTCTAACAGAGATGTTAAATTTTTAAGTTACTTATGGAAAACATTGTGGGCTAAGTTAGGAACTAAGTTGTTATTTTCAACTACTTATCACCCTCAAACTTATGGTCAAACAGAAGTTGTGAATAGAACTTTATCTACTTTGTTTCAGGCTATCATTAAAAAAAAATCAAAACTTGGGAAGATTGTTTGCCACACGTTGAGTTTGCTTATAGTCGTTCTATTTATTCTGCTACTAAGTATTCACTGTTTGAAATTGTTTATGGTTTTAATCCTTGAACTCCATTTGATTTAACTCTAATACTTGTTGTCGATCGTGTTAACATAAATGGTAAGAATAAGGTTGAAACTATTAAACAGATACATGAGATGGTGAAGTTCAACATCGAGCAAAGAATATAGCAATAGGCTAAACAAGCCAACAAAGGGTGATATAAACTGGTATTTGAACTTGGTAATTGGGTGTGGTTACACATGCGCAAGGAACGATACATGCGCAAGGAACGATTTCCAGAACAAAGGAAATCTAAGTTATTACCACAAGGGGATGGTCTTTTCCAAGTCTTGGAATGGATCAATGACAATGCATACGAGCTAGATTTGCCTACTGAGCACAACATAAGTGCTACTTTTATTGTGTCTGATTTGAGTCCCCTTGATGAAAGTGATGATTTGAGGAGCAGAATAATGAAATTGGTGACAAAACTATAACAAGCACGTGGGATGAGGCATATTCAGATCCTATTAAGGCTTTCATAAGACTCGTGGAAAGAAATCCAAAGAAGTAGTTAATAGGTTGACTCAAGCAACTTGGGCTCAATCAAATTCATAGAGGCTTGTTGAAGGAATGTGGACCATTAAATGCGTGATTCGGGCTCTTGAAGTTTCAAAATAATCACTTTTATGAAATCAGGAAGTTGGCCTGCACATTATGGCAGGAAAATATATTACTTTCCTTTTTGAATACTTTCTTATTTGGAGAATACACTACTTTCCTTTTTAGATACTTTCCTATTTATTGAGGAGGCTAGTGGCAAAACAAATCAGTTATTTCTCTTTTAGTTGCCTCATTTCCATCTTAATTGATGTAAGGCATTTAATCCAATTCCATTTTATTTGATTTAGATTCTTTCTTATTTTCTTTAGACTAGGATTCTGATTTTATTTATATTCTTTCCTATTTGCTTTAGGTTAAAATTCTGATTTGATTTAGATTCTTTCCTTATTTGCTTTAGATTAGGATTCTGATTTGATTTTTGTTTAGGAATTATTGTCGAAAATTCTTGTAACCATTCCTATATAATGTACTTGCTTCCAATAGATAGAGACAAATGAATTTTGATGCAATTGGTGAGAGACTTAATTCTCTTTGGTTCTTAAACAAACTCTTTGGCATTCTCATCTTTTTCACTTTCATCTTTCTTATTCCTAGGTTTTAGAGCAAGGTTGTTAACCTTGGAAGGAAGAGAAGATAATTTAGTTTTTAGTTCGACCAACTGCTTTCCATGAAAAGAATCCATTTGAACCTTATCAATAACAGACCGAAGAGAGGAGGTTGATATTGTTGAGGCAGTTTACCTTGGTAATTGGGATATAATAAACTTGCTTTCTTTACAAGATTCAATGGATTATTTAAGGTATTGCCTTTTGACCTCAAGATCGATTGAGTATCTATGGAGGTCTAATGAGAAGGAAAAGAACCAATGAAAAGAAAATAAAGAAAGCATTAAATAGATCAATTGTCCAAGATACTAATCCATTGAATATAAGTACACACGATAGTCAATGCTTTGTCAATATTATTCAAGCTTCTAAATTTGATTGAGAGTGACTTGCATGAAGAACAAACAAGGCCTTATCAAATTAGGAAGAAAGATCAGGCAAAATTTTTGTTTCCTAATCTGTTTTAGAAACAAGATCTTTTATTTCCTTTTTACTTTAAGTTATGATTAGCAATAAGGAAAACCTTATTCCATTAGTAAAATTCAAACATATAACCTATGTAACTATATCAAAAAATTTCAGATCAGAGTTTATAATAATAGTGAGAGCTTTTCCACTTGATTTTTCAAAGAACTTTCAAAACTTATCAAGATTTTATCTCGTGACATTCTATCTTGACTTATCACTCACAATATTCTCTTCTTTTTTTAGTGTGGCGTCAACCCAAATTGTTATACCATTGGTTCTTATCTTTGTAGATAAAGGGTCAAGGTCCTTATTTCATGGTTGTTTGAATCTGAGTTATAATGATTCTTGGCAAAAGAATCTCATTGATTGCAGGGTCTCACTTATCTTTGTGAGGTTCACATCAATTAGTATCAGATTTTATGTTCTAAATCATGTTTGATCTATTTTAAATTTATTTGGTATCTCTAATCTCGCGAAATCTTATTTCTTAATTATTTTTTAATTAACAAGGCCTTATTGAGCCCACAGGTTCAGAATGGGTTTGTCAAGCTTTTTATGTGGAAAAAAGGCCTGAAATAGTTCCAGTCATCTTTATGGCTCCTACTCTACCCAACACAGCTTTGATAAAAAAGTTCTTCCCTTGCAATCTCAATTTCTCCAGGAGAGCTGGAGATAGAGAACAATCTCAGGGTATCCGTATAAGGTTGAAACATCTATTTACAATGGATTCCTTAGGCTGTTATTTGAAAGCTTTTTAACCAGGTGAAAAATATCGAACCTGATTAGAAGGTCTAGATTTATCTTCTTTAATTCTTATTTTTTCCAACTTTGCCTTAATCCATCAAGTTTTGTTCCTTCTCATTTGAAACTTAAAAAAGAAAAAATTTCTACAAATTAATTGAATTTACAGAATAGCTTGTTATTCAAGTCTATCCTATACATATTTTCTGCAATTCAACTTAAAAAAAATAGGGCAATTCTTATTGGATCAGTATTCATATTCTTCATTCTTTCTTTATTTAAAATTATAATATGTTGAGTTTGGATTGTTGCAAGTGAATTTTGATTGAGTTCATTTAAGTTCAATAAAAGAATTAAAAGAGAAAATTAAGAGTGGAAAAAGGGAAGAGAGTGTGAATTGAGTAGACACACGTGAGGGAGTGTTCACGAGGATTTCTAACTTTGTTTTTGGAGGATATTAAATATATGTCATGAAAAAAATCGGTCTACTTCAAATGATGCTCAGTTTGTCTTTTCGACTCCTTTTTAAGTCTTTAGAACAAAAATTTGAATGCTTGGAATTAAGGTTTAATGAGGTGAATGAGAGAATAGATAAAATTGAATCTAGTTCTCAAAATGGGCGGCTACTTAAACCTTCTAATGTGAAATAAAAGAGAGGAATCCATATAAATATGTTGATGAAGATGACTTTGACAAGACCTAGATGAAGAAGATGATGCTCCATATATTAGTTTAAGTAGATTTGGGTAAAGGAATAAAAATAGAGAGGCTACATATGGAGACAGAGTTTTGATAACAATTTAGGAAATATTAAGTTAAAGATTCCATCGTTTCAAGGCAAAAACAATCCTAAAGGTTATTTAGAATGGGAAAGAAAAGGTGAAATTGATATTTGATTGTCACAACTACTCTGAACTAGAAAAGGTAAAGTTGGCTACCGTTGAATTATTACTATGCTATTGTTTGGTGGGATTAACTTATTTTGAATAGAAGATAAAATTATGAAAGGCCCATTGAGACATAGAAAAAGATGAAGGCTAATATGAGATAGAGATTTACTCTAAGTCACTATTAAGGGGACTGATTCCAGAAGCTATAAAACCTCACTTAAGGGTCTAAAACTATTGAAGACTACTAAAAAGAGATGGAAATAGCCATGATTTGAGCCAACATGGAGGAGGATTGAGGAGCTACTTTGGGCAGGTTCCTAGTTGGCTTGAATAGTGATTTGCAAATGTGGTGGAATTACAACATTATGTTGAGTTGGATGACATGGTACATATGTCTATAAAAGTGAAGCAACAATCAAAGAGGAAGGGTTTTGTACAAGTTAGGTGGAATTATGGGTCTTCTTCAGCAAGGAAATCGAATTAGATGAAAAAAAGTCAAAAGCCTAATTTCAAGCCTCAGGTCAAAACCTCCAAAGACAACAAGAATGGAGGTGCTTCAAACCAAGGTAAATCAGATTCCCAACCCACTAGAAATAGAGATATTAAATGTTTTAATTGTTTGGGAACAAGCTATATTGCATCTTAATGCCTAAACAAAAGGGTGATGATTCTGAAAAATATAGGAAAATTAAGACTGAAGATGAATCCGACGATGAGTCCATCCCACCTTTGGAGGATGCAAGTGATGTAGATCAATGAAGATGAGAAGGTATAACATGAAAACGTCTTTCATACTAGATGCCATATCAATAACAAGGCATGTAGCATGATTATTTATGGAATTGTGCTAATATGGCTAGCACTAGTTTAGTTGAAAAATTGAATTTGACAACTTGAAAACATCTGAGGCCGTATAAGGTACAATGGATGAATGATTGTGGAGAAGTTAAAGTAAACAAAGAAGTGCTTGTTTAATCTCAATTAGGAAGTACAAAGATAAGGTTATGTGTGATGTGGTGCCAAATGCATGCAGGGCATATTCTTTTGGACGACCATGGCAGTTTGATAGATATGTTATTCATGATGGTTATTCCAATAGATACTATTTTGTGCTTAATAGAAAACCCATTACTCTTGTACCCTTATCCCCAAGACAAGTATATGATGATCAAGTGAGGTTGAAAAAAGAGAGTGACTTGAAAAAGGAGAGGGAGAGTTCAAAATCAAGAGGGGTTGAAACTAAAAAGAGAGAAAAAGAGAGTGAAAAAGGAAAAAAGAAAAGTTTCAATTAGTGAGGAAAAAAGGAAAGGAAAACAAGTAAATTTATTTGTGAAGAAGAGTGATATTAGAAGAGCTTTAGTAGTACTTATGTACAAAGAGGCTAGTTTTAGTGCTAATGAACTTAATCCTTCTTTGCCTAGTGTTATTATTTCTCTTTTACAGGAATTTGAAGATGTACTTCCAGAAGTGATACTTAATAGTTACCACCAATAAGGGGAATTAAGCATCAAATTGACTTCATAAGCAAAAAATTGACTTTATAACCGGAGCATCAATTCCAATTAGGCTGGCCTATTGAAGCAATCTAGATGAGACAAAAAACCTCAAAGGTTGTGTTTTGGTGCATGTGATTATGGTGTATTATAACACTGTTCATATTATTATAATATCAAGACCATGTTTGGAAATGAATTGCATTGCGATAAGGGTGTGAGCTAATGCGTCAACTGACGCATTTGCTTATACTTTTTTTTTTCTTTTGACTCTTCTTTGATGATCATACCCGTGGATTTAGGTTTTGAGATTGTTGAAGGAGTGGGGATCATGATGATATCATACTGTGGACCGAGGGAGGTGTGAGAAACGTCTCTGTGTGGAGCAGGTTGGTGGTTCAGTTCGCAAATGAAATTATAGAGTTATTTTTGAACTTTATCATCATGTTGAAGGATAGATGGGTGAGGGGTGGTGAACCATTCAAAAACTTGATCTTGAGTCTAGAAGAAGTGTGTATTTGGGTGTTGGAATTATGGGCTATGAATAATGAACACATATATGAACATTTTTGCTTCTGATGCTGGCATACGTTCCAAGTTATGAAATTGTGACAATTGTTGAAGTTTCATTCTCCACCATGGAAGTGGAGAAAACCATTCAAGAAGCATCCAGATGAGGGAGATTGATTTGTCTAGATTGAGCAAATGTTCTAAGATGGCTGTTACTGGAACAATCAGTTTGGTGGCATAGAGGACAGTTAAGCACCAGACGTACCATAATTCATCTTCTGAAATATCTCAAGAAGGATCCAAGGTTAAACGTATAAGAAACAAGTTTTATGGATGGAAAGCAGAAAACGGAAATGAGTCTGATAAGAGATAGGCTTTTATGAAAAACCTAAATACAGCTTTTTTTGCAAACTCTTGTATGGCAAAGACTGTGGTGAAAGTTTTTCCAAGGGGAAAGGTTTTTTGGGTAAAGGCTTGTGAGGGGAGTAAAGTGGCCATGAAGATGATAGGAAAGTGATGTTTTGAGGATATGAAAAATAAAGATTTATCTAGTTTAGCAAGTCTTGAGAGCATATCAGGGATAAGGTTGTGGTCTCCTTTTATATACTTCACAGATAAATCATATTTTGAAAACCAGTCTTTTAGCCTAAGCAACATCTTTTTGGGATCATTTTTGCCTTTGAAATTCATGATGTTGGGAAAAACTGAGTTGTCCATTCGGACAAGAAAGTGATAGCCGATAAGATGATACTCGAACTTTTGAATACCATGCTTGACAGCTAAAATTTCTTTGAACACACTGTGGTAATGGATTTTTGTGTCAGAGAAGTGTCCACTGGCATAGGCAATAAAGTGTTGTTTGCCATCTGTTTCTTCAAGGAGAATGGCCCCTCATGATTCGTCACTTGCATCAGTCAGCAATATTCGCCTGCCATCGGTGATGAGCTTTAATGGTGGCAGATTTTGCACAATTTGCTTTAACATTGTGACAGCAAGTGTGTGGTTGTTATTCCAACAAAGGTAGATTCTTCTTTAGCAAGGCTGACAGCTGGCGGGTGTGATGATCAATATGAGGGATAAAGTCCCTGATATAATTAATAATACCAAGGAACTGCTGGATTTGCCTTTTGGAAAGATTCTAATCTGGAAAGTGGATGAGTTCTTGGGCAATGTGCTTTCCTATCTGATAGTGGTCGTCTTTGATAGTCATTCCAAGGAATTCAATGTTATTGGTGGCAATTGTGCTTTTCTTAGCTGATAACATGATTCCATGAGATTGAATAATATCAAAGAACTGATTTAACAAATGTTCTGAAGGTTTAATTCCAAGTTGCCAAAATCCGGATTTAAGATTAAATTTTGAAAAAATTTGAGCATTTTTTAGATAGGTGAACAGGCTCTGTCTTTTTGGCTAAGGAAATTTGTCATCTTATAAAAGCATGTTTAAAGGTTGATAGTCAATGACTAATCATTTTTTTCCTCTAATAATCTCTGAATGTTTTTCAACATAAAAAGCTTGACAAGCCCATGGAGAACTAGTGGGTTCAATAAGACCTTGGGCCAGCAACTAAGAACATTCCTTTTAGACTAAGTCGGAAGGACTCATTCTTGGATGGGTGGCTTTGGTGGGATTGACATCTTCATTCAACTTGAAAGGCAATTAAACAAAGAAATGTGGATTTTTTCCATAGAGGATTTGGATGGTGAAAGTCAGCATGAGATCAGGACAATATTTCAAAAACTTTATGGAAATGTCTTGGAAAGGCTGGGAGGTATCAGAAAAACCATAAAGCTTAAAAACATTGGTGAATGGTTTAAACATGTATTTGACTCGAATTCCACTATGAATGATTTAGAGGTGTTTTATCTGGTGAATGATATCAAATCCTAACAAGAGATCCTTATTAAGCAGATTAGAACTAATGACTTTTGTCCAGATAACATGATTTGGAAATATTTAAATACCAATGGGTTTTTTGGTAGTCAACTTGATGGTAAAGAATTTTCCATTAACTACTTTGAAATTTTCTTCTTAATATTGCCAAGACTGAGATGGAAGTCTGTCTGGGTTTAACATACTTCTTTGGGCTCTAGTATCAAGAAGTACAATGGTGGGAATTGGTCTATGGAATTTGGAAGGTAAGATTTGGAGTTTGATGGAAGGGATAGGGATGGTAGTGTCTAGAGACAAAAGTTGTTGGTGAAAAACAGTCTAAAAATCATCATTTTCAGAATCATCGGATGCATTTTGCAATGCGAAAATTGTTTCATCAGTAGGCTCCTCTTGTTCTGAGAAGTATAATTCAATTTCATCTTTGTGAGGAGAATAATCAGTGGTGGCCTGTAAATGCTCAAGAAGTCTGATGACTTTATCTTTTTTGTTGGGGCAATCTTTAGCATAATGGCATTTCTTCTTGCAAATGAAGCATCGACTTGACTTTTGCCTTTTTTGTTCTCTGAAAGAACTAGATCTTTTCTTGAAAAACCTGTATGATTTTTGCCTGGATTTTGATCTAGCAAACAAATTTGGATTTTTGAGTTTGCGGAAATGCTTCTAATTTTTTGTGCTGCAATCACAATCTTTCTTTTTCTTGCATTTAATCTGCAAGTAAGGCTTTTTGCAAGAACTTCGGAAAAGGCTCTTTGTCTTTTAATAGTTCTTTGAAGAACTGTTTCTGTTTACATAATTTTTCCAAACATCCTTTGGCTCTGAAAGATTTTTCCTAAGGAAATGTTGTCAATAGTGAGATTGATACTCGTGAGCTGCCTCTGTATGTCTGGTTGCAATTCTTCAGGTAATGATGCCAGAAATACATGTTTGAGAGTTGGGTCATTGAACCCATTGAGCTTATAAAACAGGATTGACATCCGTTTGTAATGGAAATCAAGATCTTTAGAGTTGAGGGAAGAGCACTTCATATTGAGGTAGTCTCGTCTTGCACCTTCAAAGATTGCGGCTGATTCTCTAATGAATTGCTCATGAATGACAGAAAGAGCAGATAAGACATTAGGTAGTTGTACAAACTGTAATTGTCTGTATTCTCCTAAAGTATCAAACCAATCTCTTAAAGATCCCGTAAACCGGGTAGCAAGTTCTCTAAGGACTGATGCTGTAGTAGCATTTGCTTTTAACATTTGGAGATCTGTCCAAGCAGTAATTTTGGATAATTTGTCTCTCCATTTAGCTACAGGGATATCATCAAAAGTGAACCATGGACCATTTGAAGGTTTATGATAATTTTAGGGTTGAGCAGGTCGGTTTGGAGCTGAGGATGCTTCGAGCGAATCTTCCTCAATATCTGAGGGTATTTCAAAGAATGGGTCAGTTCTTGAGGATTGAGCAGGCTCAGTTTCTTCAGGTTGGGCCATCAGTATTCTAGTGATATCGGTATAAGATTTTTTAGAATCACTAGAAGAAATGGAAGATTCTGTTTCAGATTCAGATGGATCTTCTGAAATAGCTAGATTTGAATCAGAAGTTTGGTCTGTATCATATGGATCTAGGATTATTTGTGCACTGTGTTGTTGCATTGGGGATTTATCTTTAGCCTGAGTTAGTGTTGGTTGAGGAGGAGGTGGGGTATAAGGGTGCGGTTGCTGTTCTGAGATGGACAAAAGTGGTTGAAAAGGTTGTTTTTCTGGTCTTGGTTGAGGATGAGGTTTAGATCTGGATGGTTTTGGCAGATGATTATTTCGAAACAAAGTATATGTCATGCCAAATAATTTGGACAGGTCTTGTGGTTTTATGGGAAAAAGCATAGGTGCGAAGGGATGGAAGGCTGGGCTGATGGTAGGTAGTGGTAGAGAGGTGGTAAATAATGTTGGCCTTTGCCTTTCTTACTCAATTTGTTCAAGTTCGGCTCTCAATTTTTTGATTTCTTTTTCTTTCTGATCAAATTTTGGGCCATAGTAACTATGACTCAGCATGGTTCTTGATTCTGAATCTAGTTGAGAGATTCTGGATTGAAGATTTTGGTAAATTTGCTGCATCGAGAAGTGATCGAGTCCATTTTAAACTCAATATGATCAGTTCGTAAACTAATATGATTAACCTTCTTATGGATATCAATCAAGGTTTCATTTTGAGCTCTGGTATTTTGGGTTTGCCAGTTGAGAACAGCTTCAAAAGGTTTGGGGTCTTCTAAGTGACATGTGGGAGTTATAGTTGAAGGAATAAAGGGTTTGGTTATGACCTTTCGTTGTGGATCGGTGTGGGTTTCTAGAGCAGGGAAATTGGAGGAATAGTCCTGTGAGGTTGATGAAAACATCATTCAAACCATAGGCTGTATGAGTGGTTTGAAATTCTTGAGAGGTGGAAGAACTTCAATGTTACACCTTTTTGCAATCCATCTAAGTTCCTTTTGGTAGATGGGTAATGGAGCTGGTGGTGGTGGAGGATTATGTAGTGGTTTAGGTTAGTTGTGTGACCACAGAGTTTTAAGTATTTTCTTTTTTGGTTTTCTTCTCCGCTGTGATCCAACATCATCGTCTTCCCAATCATCCCAACAGGGAAAATCTGGGTCACAATTTCTAGATCCTGGTGAATCCCAAAGAAAATGGCCATTAAGTTTGGCAGGATAGACATGATATCCTTCTGAATTGAATCCTGTAATTGGCAACTTTTCTTGAGCGGTCTGAACAGCGGTCAACATGGCTGAATAAGTGAATGAGAGTCTTGGAGGTTCCTCTGGTGCTGTTGGTGGAGGTCGAAAAGTCATTCGGACAGTTCCATCAGATCTCCTTTCAAACATACTTTATGTTGTCTGGATAGAAGAAGTATTGGTGTTGAACTTCTCATAATTAGAAATCCATTCCAAGGGCATGAGTTTTATGAGTTCATGTCTAGGGATCTGTCTTGGAATTTGAATAATGGTTGGTATCTGATTCTGCTAACACCATGAGGGCGTCAGAGTAGTGCTCAGGTGAAGGAAGATCTAAGGCATGGTTCTGGAGCCTATAGACCAATTGATGGTAAAGAGTTGCAATTTTTGCAGAAGAGATTTGTTCTGCATCTTGAATCTGCAAATTGCAATGCAGTGGAAAGATTAGTGTCTTGAAGAGAAATGTTGAAATTGGGATAGAAAGTGAGTAAAACACTTCCAGCATGAAGATTGGTTAAGACAGTACCAATAACAGCATCTTGGTAATGTGTGAACCTAGTATCCAGTATAGCAATTCTGGCCATGACTGGTAATCCTTTCCTTCCATGTAAGGTTAGGATTAGTCTGACTCCTCTGATATGGAGATGAGTATAACCTTCTCGTTGCCAATTGGAAATCAATTCTGAGGGAATTTCCAGAGTGACATATTGTTCAGCTGTGGTAACTTTAAGGGAACACGGATCTAATTTGGATGACTGGATATATTCTTTTGAATGTGGTCTTTTGGTGGAAATAAGGGTTCGGATACTGCGAGTAAAGGAGTGTGAACGTTTATAGAGGTGATAAGGACTAAGAAGAGGAAAAGAAGATTCAGTTATCTGAGCAGATTCAAGGATATAGGAATATTCAACTAAATTTTTGATCTTACTAGCAGTGTGTTTGGAGCAAGATTTGGGTAAAAAGAGGGTGGAAGAAAGGGAAACTGGAGTATTGACAGAAGAAATAGAGTGTTGTTTGAGGAAGTTGATGTTATAAACAATAAATTCTCTCTGTCTTTGAAGGCGCTAATGAAAGAAAACAAAAATAAAACTTTTATCATACCATTTTGAGAAGGGAAAAGCAGAAGTGGCTCTGATACCATAAACTTTCTGATGCACAAGATCCTCTAAAGAGGCGAGTGCAGAGCATACTCATTAAAGGATCGAAATGAACTATTAAGAGAATATGTTGTTTTTCAAGGAGAATAGAGGAAAAAGAAGAAGCTTAGAATGCCATGTTATCAAAGCGCGATTTTATTTAATTCTTCCAACGAGTTCTAAATACAAACTGAGGTAAGTTCTTATATAGAAGAAATTCATAGAGAAAGGATAAGACAAGACCCTTATCCTTTTTCAAAAAGAAAAACATAATTATGAAAGGGATAGGACAAGACCCCTATCTTCCTTTTCTTAAAGCAAAAGCAAACATGAAATAATTACAAACACCATGATTACAAAGCAAAAGTAAAAGCGAGCTTTTAGAAAAGTAGATTCTTTAGTTTGGTAAAAGTAAAAGCAATTATTACAAGCAAACAAAAACTTAAAGAGGCAGCAATCACGAGACTTGCGAAAAAGATTATCAATGGCTAGAAAAGGGAGATAGGTTGTCAACATCACTATCGACTTCTGTGAAATGTTCTTTCCACCAAGGCAGATGGGCATAGTATTGGCGAGTTGGAGAATCTGTCGGTGGAACTGAACTTGTTGAAGGTGCATTAGGTGAATTCTTCCCAAGAATCTTGGGAATCTTGGAAAAAGATGTTGGTATAATCTGGTCTTTCTTCCTTAATTAATATTTTAGTGGATGGAGAATTACTGGGTGAGGGTATTTTAGCAGTGGGAATGACCATAAGTTCATGATGTGGACCGAGGAAGGTATGTTGAATGTCAGTTGGTGTGGGCTAAACATGATTTAGTTCAAGGAGGTAGTTTTTCAGGGTAGAGACAAGGTTAGGGTCATGTGTCAGGAAAAAACTATGAGGGACAGTTTTCCATTCATAGACTTGATCTTGTGTCCAGAAGAGTTTAGTGACAAGATGTTAAAAATAGGGACGGTGGACAATAAAGACTAAGGTGAATTGTTCACCTTCTTGATCAAGGAGAAGATTGAGGTGATGATGATTTATGATAAGGTTGAGTTGTTTTCTCCACCAGGAGAGAGGAGAAAATCATTCAAAGAGAGTTCTCAACAAGGAATGATCTTGGGTTGGATTGGTAAGGCACCTGAACATTGTCTGTACAGGAAAAACAAGCTTGGTAGCATATAAAATAGTGAGGCACCATAGGTACCACAATTCATCTTCTGTGATATCTCTAGAAGGATCGATGGTGAGCCCTGTGAGAAAAAGGTGATCAGGGTGAAAACTAGGAAAACTAGAGGACTGAGTATGAAATATGTTCATGAAGTAGCGGAAAATAAATTTTTTAGCAAAGTTTTAGATTTGATAGGGACTGGAAAACGTGATATTACATGGGAAATATTTCCTTGTAAGAGTTGAGTTTAGTAAAGAGGAGGTCATGAAGATTACTGGTACTGTAACAGAAGAGGATATAAGAGTAAGAGTAGCTAAACATGGAGGTCTGGATAGCAGATCAGGAATGAGATTTTGATCTCCTTTGATATGCTGGACTGAAAAATCATATTTGGAAAACCATGTTTTAAGACGGAGAAGGTGTTTGTCTGGAAGTGTTTTATTTTTTAAATCAAGAATTTTCATAAAAGATGAGTTGTCTAAGCTGACAAGAAAATTATGGCCAATGAGATGAAATTCAAACTTTTGAACTCCTTATTTTATGGCTAAGATCACCTTGTAGATTACGTGATAATGTTTTTCTGATTCTTTGAATTGACCACTGGCATGGGCATAGTAAGATTCTTTTCCGTCAAGCTTTTCCAAAAGTACTGCTCCCCAGTACTCATCACTTGCGTCTATTTGGAGAATGCATTGTCCTTCAGTGGGGATCTTTAATGGAAAAGGATACTGAGTAATCCTTTTTAGATGTTGAACTGTAGTAGTCTGAGAGGGTCCCCATGATGGGGAAGATTTCTTGACCATTTTTTACAACTGGCTGGTGTGGGTTCTCACATGAGGGAAAAAATCCTGAAGATAATTTACAATGCCTAGAAACTGTTGAATCTGTTTTCTGGATAGGTGTTCTTGAGCTATAAGTGGACCAAGGCGATAATGCCCATCTTTAATGACCATTCCAAGAAATTCTACAGAGTCCTGGCCTAGGATACTCTTTTTGTCAGAAAGCATAATGCCATGTGATTCCACTATCTTGAGAAAGTGGGAAAGTATGTCCTGATGGGAGTCATGATCTTTTGAAAATAAGAGCACATCATCAATGTAGATAAGTGCATGGTAGAGTATAGGCTCAAAGATTTTGATCATGGATTTTCGGAAAAGTGAAGGTGCTACTTTGAGACCAAACGACATTTATTTCCATTGATAATGGGCATTTGGAATGTAGAAGGCAGTTTTGTGACGGTCAATAGGATGGATTCTTAGTTGCCAGAATCCAGCTTTAAGGTCAAATTTGGAAAAGACCTTGGCATCACGAATATGGACAAAAAAAGACTGGATTTTTAGCAAAGGGAATTTATCATCATTGAGGAAACAACTCGAAATATTTCAGACCGTTTTTCCACATAGAAGGCTTGACAATCCCAATATGAATTTGTGGGCTCAATTAGCCCTTGTTGAAGCAATTGAGAGCATTCTTGTTGGGCTAGTTTAAGATTAGATGGTGTCACTCCAGGATGGGTAGCTTTGGTAGGATTAATGTCTTCGTTAAGCTTAAAGGGAAGCTTAATGAAGAAGCTTTCATTTTTCCACAATGGAGATAGATGTGAAAATTGGCTATGACTTTCAGGACAGAAAGGAAGAAAATGATTTTTGAATGGACCATATGAAGGAGGAGAGTTTAAGATGGAGAACAGTCTCAGGACATCAGTGTATGGTTGAAACATTTGTTTGTACCGAATTCCAAAGGCTGTAATATGAAGGTTTTTAATCAGGTGAAGTATGTCAAACCCAATCAAAAGATCTTTGTCAGGTAAATTGGATCCAACAATTTTGATCCAAAGGACACAGTTTGGAAATAACTGAATACCAACCCTTCTTCATTAAGCTTAAAGGGAAGCTTAATGAAGAAGCTTTCATTTTTCCACAATGGAGATAGATGTGAAAATTGGCTATGACTTTCAGGACAGAAAGGAAGAAAATGATTTTTGAATGGACCATATGAAGGAGGAGAGTTTAAGATGGAGAACAGTCTCAGGACATCAGTGTATGGTTGAAACATTTGTTTGTACCGAATTCCAAAGGCTGTAATATGAAGGTTTTTAATCAGGTGAAGTATGTCAAACCTAATCAAAAGATCTTTGTCAGGTAAATTGGATCCAACAATTTTGATCCAAAGGACACAGTTTGGAAAGAACTGAATACCAACCGGTTTTTTGGTAATCAAGTTGGTCTGGAATAATTCTCCATTGGCTTCTCTGAAATATTCTTTATATTTTTCCTAGAAATGAGATGAGAGGATGGATGGATTGAGCATGCTCTTTTGTGCTCCAGTGTCAATAAATCCAATGACACAAATTGGTTTGTCAAATTTCTCGGGTAAAAGATGGATTTTGATTGAAGGAATTGGTATGACTGGCTGGGTCTTTTGGATTTGTTGCATGGTTTGGATTATTTAAACACTTTCTAGGTCAGAGTGATCTTCTGTAAGAACAAAAGCAATTTGTTCGTCATAATCTTCCTGTTCTGAAAAGAAAGATTCAACATCATCATTGTCTGAAAGCAACGAAGAACCTTGAAGATGTTCAATGAGACGAACTGATTTGAAAGCGCAGTTTGGACTGTTTCTTGCAAAATGCCCTTTTTTCTAACAGATAAAACAACGACTTTTGGATTTTGAGGATTGGGTAGGATCCTTTTTTTCTAAAAAAGTGGTATGAGTTTTTGGGTCTGGATGAAGTTTGGTTTTTCATGTGTGGGTGTCTGTATTTTTGGAAATGGGATTTTTTCTTGGTTGAACAAGTGCAATCTTTATCACTTTGACACTTGATGGAGAGATGAGGTTTTTTACAGGCACTTTTGAATAGCTAGTTGTTTTCCATCAAATCTTTGAAAAATTCTTTTTGTTCACAGAGTTTTTCCAAACAATTTATTGCCAATTGATAGATTTTCCCTAAAGAAAGATTGGCTATGTTCAGCTAATGAATAGTGAATTGTCTCTGTAATTATGGCTGGATTTCTTTGGAAAGAGATGCTATGAAGACGTGCTTTAACCAAGGATCATTAAAGCCATTAAGCTTGTGGTACATCGTAGACATTCTTTTGTAGTGGAAGTCAAGATCTTTTATTTGCAACGAGCAACACTTCATTTGATGGAATTCTCGTCGTGTTTGTTCATTTGTAGTTGTAGCTTCTCCAAAGAATTATTCATAAATGATACCAAGAACTTGAGGAATTTCAGTTTAGACCAACTGAAGTTGTTTGTATTGGCCAAGACTTTCAAACCAATCTCTCAAATATCCAATAAATCGAGAACTGAATTCTTTAAGGACTGTTTGAGATGCTGCTCCAGTTCTGAGCATCTGAACATCTATCCATGCTGAAAATTCTTGGAATCAAACTGGCCATTTGACTTTTGGGATATTATCAAAAGTAAACCATGGGCCATTAGAAGGTTTAGGAGGATTATCATGGGAAGGTATAGTGGGGGGTTGGTATCTGACTCTACTTCTTCAACAATCGGTGTTGTTGGAGAATGAAATGAATGAGATGGATCATTGGACCCTGTAGAGGGTTGAACCATAAGCAGTTTAGAGATATCAGCCAAATCTGCTTTAGAGTCTGAAGAAAGCGGGGATTCTTTTGAGGATTCTTGATCAGAAGACTCAGATGAAGTATCTTCTGACTCAGATGAATGAGAATAAACTTGGGACGAATACTAATGCAATGGTGTTTTGTCTTTTGGTTCAGGAGTTGATTTTGGCGAAAATTGTGGATATGGGACAATTGATGGTTGTTGATAGACTAGTGGTGGTTCTGTTGTTTCAGGTTTAGTGGGTTTGGGTTTTTGTTTAGGTGGAGCTAGAGTTTGTCTAGACAAAGTATGGGATAGTCAAAAAAATTTAACATAATATACTGGCTGTCTGGAGGAAGATGGTGTATAAAAATAGTTGGTAGGTGTTGAAGGTTGGTGTATGGAGAGGTAAGGTAGGAGATTTTGCAAATAAGAAAGGTTGTTGCTTATCTGCATCTATTCTGGCTAATTCAGCTTTTAGCCTTCTGATCTCTACTTTTTTTGGTTGAATTCTGGACCCCAGTATCTGTTTTGAATCATCATTCGAAGTTCTGAATCAAGCTGAGAGACTTTATTTTGCAGATTGAAGTATATATGTTCAAGTTGAGCTGTTATTTTATCAACTTTGGTGTTAGTTTGTTTAACTTGAGACGCAACCCTTTTAATTTTGTCATCAAGGGTTCTGAAAGCCAAATTTTGTGCTCTAGCATTCTAGGTCTTGGTTCTTCAAGTTGACCTGTCAGTGTTACTGTAGACTGGACAAAAGGTTTAGTGACAACCTTTGTCTGAGGATCTGTCTGCTTTTCCAAAGGTGGAAACTGTTTTTGGTACGAGCTAGATGAAAACATCATGAAAGACTGGATTGGTGGCGGTTGCATAGTGGGCTGGTTAGCTTCTTGTCTACATGGTTTTTATTGATACTCCTTTTGAATGAGCCTTAACCTTTTCGTATGATCGGCAAAAGAATTGTACTGTCTGGGTCATTTGGAGGCAAAAGAGGCCTTTATTGGCATGGTTCTATCTTATGACTTGTCTTTTTCCGACATCTGGGGCGTCTATTAAAGTCATCATCTTCTTCTTCTTCAAGGCATGGACAGCCTGGATCACACATATGGGATCCTAGAACATCCCATAAAAAGTGACGATTAATTTTATTCGAGTAAATCGGATAACCGTCAGAGGCAAACCCATGGATTGGAATGTCTTCTTGTACTGTTGGAACAACCATAATCATAGAAGAGTAAGAGAAAGATGTTCTGGGTGGTGCTTGTTCAGTGGGTGGCTGAAAGGTCATCTTAACCGTTCCATCAACTCTTTTTTCAAAGAGAGCGTCAGAGGTTCGAATAGGTTGGGAATTCTGGTGAAATTTTTCATAATTGGATAGCCACTCAAGAGGCATGAGCTTAAGAAGCTCTTGCTTTTGAATCTGTCTTGGGATTTGGACTATAGAAGGGATGGTTTCTGAATCAGCAATAATCATTAAAGCATCAGATGAAGTTTGTGGTGTAAGGAGATCAAGTGCATGGCTTTGTAATCGATACACCAGCTAGTGGTATAACATTGCCATTTTTGACGAAATTGTTTGTTCAGCTCCTTGAAGTTGGATTTGAACTTTTAAGGTTATGGGTAGATTGGGATCATCAAGAGAGAGATTGAAATTTGGGTAGAAAGTCAAAAGAACACTTCCTGCATGTAGGGTAGTCAGGACAGTGCCAATGACTGCATGCTGGTATTCTTTGAACCGAGTGGTATCAGAGCCTAAACAGACTTTTCTGAAGGCTAGAATTTTATTGTATATCGGCAGGAAACCAGGGACATATATTCTTATGGTCATCCCGAATGAGGACTAGATCAGTTTGCACTGTTGGTATAACAAGCCATGTACAATTCTCTTCTACCATTTCGTGCATTATGCTCTCTCTCAAACGAAGTGGTAAATATGAGATCTATTTGTTTAATTGGTGAATAGACTAAAAACTCTCTCTAATGGCTTCTTTATCCAACAGTTCAGAAAATTTTGCTCCTGTTACTCTTTCTTAATCTCTTTCTCTTCGGAAAACCTGTACTAAACATTTTGCCTTAAAAATAGAAAACCTTGTTGAATATTCTTACGTCCCTGATTCAGCCCAGATTAGTGAATCTTCTATGCCCCTCATTAGTCCATATAAACTATATCAAAGATCCAATTCCTTTACCCGAAGTATTAGGACTTTGATCTCAACCAAAAGACTTGCTCTTAAAGAATATATTCAGTCATCTCGATTGGACCAATGTGCTCTTCAAGCAACACAATCGGAACAATATGTCACCTTAAAGATTCCAACGGATCTTGTCTCCCAATGGAAAAGGGAAGGATATACTCATCTCCGTCTTGGTGGAGTCCGATTAATTCTCACTCTTCATGGTAGAATAGGGTTACCAGTCATTAGAGCCATAAGAAGTGTTTGTTTCAACCCTCATCTTCAATAAGAGAAATTTCTCTTTTGCTCGAAATTTATTACCGTAGTTCCCTTTTTACCACACTTATAACAGGTAGGAGTTTTCTTTACATTAATTTTCTTTAGGTTGTTCTTCTTTCTTTTACCCTTTTGGAATCTTTGTTTCCTTTTAAAGGGCACATCTTCTTTAGTCTTTAAGTAGTGTTTGAAGCTTTTAGTAGATTATTTTTTGTTTTCATTCGCTTCTTCATGGCCAGTGGTAATTAGGTTGAATACTTATTATAAGAACAAAAATCTCCAAGAGTTTTTGACTTGGTTGCTTTGTCCATTTGTAACTTTTGTAAATGTTATTCTAATTGCAAATTTTTTTAGCCAATTTTTATGATTTTTTAAGCCAGTTCCCTATACTTATATTGAGAGCTTAAGACGATGCCTTCATTGCTTTCTCGGAGCTTCATTATGAATCAGCTACTAGCTTAGGTATTCCACCTACAAATCTTTCTTTCTAATAGTCTACATTGGCATCAGACCTGGTAAAGACTTTGGAGTAAAATACATCTTGGTACCACATAAAGTGAGGCATAGATTGGCATCTAAGGTTATTGAATTGATCAAGACCAATCTCAAGATGTAAAGTGGTATCTCCACTAAAAGTCCTTATGGTTGTACATATGAGTGGATTAACTGCATCTTGTTCAACATTCGGCTTTATTCCAGTTGGCCAATTTTGCACTTTGTCCTAGGATTTAAGACACGTTTGTTTTACCAATAATCGTTTTTTTTTTTTATACAAGATTATCCCACCATCCTATCATTTGGCTTACAAAGCCAGAGTCAATAATCTAGGTTGTGTTCCTGGTCAAGGTTTCTTCTCATCTAACAAGCCTGAGCATACATGAGAATATGGTTTAAGAATATCATATTTTGATACTTTGTGAGACCATTTACCTTCCATTCGACAATAGAGTGCCATCAAATGTTGCACTCTTATGTGGATTGACTTTGTCTTTAAACTCCATATTGATTGGAGATGGTCAAAGATAATATGGTTATTTTGGGTTTACGCATGTCAGCTTGTTAACTGTAGGTGTCTCTGCTTTAATTGTGCTATTAACATGTATTTATTGAATCATTTGATGTATTTATTGTTTAGTGCCACCTTTAATTAGATTTAATTGAGCTAACTTAGTATCATCTAATGATATATCACAATCTACGATGCTTAAGTGTTTTAGCTTTACTTGAAGTGCCTCAAGTAGCTAATCATCGTACTTTTGTAGCCTTCCTTTTCCATCCAAACTAATTAGTTGTTGTAGTAAAGCTAGCTTCACGTCTGCAATGTTGACGCTTCATTGGTCTTTGTTGGTAGCATCACTACCTTTGATTCTTTAATAAAGGACTATTAGCACTTAGCATTTCTTTAATCATAGAAGTCTATGGGTCTATGGATTGGCTTTATTGCCTTCCTTTGCAATTGTCTTTAATGGGATTTGTTTTTCTTTACTCGAGACCTCTAAAGAGATTGGTGGCAAATATATGGCGAATATCACCTTTCCTTCGATCATACAATACTTAATTTTTTTCTTCAATAGCATTTACAAAATGGGTCTCAAATTTTGGATAACCTATATACATCCAGTGCAAGAACCAAAAGAAGTCATTGTGCTCTTTCATTTTATGCATAAATTTTATGTATAGGTTGTGTTGATGCGAACCCACACTTAATTTGAAGTTTTAACTTCCCAAGAAAGTTCTAAACAAATTTAAGTGAAACAAAAACCTTGACCCAATGTTTAAGAAAACAAAAACCAGAGGTATAGAGAAGAATATTGACGCCACACTCAAGATTTGGATGAGAAGGTGAGTGATAAGTCTATTTTGGAACGCCACAAGAATGCAAATTCTTGACAAGTTCACTAATTCTCAAAATAACCAAAGAAAGAATGATCTTTCAATTTCAAAAATAACATTCATCTCTCATTCAGACATAGCAAGGTTGCTGAGTTTAAATATGCTAATGAAAACCCAAGATCCTAAAAATACAAATGGAACATTGGAACAACCCTCCAAGTATAGGTTTGTCAAAGGATGCATCAAAAGTCTTCATCAACCCACTATTATTAATTCTAGTCATTGACAAACTTAATGATAGTCTACCATTAGTAATGCTAGTAATTGACAAACTTAATGCTAGCCTACCATAATTAATGTTATTATTGACAAACTTAATGTTAGCCCACCATCATTGATGGTAAACTTACCTAACACATTGAAAATTTTGAAACAAAATAAACAAATGAGTCATTGAAATTCCCAAGTCTGGACAAGCTATAATAAATTGGTCATAATGCCTTCTAAAGAACTCCAAATCTAGCTCTCTAAATTGCATTGGAAAGTTAAATTAATTATCTTTCCAACTGTATATAGCTTGCACATTACTTCTGGCTCAATCAATACCAGTTGTATTTTGAATTTTCCCTTTCTGCATTTGATCCAAATTGTGTATTTGGCTGCCCGATAGCTTGAATAATGCCCATAATGCCTTGTCTTCTCTCCAAGCCCAATTCATGATGTCTTGCATCTTGAATTGCATTTTCATTCCATATTTTCTAAACTAATCCATTTAATTGAGCCTCCATGAATGTGTAAAGGATCAGTTGAAGCTTTAACGGCATTCTCTTGATTCCCTTGATGGTTCTCATCATGTACTGATACTCATTTTCTTCTTCAGAGTGAGAGCTTAGAAATCATTTTTCGGCGTTTTAATTATTTTCTAAATTGAAATGGCTTTTTGAAAGATCTTTGTTGATCACAAAGCTATTAGATTTAGCGTGGATTACCTTTACATTAGAGTAGCCTATATTAGAGAGAGTTGAACTAGTTGGTTATTCAGACAGCACAGTTGTTAATAGAACTTCCACCTAGTATACAGGTTTATCTACCTATGAACTAGTACTACCTCAAATACTTCATTAAATCTCTATTTGATAGGGAAATCTGAAAAACCAACAAAAATCCATGAATATTTTAGAGTCTGCTGATACTCTGGTGGAAATAGTATATGTATCCGTGTAGATCTTGATCTAAACTGGATTTCAATAATATCATCTTTTCATTTGGTAACTATTGATGGATGAATAGATCGAGGAATCTCGGTTGGTTTTTCTTTTGGCAATTTCCAAACTTTAGGAATGTATCATCTTTCTAGCTAATCTTCAATGGTACTAAAAGATCTGACTTCTTAAGATTCGTTTGGAAAAGAGTTGTTTATCCTTTATTTTCTTTTACAAATGTCTCAGTTTGGACATTTGGGTTGGACGTGTTCATGGTTTTACATAATGTTATGTAAATTACCTGCATATTGGTAGACCTTAGGTCCATATCATATATGTTTGATAGGACGTTAACAGTCAGAGCCTTCATTATCATTAGTCTTCTATGTATAAGGAGAAGTTGCGGATAATAGCTGAAGTATACAAGTCCATCACACAAAGAGCATGTAATGAACCTAAGTAAAAAATCTTCAGAACTGTTCATGCACTTATCTTAAAGAGTAATGAAGATTGAAGTGTTTAATTATTCCTTGTGAAGTAGTTTAATCTACTTGAACTAAACCTAGATCTATTAGGTGATATTTAGCCTTAGTTTTTTCAATAAACCTTTTAGGTAGTAGTTGGATCATTGTTATACCTTCGATTAATGGCAAGGATCATTCAACAATTTTCATGTAATATGACTTGGACCAAAATGATCCTTTGCGATATATTGTATAACGGGATGTCCCAGGGATGGCCCAAATTTCTAGATGAGTTTCTACATCCGAGATAGGCATTATCTCATTATGTTTCTTGGACATTGGGTGAGGAGTGAGGTATGGAGAGGAGGAGGATGAGATAAAGGCTTTTTTTTTGCAAGAGAATGATTTCTAAAGGTGAGTCATTTCTAATAGGATTAGAATTAGAGGATATCAAATAGATTTGTCAAAGGTACATACTTTTACTGCCTTCCTTAGGACTTATAACTACTTCTAGTTACCTCAAAGTTCTAATTCCTTCTTCTTGACTTAGCTTACAAATGTCCTATCAATGGCTGATCTTTCCAAATATCTTCTTTTTTCTTTTTTTAAAAGCCTAATACAAATGCACATATAGAGTTCTTTCAAAGAGAAGACACCCTTACAATGGACTATATGAAATTCTTAATTTCGTAAAGTGTTCCATAGGTTGGTATCTAGATCTCCTAAGTGATCTATGTACAGTCAAGTTCATTCATTTAGTTTCTAATTTGCAAGATCCACTATTAGTGGCATGTAAAATGCATACTAACTGATAAATACTTAACTAACTTGGCTCTAATACATATTGAACCTAGGAAGATGGAAATGGCAAGTGAAATAATATATGAAAAGTACAAATGGCAAGTATAATAATAAATGAACTATAATAAGAGAATATTTAACTTGCTTAATAAAAGAGAAAAGGAGAGAAGTATTACATGAGAGAATAAGTCTTCGTTTATTGATGGTACTTAAAGAGGAAGAAGATAAGAAGATATTGCAACCATAATTGCTAGATGCCCAACACACCAAGGGCACCCCTATTTATAGATACGAGCATGGATTTCAAATCCATATTTGAAATGCAATACACCAAGAGATGACATAGCATCTCCAAAATCATCAAGAAATGATAACAAGAACTCTAGATGTCGGTACACATAGACACATTAGGGTAAGTGCTGAGACACTTACTCTAGAGCATAGACTCACTAGAGCATACATTATTGTTAACATATATGTTTTCATAATGTTGATTTTGATAATAACAAACAAGATTAAGAATAATTAATTTTTTAAGCTCAAATTATTTTTTATACATTTTAAATAAATCATTATTTTCACATTATAAATGTTTCGTATTTAATGGAAAAATGATTTTATGAAATTAGTTGTTTTTCAAGTTTATGATTTAATTGAAAGAATTTTGAAAACTTTGAAATTAACAAATATTGCTTGAAATTTTGGAGAAGCACTTATTTGAAAAGTGTCATAGCATTTTGGGCTATATCATAATTTCAAAAAGTTTTAGGATTAACAAAGCATTACTTAAAAAATTCTGAAATTGGACCTATTTGCAAAGTTTCATAACGTTTTGGGTCGTAATATAGTTTTATAAAGTTTTTAGGGCCAAACTATAATTTTAAAAAATTATGCATTGTACAGGTTACTGTAGCAAGTGGCTTACCGGATGTGAAAAACCAGCAAGCCGGATATTGGGCAGAATGTATCCGAATTGAAAGCGGCTTACTGGATATGGTAAACGGCAAACCGAATATTGGGCTGTAAGCATCTGGAGCATAAACGGCTTACCGAATTTCGCAAGCGGCAAGCCGGATATTTTGAAATTGAAATTTTTGCCTTAACGGTAACATAAAAGCGGCTTACCGGATTCCTAAACGGCAAGCCGGTTACGACTAAAATGTGCATAATGACTAGTTTTTGAACTCAAACTATATAAACTCAAAACCAATTCATTTTTGGTAATCTTGGCAAGCAAGAAAAAGTGCACACAACATATATTGACCCTCAATTTCGTAACTCATCATTTATTAAATCATCTTTTTTCTTCAATTTGTATATCCACTCTTAAAGAGATATTCATTATTGTATTTTTCATTTCTCATCAAATTGTGAGTGTAAAAGTGTGAGAAGCACTTGGGGGTGAAGAGATTGGAGAGATAATCTCTTGTTGTAAAGGTTCATTGACACCTTGAAGTCAATTGTAAACGTTTAAAGCCTTGGAAAGGCTCGGATAGTAAAATCCTCAAGCCCGGTGTGCTTGTAGGCGTGGATGTAGGCGGAGATTACCGAACCACGTAAAAATCCTTGAGTTTGTTTTCTCTTCCCTTGCTAATTTATTATTGTGCTTTCATTGAATTTATTGTTTTCGAATTTATTAAGGCATTAGATTGGTTTGTTGTGTGGTTTGCTTAGCTTAATTTTTAAAAACCCAATTCACCCCCCCCCTCTTGGGTTGCCTAGTTAGTATTTCATTTGGTATCAGAGCGAGGTGCTCTTGTGTAGACTTAACCGCCTAGAGTTAAAGATTCATGGCAACCCATAATTACTCAACATTTAGGGAAGGACAATCCACAATTAGACCACCCTTCTTTGACGGTAATGACTACCCATATTGAAAAACTAGGATGAGAATTTATTTACAAGCTTTAGATTATGTAATTTGGGAAATTGTTTGTGATGGTCCATTTATGTCTTTGACTAAAAATGAAGTCGAGGAAGATATTCCAAAACCTTCACGGGAATAGAATGAATTGGAAAAGAGAAAATCTTCTCTAAATTCCAAAGCCATGAATGCCTTGTTTTGTGTACTTGATAAGAAAGAGTTTCATAGAGTGTCTAGTTGTGAAAGTGCTAATGAAATTTGGCACAAACTTGAAATTGTTTATGAAGGCACGAATCAAGTGAAAGAGTCTAAAATTAGTAGGTACACTCGGCAATATGAATTGTTCTAAATGGAACAAAATGAGAGTATGTATTCTATGTATACTAGATTTATGGACATAGTGAATACTCTAGGAGCCCTAGGAAAGACCTTTTCAAATAGCGAGAAAGTTAAGAAAATCATTAGGTCGTTACCTAAGGAATAGAGACCAAAAAGGAATGCCATTGAGGAAGCTAAAGATTTGAATATCTTACCTATTGATGATTTAATTAGTTCTCTTATTTCTTATGAGGAAGACATGACAGCCAAAAGAGGCAATGAGGAGAAGAAGAAAAGCATTGCTCTCAAAGCCTCGAAATATGAGAGTGATGAGGAAAGCGAGCTGGATGAGGAGGAAATGGATATGCTGGCTAAGAGGTTCAGAAAAATTTTTAAGAAATCCGGTAAGCAAAGAAAATTTAGAGACCTCAAGAACCGAAAGGAGAAGAATGAAGTAATCAAATGTTATGAGTGCAAGAAGCCTGGCCATATAAGAACGGAATGCCCTCTTCTCAACAAGCTCAAGAAGAAAGCAACGGTAGCCACATGGGATGATAGCGATGAGGAAACAAGTGATGATGAAGAGCATCAAAAAATGACAAATCTAGCTCTCATGGCAATTGGAGATGAATCGGATGATGAACTTGATGAGGTAAATGATCTTTTTACTTATGATGAATTATATGATGCTTTTAAAGAATTGCATGATAATTGGATAAAAATTGGTAAAAAGAATGCATGTCTTAAAAAGAAAATGGTAAAGCTTGCAAATGAAAATGAATCACTAAGTGCAAAGATTACATGTCTAAAATTAGAGAATAAAACATTGCATGATAAAGTTGCATTATCAAATGAGAAACCTAGCACTTCATATGAGCATCTAGAATTATATATAAATGACTTGAAAAATGAAAAGGATGCTTTACAAAAATGCAATGATTCATTAAATGAAAAGATTAAAGGACTAGAGTTAGATAATAAAATGTTGCATGATAGAATTGCATCATTTAAAGGTAAACAAAGTATTTCATATGAGTATGAAAAATCACATGTTGATGAATTAATGAAAGAAAATGAAGTGCTTAAGAAAAAGAGTAATGAGCTAAATCAAATTGTGTTAAAATTCACAAATGGGTAAAAGATGTTGGATAACTTGCTTAATTCACAAAAGTGTGTGTTTGATAAAGGAGGTATTGGCTATAAGCCAAATTTGAAACAAAAGTATTATAAGAATTACTTTGAGAAGAGTACCTCCATTAACAATCAAGTTGTATGCCACCATTGCAATCAAGATGGTCACATGAAGAATAAATGTCCAATTAAAAGAAATGTGTATTATGGAGCAAAATGTATTTGAGTTCCAAAAGGAATCATTACTAACACTCAAGGACCTAATAGTATTTGGGATAGTATTTGGGTACCAAAGCACACAACTTGAATTTTTTTTTGTAGGTACCATAATCAAGGAATGGTGGAGAAGTTCCTTGATGAAAGCTTGTGATGATAATCACTTGAGTATGAGCTAGGAGAAAAAGATGTGGCAAGATGATTTAATTATTTTGGTAACAATTCTTGCCATATTAATTTTATTGAATGAATCATGATAAATGAATTTGCGAAAGTATGCTTGTATGTTTACATGATAGAATTATCATTGTGTATAACATTGAATGATTTATCATGATGCCTTTGTTTGATTTTGTTGATTGTATGGTCTTTGATTTCATCTTCTTAATTGTCTATCATCATTGTCCATCTCTTATATATGTGTGAATTCTTGTGCCGTTAATTGTGTTATATTATCATTCACTTATAAAATTGACATCATTGTTTGATACGATTTCATATGTTTGGTCTTGTATGCATTTATGTCTCATGTATTAATTGGCTTATTGAAAAGTTTTAAATTACAAAATGATTTAAAATCAATCAATTTCTAAGCCAAAAATAAATTGGTGTGTATAATACAAGTCTAAGAGCTTACAAACTTTCAAAAATATTTTCCAAAGCTTAACCGGTATACCACTTTTAATCAACCGGAAAGCCGTTTTTCATTTTGGAGCTCTCTGGACCAATCCGGATAACCGGACATTTAAAATCGGTAAGCCGAATTCATTTTGGTGCTCACTAGAGCACAACTGGACTACCGAATCACACATCCGGCAAGCCGTTTACGGCTTTTATGTTTCTGGTCAATAACCGGCTAGCCGGTTAATGACATCCGACAAGCCGGATTCGAGGGTTTCTTAAACTGTTCATCTTCTTTCTTCATTCGGCAATCTGGATCCCATTCTCTCTCTAAAAATGGTTTCTTCCTTCATTCGTTTTCATTCCAAAATCCATCATTCTCATTCGTTTTCAATCCAAATTGATTCATATAAATTATTCCCCATCCATTCTTGTGTCTAAAATCATCTTTAAAATCCATTTTCATCATAAAACGCACAAGTAGTCTTTTATACTTGTATTTGGACACACCAACATTTCATTTACTGTTTTATTTTTCATTTTGGATTATATGCTGTTTGCTATGATTTTGAATTATATGTTTCTTCTCACCCTAAAGACTTAATTTTTGGAGATCCATCACAAGATGTAATTACTAGATCGTCATTTAGAAATATATATAAACATTTGTAATAATGAATTTGATCACTTGTTCTTTAGCTCATTATGATGGCTTTTCTTAATACCTATGTTGATTTTGATGATCTATAATGGCATATGTTGATTTTGATGATCTATATATTGCTATTATGTACTTATGCTTTACTTAAGTTTTGATGATAAAGAATGTGCTTGATTTGAGGTTTTGATGATTGATAGGGGGAGACAAATATGATATGTTTTTGGATAAAATTATTTTTGTTAAAATTTTAAATTGGCCATATATTTAGGGGGAGCATATAATATGATTTTGGATAATATGCATTTTGAACTTTTTGGTTGTCCAAAGGGGGAGAATAATATGCATTTTGAGTAATTGTTTAGATAATTGATATTTGATTATGATGATGATTTTGAGATAATGATGATTTGATTACATGGGTGTTTTATATGATAAATTTATGTTATGAGTTGTTGACTTGGTAATTAATGGAATAATGGTTCATGATATTTTAGTGTGATGATTTGTGTATGGAGTTGGCTTTTATCATGATCTATAATAATTTGGATGTGATATTACTAATCTTGTATTTGAGGTGATGCTTGTTGTTAGGGGGAGATTTTGTCGAAATTTCTATTCGGACAACATGGGTAACAAATTTGCTACTTTTATTTTTTTTCTTTAAGTTTTCTTTTTGATGATGAAGGGGGAGAAGAATGCATGTTTTTAAATTTATAAAAATTTACTACTCTTTTTTTTTGCCAATTAAGTTTTCTTTTTGATGAAGAAGGGGGAGAAAAATCTATGTATTTAAATCTGTTAATTTAGCTAATTGGCAAATTGTAAGAGAATATTATATTTAGGGAGAGCAATTTGTGAAATCATTCTTTAAATATATGAAATGTTTGTCATCATAAAAAATGGGGAGATTGTTAACATATATGTTTTCATAATGTTGATTTTGATGATAACAAATAAGATTAAGAATAATTAATCTTTTAAGCTCAAATTATTTTTTATACATTTTAAATTAATCATTATTTTCACATTATAAATGTTTCATATTTAATGGAAAAATGATTTTATGAAATTAGTTGTTTTTCAAGTTTATGATTTAATTGAAAGAATTTTGAAAACTTTGAAATCAACAAATATTGCTTGAAATTTTGCAGAAGGAATTATTTGAAAAGTGTCATAGCATTTTGGGCTATATCATAATTTCAAAACGTTTTGGGATTAACAAAGCATTACTTAGAAAATTCTGAAATTGGACCTATTTGTAAAGTTTCATAACGTTTTGGGCCGTAATATAGTTTTATAAAGTTTTTGGGGTCAAACTATAATTTCAAAAAATTATGCATTGTACAGGTTACTGTAGCAAGCGGCTTACTGGATGTGAAAAACTGGCTAGCCGGATATTGGCCAGAATGTATCTGAATTGAAATCGGCTTACCGAATATGGTAAACGGCAAATTGGATATTGGGCAGTATGCGTCTAGAGCATAAACAGTTTACCAGATTTTGCAAGCGGCAAGCCGGATATTTTGAAATTGAAATTTTTGCCTTAACGGTAACATAAAAGCGGCTTACTGGATTCCTAAACGGCAAGCCGGTTACGACTAAAATGTGCATAACGACTAGTTTTTTAGCTCAAACTATATAAACTCAACCAATTCATTTTTGGTAATCTTGACAAGCAAGAACAAGTTCACACAACATATATTGAGCTTCAATTTCGTAACTCATCATTTATTAAATCATCTTTGTTCTTCAATTTGTATATCCACTCTTAAAGAGATATTCATTGTTGTATTTTTCATTTCTCATCAAATTGTGAGTGTATAAGTGTGAGAAACACTTGGGGGTGAAGAGATTGGAGAGATAATCTCTTGTTGTAAAGGTTCATTGACACCTTGAAGTCAATTGTAAATGTTTGAAGCCTTGGAAAGGTTTGGATAGTGAAATCCTCAAGTCTGGTGTGCTTGGAGGCATGGATGTAGGCGGGGATTGCCGAACCACGTAAAAATCCTTGAGTTTGCTTTCTCTTTGCTTGCTAATTTATTATTGTGCTTTCATTGAATTTATTGTTTTCGAATTTATTAAGGCATTAAATTGGTTTGTTGTGTGGTTTGCTTAGCTTAATTTTTAAAAACCCAATTCACCCTCCCCCTCTTTTGGGTTGCCTAGTTAGTATTTCAATGATCTCCCACATAAAAGCATAAGTGTTGAGTGATACGAACCCCGTCAAGAATTGATGCGGCCCTAATCAATTTAGTCCCCAAGATCAAATCTAAACCTGGAATTTAATGTAACCCCGAACTAATGATTATTGAAAGCACGAACCTTGCTATGTGAACATGCCACAATCAGCTATGGATGATCTGATTGATAAGTCAAGAGTTTGAACACCACGAAAATTTGATAAGTTCAAAGAGTTCGTATAAGAACCAAAGAGAATTAACTCTCTCAACAATTGCATCAAAACTAATCTATCTCTACTTATTAGTTGCGAGTACATTATATAGGATTGGTTAAAAGAATTTTTGAAATAAAACATAAACCAAAATCAAATTGGAATATGAATCTAAACAAATAGGAAATAATCTAAATCAAATCAGAATCTCAAACTAAGCGAATAGCAAATGATCTAAATCAAATCAGAATCCTAATCTAAGTAAACATTAAAGAATCTAAATCAAATCATAATCTTGATCGGCTTATATGCGTTACATCAATTCCACTTGTGTTTCACTCAAATTTATTGGCTTATACCCCCTAATACGCTCACACTCTCGTTTTTTTTTTTCTTGTAGTAATTCTCACTCGATTCTTATAAAACGAATCAAACCAATATCCAAATTCCAGCAGTAATTCACAAATATTACACTTTGGAGACTCGAATTTCAATAGCAAGAAGGCAATGCATACGTAAGGTCGGGTTTCCATTTTGTGCAAAAATTTTCACATATGGGGTAAAACCAGTTTTGGACTTCCAAGACACTAATAATGGAAAAATGAATAAAAGATTTTAAGCGGAAGTCGGGGATTCTTTTTTTATAGGAAAAGGAATAGGTAAAATTTGCGGTTTTGACGAGAATTAAACAACAAGGATGCGAATTTGATAAAAAAACCTAAAGTAATTGTTCCTGCAATACTATTCACGACGCAGTGTTCGCACGGTACTGCTCATGTGGCACTATTCACGACTTTTTTTTAATACTATAACAAGAATGAAAAATTCAAACAAGAATGAAAAACAATAAAGATAGATGAATTTGACCTTGGTGCCTAGGCTCTTATACCAAATGATACGAACCCTGTCAAGAACTGACATGGCCCAAATCAATTTAGTCCCTAAGATCAAATCTAAACGGGGAATTTAATGGAACCGCGACCCAATGCTTATTAAAATAATAAGAAAGAATTTAAATTAAATCATAATCCTAATCGGCTTAAATGTCTTACATTAAATAAAATGGAAACTAGGTCATTAAAATAGAAATAACTGATTTTTTTCTCTAATATCCTCCTCATGAAATGAGAAAGTATCTGAAAAAGAAAAATAATCTATTTTTCTTCCGTAATGTGCAAGCCAATTTCCTATTTCATAGAAGTGATTATTTGGAAACATGAAGAGCCTAAACCATGCATTTATCATGTGCGATTCTTTCAACGGGCTTCCACGAATTTGATTGAGCCCAAGTTTCTTGATTCAATCCATTAAGCACTTCTTTGAATTTCTTTGCTCGAGCTCTTGTGACAAGTCCAACATGAACTTGAATAGGATCTGAATATGCCTTATCCCACGTACTTGTGACAGTTTTGTCCTTAATCTCATCATTCCTGTCCTCTTGAAGATGATTTGTCGTCAAATCATCACCTGCATCAAAAGGACTCAAATCATAAACATTAAAAGTAGTAGTTACATTGCAATTACCAGGCAAATCCAGCTTGTATGCATTGTTATTGATTTTTTCCAAGACTTGGAAAGGACCATCCCATCGAGGTAATAACTTAGATTTCCTTCGTTCTAGAAATCGTTCCTTGCGCAGATGTAACCACACCCAATTACCAGGTTCAAAAACTAGCTCATGTCACCCTTTATTGGCTTGTTTAGTATATTGTTCAATTTTCTGCTTAATATTTAACTTTGCCATCTCGTGTATCCATTAAACAATTTCAGCGTTTTTCTTACCATCTAAGTTAACATGCTCAAAAATAGGTAATAGAGTTAAATCTAATGAGATTAAAGGATTAAAAGCATAAACAATTTTAAATGGTGAATACTTAGTAGTAGAATGAACAGGACGATTATAAGCTAACTCAACATGTGGAAAATAATCTTTCTAAGTTTTGATATTCTTTTTAATGATAGCCCATAACAAAGTAGATAAAGTTCTATTTACAACTTATGTTTGACCATCAGTTTGAGGGTGACAAGTAGTTGAAAACAACAACTTAGTTCCTAACTTAGCCCATAATGTTTTCCAAAAGTAACTTAAAAACTTAACATCCCCATCAGAAAAAAATTATCTTGGGCATACCATGCAACCTCACAATCTCCCTAAAGAATAGGTTAGGGACATTAGAAGCATCATTTGTTTTGTGGCATGGAATAAAATGTGTCATCTTTAAAAATCTACCCACAACCACAAAATTTGAGTCTTTTCCTTATTTAGACCTAGGTAGTCCTAGCACAAAATCCATCGAAACATTAGTCCAAGGTGCACTAGGTATTGGTAACGGGGTGTATAAGCCATAGGGTTGCACATCTACCACAAAGTCTCTCGACATCTCGTTTCATATGTGGCCAATAAAAGTGTTCCCACAAAACTGATAGAGTCTTTACAACTCCAAAATGTCCCATCAACTCTCCTCCATGGGATTCTCTCACTAACAAATCTCTCAGATAACAATTAGTCACACATAGTTTATTTTCTCGAAATAAGTAGCCATCATACTTAAAGTACTTACCAACTGCTGTCTTTTCACAAGCTTGGTATTTAACACTAAAACCATGGTCATCAGTATACAATTCCTTAATATGTTCAAAACCAAGTAGTTTAGAATTAAGTGTCAAGATTAAGACATAAGTGCGGGCAAGCGCATCTGCAACAATGTTTTCCTTACCTTACTTGTAACGAATGACATAGAAACATCTCTATGAATTCTACCAATCGAGCATGCCTCTTGTTAAGCTTGTGTTGGCCTTTAAGGTGTTTCAAGGACACATGATTAGTGTGAATCACAAACTCCTTAGGCCATAGGTAGTGCTGGCACATTTCTAACGCTCGAACCAATGCATGCAATGATGCGAACCCATTGTGAAATCTCGAAATCGATACTTAATTTCAAGTTTCAATTGCCTAAGAAAGTTCTAAATAGATTTAACACAAATAAAACCTTGACCAAATGCTTAAAAAAACATAAACCTAGAGGTATAAAGAAAGATATTGATGCCACACTCAAGATATAGATGAAAAGGTGAGTGATAAGTCTAGTTTGGAACACTACAAGAATGCAAATTCTTGATAAGTTCACTGGTTCTCAAAAGAACCAAAGAAAGAAGGGAAATCATCATTCGTATACCCTATATTTGTTCTATTATAAAAAATACTACAACACTTTGAGGGTGTATCAATTGTCCACCCTAAATTGACAAAAGCTATCTACCGACCACCAAACCGTTAGCTGCCATTTGAAAGTTAACTAAATTATAGCGAATTGACAATTTTACCCTTGAAATTTAAATTAAAGTAAAGGAAAATTATCACTTGTATACCCTTAAATTATCACCTGTATCATATGAAAAGACTAAATTACCCATCTGGCATCATCCTATTTAAACGGCAAGTAACGGTTTGGTGGACGGCATATACATTTTGTCAACTTACTTCGCTTTCTTTCTTTCTGTCCTGAAAGCCATAGCCAATTTTCACACCCAACTCCATTGTGGAAAATGAAAGCTTTTTTATTAAGCTTCCCTTTAAGCTTAACGAAGATATCAATCCAACCAAAGCTACCCATCCTGGTATGATACCATCTGATCTAAAACTAGCCCAACAAGAATGCTCTCAGTTGCTTCAACAAGGGCTTATTGAGCCCACAAATCCATATTGGGCTTGTCAAGCTTTCTGTGTAGAAAAACGGTCCGAAATAGTCCGAGGCAAAAAATGTCTTGTCATAAATTATCAGCCTCTTAACTGTTTCATTCGAGATGATAAATTCCCTTTGCCAAAAATTCAATCTTTATTTGTCCACATTCGTAATGCCAAGGTCTTTTCCAAATTTGACCTTAAAGCTGGCTTTTGGCAATTAGGAATTCATCTGTTGATCGTCACAAAATTGCCTTTTGCATTCCAAATGCCCACTATCAGTGGAAAGTAATCCCATTCGGTCTAAAGTGGCACTTTTACTTTTTCAAAAAGCCATGCTTCTTCAACAATCGGTGTTGTTGGAGGAGGAGATAGGGGAGATGGATCATTAGACCCTGTAGAGGGTTGGACATTAGTAATTTAGAAATATCAGCCAAATCAGCTTCAGAGTCGGAAGAAAAAGGAGATTCTTTTGAGGATTCTTCAAAGGATTCTTGATCAGAATAAATTTCTTCCCAAAGAAATCCAACCCGAATTACAGAGGCAATTCACTATTCATCAGCTAGACATAGCCAATTTTTCTTTAGGGAAAATCTATCAGTTGGTAGTAAATTGTTTGGAGAAACTTTATGAACAAAAAGAATTGCTCAAAGATCTGATGGAAAACAACCAGCCATTCAAAAGTGCCTGCAAAAAATCTCATCTCTCTATCAAATGTAAAAGTGATAAACATTACACTTGTTTGTGTTAGTAATATGCCCTAAAGGCCAATCAAATGGTGTTTGTTTGTTTAGGGTATTATTGTATTTAAATAGCATTTTGATATTTATAAAATGGCAAAGTTATCAATATTCATAAATTAATTTAATGAATATAGTCCAAGAAGTAAAATAGTTAAGGAACACATTCTCGAGTTTGTCGAGAATATGAAACGTGTATCATTTGTACTATACTTCTAAAATAGTTCCTAGTGGTGGATTTATAATTGGACATTATAAATTCCTATAAACACTAGTATGTGTTATGACTCCTTATGGTATGTGATACTAAAATGGATGGTGAGTTCATATCATTGACATGAGATGTCAAGTCAAACGCATAGGTACTTGTTGAGAAAACAAGTTTACTGAACTTGACCAAATATAGTAAGTCATATGGTTTTGAGTGTTAATGGCTTGTTATACATTGTATTAGACACTATGTTTAGTAATGGTCTTTAGACCTGAGGCATAACAGATGTCTTATACATAGACATCTCTGATATGTGAAAGCATAAAGATTGATTCCTAATCACGGAAGAGATCTAGCAATAGCTGTTATGGTTGGCTATGTATGAAGACAAGTGTATGGCCAATATGGAATTCATCACTTTGTAATATACAAAAGGATGTCCCTATGAGATAATATGAATTGGCATGAGAAATCCTTGGCCAAGGTGAAATATATTTGAAGGAGTTCAAATAATATTTTCATGTCAAGTTCATTTAGATTTATTTTGAGATAAAGCATAAGTGCTTAACATAATAAACCATAAGCCATGCTTTTCTCTAGACATGGATGATGAAGAGACCAAGACATAGAGATACAATGGAATAGGTTCTATAGATCCAACAATTCTTCTTATTTGGATAGTTGTGATATACTGCTAGGTGTCACTCATGACTTGTAGAAACCTTAAGATCAATATTGGTAAAGCGTATTATCAATGCATCTTAAAGTCATTGGAAGAGTTCTAATTGATGACTAAAGAGTTTAGCATCATTTAATGAATAAAGAGTTATCATTAAAATAGTTCTACTACCTTATAACTAAGAACCTAAAAGGTCACACACTAAATAGAAATGAAAAAGGAGTTACTAGAAAATGAGAAGTTAAATTTCCTATTTTTAGGAAAATCAATATTTATATTATAATTCATTGAGAATGAATATATATATAAATATATCTTAAATATGATTTAAGATAGAAATTTAGATGTTCCATAAATAGTTTAAGGAACAAAATAAATTTCGTAAATCCTCCATTAAACATTATGTCATATCGAGCACGTAAAATGACCATTTTGGACATGTTCGGGTTCATATATGATTATGGACTTCTAGACCATTTTTGGGTTTAGAATTTTGGGCTTTTATTGGATCTAATATGGATTAAGAGAAAGCATTAGAACATGTCACAAAATAAGCCCACATTTAACCATTTGATTTGATCAAAATGGGGTTAATTAATTAATTACGAAATTAATTTATTTAGCTATTTATTAATTTGATTAAATAATTTATTTAAGTGATAAGATCACTTTCAATAAATTATAGCTAAGTGGGTGGGTCTAGCACATGATAATGTTTGGTGCCATTATTAGACATAATGGTGCTTTATTTGGTGGAAGGGGAATCATCATGAACTAGCATTCATGTTTCATCATTATCTCTCTCATTTCTAAACGAAATTTCGAGATTCCAAATCCTCTGAACTCCTAGAACATTTCTAAGTGTGGAATAATTAGAGGCATCACAATTGGGGTGCTTAAGGATCTCAGATCGTGGCAAAACAGAAGCTGTTCGTGCAGAGCTGTATTTTCTGGACAGTGTTCGTAGCTTGCTGTTTTCAGTCGTTTTCTCCTACCTCACGAAGTCTTTTTTGAAACTTCAAGTGAGGTAATTAAACTTCAATCTTTCCTCTTGATTTTCGTTTTTGAATGAAGCCGATCCGAGGTTTCTAGAGCTTCCGCCGTCCGTTTTAATTTTACTGCGCAAAAGTTGCGAGTTTAGGAACCTCATGGACAAATGTTGTCCTTCAAGTGGTATCAGAGCCATCTTCATTCAATTTCGAATTTTTGAAGCATGATTTATGTTATTTCCATTTATAATAGCATGAAGGATGATCATGGAAAGACCTAGATATTTTATGATATATTTATGTCATGTGATGATTGAATATATGCGTGATTGAATGAGCTATTGATTTATTTGTTGATTTGGCCGATTTCTAAAGGCTTAAATGGTTGTAATATTTTTAAATATGGACTTGCATGTCTCTCCTTCTATTAAGATCTGATTGTATCCCATTACCCCTAAATTTGTACCCCAATTCTTCTAAATATGTAATTTCTACAAGCGAGATGATTGTAAAAGGAGGAACGACGGATTTATAATGCCTTGGAGGTGGGAGCAAGAAGACTATGGATCGTTGCAGCACTTCCAATGATATTTTGGCCATTCAAATAGAAATTAATAATTGTAATAATTTGAGGCATAAGATGTCTCATAATCATTATTGTTTGCTTGATAATTTGAGGCATGAGATGTCTCATAATTATTATTGTTTGCTTGATACCTAGGTGGACCTTAAAACCAATTTTGGCTCAAATTGGTTTTATTAGAAAATTCCATGATCATCCTTAGTTGGTTTGTCTATAATATGCATGAGATGTATATTAGGGTGCTTAGACATATTTGAATATTGAAAATGGAATAACATGCTAAAAAGTGAGACCATAATAATGACCAAATACTCCCTTATTAAATAAACATAATTATTGTTAAGTTGTAATGATGAATATTGAGAATATCCATCATGGCCTACTAATACCAATGGAATATTTAAAATATTTTATACTTGGGCTAGTTGTCATGGATACATGGGCTACTCATTCATTAAAATGTTGAAAATAAACCATATATCATGCGATGATGCGTAATTCATACATTAAGCTACCAAGAACTGTTAGGTGAGGTTAGTAAGATGTTTTGAAAATATGCAAGGGTATTAGGGTAAACTTAACTAAATCATTTATACTAAGAACTGTTAGGTGAGGTATTAATGATTTAGAGGCCGAAGGATAATCGGTATATGCATGAGATGCATTTGGTAAGAGTTACCTACTCATTATAATAAGTAAGCCAAGAACTGTTAGGTGAGGTAAACTTAGGCTAATGAGAATCCGATTCCTACTAGAAACTTTTACCAATGAGAGTTTCCGTTTCTTGTATATGGGAGTGTAATGAAATGATAAAATAGTGGGAGGTACTATTTCGTTTAAAGACCAAAATCAAATAGATTATAATAAAATAAAATGCTAATAATTTAATTTATACTTTTTGCAGAAATACTTAATAATGAATAATCCGTTAGCACGAATTCTGGAAAACTACCGTTTGACGGGACCCAATTACGTTGATTGGTTTAGAAATTTAAGAATTGTTCTTAATTATGAGAAAATTAGCTATGTTCTTGATACACCTAAGCCAAATGAAATTTCTGAGGGAGCAAGTGAGGCAGAACGTGTCACTTATCAGAAGTGGCAAGATGATGACCTAAGTGCTAAAAGCTATATATTGGCATCGATGTCCAATGAACTACAAAGGCAACATGAAAATATGCCTAATGCAAGTTCCATGATACTTCATCTACAAGAGTTGTATGGTGAACAAAGCAGAACAGTTAGATATGAGATATCAAAGAAACTGTTCAGAATGAGAATGACTGAAGGATCGGTCAATGAGCATGTACTCAAAATGATTGACTACATAGAGCAGCTGGAAGCTCTTAATTTCTCAATGGATGGGGAATTAGCTATCGACCTTATCCTACAGTCCTTGCCAGACTCATTCTCTCAATTTATCATGAATTTTAACATGAATAAAATGGAGTGCAGTCTTGCTGAACTGCTAAAGATGCTTAATACTGCTGAAACTTGCATAAAGAAGCCAAAAGATGTTATGGCTATAGAAGGGCCCTTAACTCAAAAGGGTAAAAAGAAAAAGTTTCAACCCAAGGCTAAAGGTGGGATTAAGAAGGGGAAAGCTAATAAGCCCAATGACAAGGGAAAATGTTTCCATTGCGGTAAGGATGGGCATTGGAAGAGGAATTGCAAATCTTACCTCAACAGCTTGAAAGTCAAGCCTAAAGAGAATCCTTCTGAAGGTATGCTCATTATTGAAACTAATATTTCAATCATTCATTCTACTTCTTGGATTTTAGATTCTGCTGCAACCACACATATTTGTATGTTAATGTAGGATCTGAAAAGAAGTAGAAGACTTAAACAAGGAGAAGTGTCTCTTAGAGTGGGAAATGGAGCAATGGTTGCTGCCTCAGCTATAGGGACATTTTTATTAAAAATGACATCTGGGCATGTAATAAGTTTGTATGATTGTTTATTTGTTCCTTCTGCTGTAAGGAACATAGTTTCAATTTCATGTTTATGCAAAGACAATTATGAATTTTACTTCAGAAATAAAATTTGTAACATTTATTATGAGAATAAATATGTTGCACATGGTACTTTAGATAATGATCTTTATGCACTAAACATTAAAGAAGATAATGAGCATGTTGTGAATGTAAATACCATAACACATAAACGTGAAAGAGAAGAAATAAGCCCCAAATATAAGTGGCATTTAAGGCTAGGTCATATTGGAGAAGATAGAGTCACAAAATTGGCTAAAGATAGACTAATAGGTCCATTTGGTTTAGAACCTTATCCAACTTGTGAATCATGTCTTCAAGGAAAAATGACCAGGGCACCCTTCGTTGGACGAAGTACAAGGGCCACTGATTTACTTGAACTTATACATACTGATGTATGTGGACCATTTAATGAAATGGCAAGGGGTGGATATTAATACTTCATAACTTTTATCGACGATCACTCAAGGTATAGTTCAGTATACTTAATGAAGTATAAATCTGAAGCCTTTGAAAAGTTCAAAGAATACCGAAATGAAGTAGAGAAACAGACTGGAAAAGTTATTAAAACCCTACGATCAGATCGAGGTGGTGAATATCTCAGTGGAGAATTCCAGTCTTACCTTAAAGAAAATGATATTGTTTCACAATGGACACCTCCAGGTACACCAAAGCTTAATGGAGTATCTGAGAGGAGAAATCGAACATTGTTAGATATGGTGCGATCAATGGTGAGTTACACAGACTTACCAATTTCTCTTTGGGGATATGCTCTCCTTACTACAACATATGTACTAAACAGAGTACCTTCCAAGTCTGTACCTAAAATACCATATGAGATATGGTATGGTAAACAACTAAGCCTAAATCATTTTAGGATTTGGGGATGTCCTGCTTTTATCAAGAGACTCAAGAGTGAGAAACTTGAAGCTAAAGCGGATAGTGGGAGGTTCATTGGATACCCAAAGGAAACTTTGGGTTATTACTTTTACATCCAATCTGACCAAAGGGTATTGGTCAGTAGAAATGCCATATTTCTTGAAAAAGAGTTTATTCAAGAAGGTGGACAAGGAAGAAAATTAGAATTTATTGAGAATTCTAATGAGGATAAATCCAATGAAAAGCCTGTTCAAGTACAAACACAAGGACCACAACAGCTCCGTAGATCTAGTAGGATAATTCACCCACCAGAAAGATATGGTTTTCTTCATCAGATGAACGAAATATTTTTATTGGGTGATACAGATCATAGAGATGATCCTACTAGTTACGAAGAGGCAATATCAGATATTGACTCTAAGAAATGTCTTGAAGCCATGGATTTAGAGATGGACTCTATGAGAACCAACCAAGTCTGGACTCTAGTGGATCCACCGGAAGGTATTATACCTATCAGATGCAAGTGGATCTTCAAGAGGAAGATAGGCTTAGATGGAAAGGTAGAGACCTATAAGGCAAGGTTGGTAGCTAAAGGTTATCGTCAAATACAAGGTATCGACTATGACGAAACCTTTTCACCAGTAGCCATGCTAAAGTCCATCAGAATCTTATTGGCTATAGCAGCATATTATGACTATGAGATTTGGCAAATGGATGTCAAAACTGCATTTCTTAATGGGTACATTGAGGAAGATATCTATATGATACAACCTTGTGGTTTTGAATCTAAGACAAATCCTCATAAAGTATGCAAGCTAAGAAAGTCTATTTATGGGCTGAAACAAGCCTCCAGGAGCTGGAACATCCGATTTGATGATGCAATCAAATCATTTGGTTTCATCAAGAATGAGGATGAACCATGTGTTTACAAAAGGGTCAGTGGGAGTGCAATAACTTTCTTTGTGCTATATGTAGATGACATATTGCTTATAGGAAATGACATTGGACAAATGTCTTCTGTCAAAATTTGGCTTTCTCAAAACTTCTCCATGAAAGACCTAGGAGATGCAATGTATATCTTGGGAATCAGGATTTATAGAGATAGATCCAGAAGATTAATAGGTCTATGTCAAGCTAAGTACATAGAAAAGATATTAAAGAAATTTAATATGTGGGATTCCAAAAGGGGTTTTATACCCTTCAGACATAGAATTCATCTCTCTAAAAGCATGAGTCCTAAAACTTATGATGAGATAGAGCGAATGAATAAGATTCCATATGCTTCTGCAATTGGAAGTCTTATGTATGCTATGCTATGTACTAGACCGGATATAGCTTATGCAGTGAGTGTCACTAGCAGATACCAGAGTAATCCGGGTAAGGAACATTGGACCGCAGTTAAGAATATCTTTATGTACTTCAGAAGAACTAAAGATTTGTTCTTAACATATGAAGAAAGTAAGCTAAAAATTGAAGGCTTCACAGATTCAGATTTCTAGTCAGATGTAGATGATAGAAAATCTACATCAGGATTTTATTCACTATCAATGGTGGAGCAGTAAGCTGGAAAAGTTCTAAGCAAACAACTATTGCAGATTCTACCACTGAAGCGGAATATATAGCTGCATCAGATGCAGGAAAAGAAGTTGTTTGGATACGGAAGTTTATTCAAAAACTTCAAGTGGTTCCAACTATTGCATTGTCAATCTCAGTATATTGTGACAACAATGGAGCTATAGCACAAGCTACGGAACCAAGGTCTCACCAGAAATCCAAACACATTGAGAGAAGATATCACATTATCAGAAAAATCATTGGAATAAGTGATATCACTATGTAGAAAGTAGCCTCCGCTGATAATACTGCGGATCCTCTGACTAAAGCACTTACTCAACAAGAGTTAGATCGTCATCTTGAGAAGATGGGTATGAGATACCATAGCAATTGGCTATAGTGCAAGTGGGAGATTGTTAGTAATATGCCCTAAAGGCCAATCAAATGGTGTTTGTTTGTTTAGGGTATTATTGTATTTGAATAGCATTTTGATATTTATAAAATGGCAAAGTTATCAATATTCATAAATTAATTTAATGAATATAGTCCAAGAAGTAAAATAGTTAAGGAACACATTCTCGAGTTTGTCGAGAATATGAAACGTGTATCCTTTGTACTATACTTCTAAAATAGTTCCTAGTGGTGGATTTATAATTGGACATTATAAATTCCTATAAACACTAGTATGTGTTATGACTCCTTATGGTATGTGATACTAAAATGGATGGTGAGTTCATATCATTGACATGAGATGTCAAGTCAAACACATAGGTACTTGTTGAGAGAACAAGTTTACTGAACTTGACCAAATATAGTAAGCCATATGGTTTTGAGTGTTAATGGCTTGTTATACATTGTATTAGACACTATGTTTAGTAATGGTCTTTAGACCTGAGGCATAACAGATGTCTTATACATAGACATCTCTGATATGTGAAAGCATAAAGATTGATTCCTAATCACGGAAGAGATCTAGCAATAGCTGTTATGGTTGGCTATGTATGAAGACAAGTGTATGGCCAATATGGAATTCATCACTTTGTAATATACAAAAGGATGTCCCTATGAGATAATATGAATTGGCATGAGAAATCCTTGGCCAAGGTGAAATATATTTGAAGGAGTTCAAATAATATTTTCATGTCAAGTTCATTTAGATTTATTTTGAGATAAAGCATAAGTGCTTAACATAATAAACCATAAGCCATGCTTTTCTCTAGACATGGATGATGAAGAGACCAAGACATAGAGATACAATGGAATAGGTTCTATAGATCCAACAATTCTTGTTATTTGGATGGTTGTGATATACTGCTAGGTGTTACTCATGACTTGTAGAAACCTTAAGATCAATATTGGTAAAGCGTATTATCAATGCATCTTAAGGTCATTGGAAGAGTTCTAATTGATGACTAAAGAGTTTAGCATCATTTAATGAATAAAGAGTTATCATTAAAATAGTTCTACTACCTTATAACTAAGAACCTAAAAGGTCACACACTAAATAGAAATGAAAAAGGAGTTACTAGAAAATGAGAAGTTAAATTTCCTATTTTTAGGAAAATCAATATTTATATTATAATTCATTGAGAATGAATATATATATAAATATATCTTAAATATGATTTAAGATAGAAATTTAGATGTTCCATAAATAGTTTAAGGAACAAAATAAATTTCGTAAATCCTCCATTAAACATTATGTCATATCGAGCACGTAAAATGACCATTTTGGACATGTTCGGGTTCATATATGATTATGGACTTCTAGACCATTTTTGGGTTTAGAATTTTGGGCTTTTATTGGATCTAATATGGATTAAGAGAAAGAATTAGAACATGTCACAAAATAAGCCCACATTTAACCATTTGATTTGATCAAAATGGGGTTAATTAATTAATTACGAAATTAATTTATTTAGCTATTTATTAATTTGATTAAATAATTTATTTAAGTGATAAGATCACTTTCAATAAATTATAGCTAAGTGGGTGGATCTAGCACATGATAATGTTTGGTGCCATTATTAGACATAATGGTGCTTTATTTGGTGGAAGGGGAATCATCATGAACTAGCATTCATGTTTCATCATTATCTCTCTCATTTCTAAACGAAATTTCGAGATTCCAAATCCTCTGAACTCCTAGAACATTTCTAAGTGTGGAATAATTAGAGGCATCACAATTGGGGTGCTTAAGGATCTCAGATCGTGGCAAAACAGAAGCTGTTCGTGCAGAGCTGTATTTTCTGGACAGTGTTCGTAGCTTGCTGTTTTCAGTCGTTTTCTCCTACCTCACGAAGTCTTTTTTGAAACTGCAAGTGAGGTAATTAAACTTCAATCTTTCCTCTTGATTTTCGTTTTTGAATGAAGCCGATCCGAGGTTTCTAGAGCTTCCGCCGTCCGTTTTAATTTTACTGCACAAAAGTTGCGATTTTAGGAACCTCATGGACAAATGTTGTCCTTCAGTTTGACCAAGAAAAAATCTCATTTCCAGAAATACCGACACCCACACAAGAAAAAGCGAACTTCATCTAGGCCTAAAAAACCCTACCATTTTTTCAGAAAAAAAGATCCTACCCAGTCCTCTAAATCCAAAAGCAGCTGTTGTTTCATCTGTAAAAAGAAAGGGCATTTCGCAAGAAACTGTCAAAACCGCCCTTCTAAGTCAGTCCATCTCATTGAACTTCTTCAAAGCTCTTCGATGCTCTCAGACAATGATGATGTTGAATCTTTCTTTTCAGAACAGGAAGATTATGACAAACAAACTGCTTTTGTTCTTACAGAAGACCACTCTGACCTAGAAAGTGTTTCAATAATCCAAACAATACAACAAAGGCAAACAACCTAGCCAGTCATACCGATTCCTTCAATCAAAATCCATCTTTTACCCGAGAAATTTGACAAACCAATTTCTGTCATTGGGTTCATTGACACTAGAGCACAAAATAGTATGCTCTATCCATCCATCCTCCCATCTCATTTCTGGGAAAAAAATAAAGAATATTTTAGAGCAGCCAATGGAGAATTATTCCAGACCAACCTGATTAACAAAAAACCAGTTGTTATTCAATTTTTTCCAAACTGTGTCCTTTGGATCAAAATTGTTGGATCCAATTTACCTATGATGAGCATCACCAGTTGTTACAGACTCTGGAATTTGGTACAAACGAATGTTTCAACTATACACTGATGTCCTGAGACAATTCTCCATCTCAAACTCTCCTCCTTCATATGGCTCATATAAAAACCGCTTTCTTCTTTCTGTCCTGAAAGCCATATTCAATTTTCACACCCAACTCCATTGTGGAAAAATGAAAGCTTTTTTATTAAGCTTCGCTTTAAGCTTAAAGAAGACATCAATCCAACCAAAACTACCCATCCTGGTATGACACCATCTGATTTAAACCTAGCCCAGCAAGAATGCTCTCAGTTGCTTCAACAAGGGCTTATTGAACCCACAAATTCATATTGGGCTTGTCAAGCTTTCTATGCAGAAAAACGGTCCAAAGTAGTCTGAGGCAAAAAAGATCTTGTCATAGATTATTAGCCTCTTAATTGTTTCCTCCGAGATGATAAATTTCCTTTGCCAAAAATTGAATCTTTATTTGTCCATATTCGTAATGCCAAGGTCCTTTCCAAATTTGACCTTAAAGATGGCTTCTGGCAATTAGGAATTCATTCTGTTGATCATCATAAAACTGCCTTTTGCATTCTAAAATGCCCACTATCAGTGGAAAGTAATGTCATTCAGTCTCAACGTGGCACCTTCACCTTTTCAAAAAGTCATGATCAAGATCTTTGAGCCTATACTCCACCATGCACTTATGTACATAGACGATGTGCTCTTATTTTCAAAAGACCATGATTCCCATCAGGATCTACTTTCTCACTTTCTCAAGATAATAAAGTCACATGACAATATACTTTCTGACAAAAAGAGCATCCTAGGCCAGGATTCTGTAGAATTTCTTGGCATGGTCATTAAAGATGGCCATTACCGCCCTAGTCCATACATAGCTCAAGAACTGGTTCGTTTTCCTGATGAACACTTGTCCAGAAAAAAAATTCAACAGTTTCTAGGCATTGTAAATTATCTTCGAGATTTTTTCCCTCATGTGGCTATTCACACCAGTAGTAAAAAATGCTTAAGAAATCTGCCCCACCATAGGGTCCCTCTCAAACTGCTGCAGTTCAACATCTCAATGAGATTACTCAGCATCCATTTCCATTAAAAATTCCTATGGAAAGACAATGCATTCTGCAAACAGACGCAAGTGATGAGTACTGGGGAGTAGTACTTTTGGAAAAGCTTGATGGAAAGAAATCTTACTATGCTCATGCCAGTGGTCAATTTAAAAAATCGAAAAAACATTATCACGTAATCTACAAGGAGATCTTAGCTATAAAATATGGAATTCAAAAGTTTGAAAATCATCTCATTGGCCATTATTTTCTTGTCAGATTAGACAACTCCTCTTTTCCGAGAATTCTTGATTTAAAAAATAAGACGCTACCAGACAAACACTTTTTCCATCTTAAAACATGGTTTTCTAAATATGATTTTTCAGTACAACATATCAAGGGAGATCAAAATCTCATTCCTGATCTGTTATCCAGACCTCCCTCGTAAGCTTCTCTCACTCTCATATCCTCCTCTGTTATAGTATCAGTGATCTTCATGACTTCTTATTTACCAAATTTAGCTCTTACAAGGAAATCTTTCCCTTGTAATCTCAAATTTTCCAGTCCCTACCAAATCCAAGACTTTGCAAAAAAATTTATTTTCTGGTACTTCATGAACATATATCATACTCAGTCATCTAAATTCCCTAGTTTTCACCCTGATCACCTTCTGCTCATAGGACTTACCATCAATCCCTCCAGAGATATCACAAAAGAAGAAATGTGGTACTTATGATGCCTCACTATTCTATATGGTACCAAGCTTGTTTTTCATGTACAAGCAATGTTCAGGTGCCTTACTGATCCAATCCAAGCTCATTCCTTGTTGTGGACTCTCTTTGAATGGGTCTCTCCTCTCTCCTGGTGAAGCAAACAACTAAGCCTCATCATAAATCACCATCACCTCAATCTTCACCTTGATCAAGAAGGTGAACAATTTACCTCAATTTTCATCATCCATCGTCCCTACTTTCGACACACTATCACCAAACTCTTTTGGACACAGGATCAAGCTTATAAGTGGAAAATTGTCCCTCACAGTTTCCTCTTGACGCATGACCCTAACCTCGTCTCTACTTTAAAAAACCACCCTCTTAAACTAAACCATATTCAGCCTACACCAACTGATATTCAACACACCTCCCTCGGTCCATATCATGAACTTATGGTCATTCCCACTGCTAAAATGCCCTCCTCCAGTAATTCTCCATCCACTGGAATATTGATTAAAGAAGAAAGACCAAACTATACCAACATTCTTTTCCAAGATTCTCAAGATCTTTGGGAATAATTCACTTCAATTCTACATCCTGCAGGAACACTCTGATACCAAATGGGGTTTCTAAGTACATGGCGTTGTTATACCATAGCAATGATAACAGAGTTATCCTTTGGACCAATAGTCCGCATGCTCGGGTTTCCAGCCGATATACCTAGAAAACGAGAATGACGTGGTTGCGAGATACCATATAATGAACTAAGAACCTAGACAACCCAAAAAGATACAAACTCTCCTTGGTCAATTAGTCTAAAGGCAAGGTTCCGTCTATTGTCTCAGAACAAAGAAAGAATAAGAGTTGGACTAGCTTTCTGATGCACATGATCCTTTTTCAAGGTAAGTGCTGAGTATACTTGCAGAAAATGGACATTGAACAAGGGTAAGAGTTCTGAACCTAAAGAATCGTAGAATTAAATAATAGAAATGAGAGTTTTAGTTATCTATAGGGTGAAATATTGAAAACTTGGAAAGTTATTTGAAAACACCTCTGATTTTGATTCAAAATAACTCTCCTTATATAAGGATAAGGAGAAGAAAAGATAAACAAGCTGGTTCAAGCTCTTTCCAGTTGACATACATGCACACCTATGTTACATAAGGACAAACAACTAAAGCATAAAGCTAAAGCATACACTTATTACAAAAGGACAAACCACTTTTAAAAAGTAAAGACAAAAGCTTAAAGAAAAAGCTAAAGACATCCATTATTACAAGATGACAAATATCTTAAAGAGAGATGGAGCCATCTTCAGATGAGGATTCAGTCTCGTCAGGGTCATGATCAGGGTCCTTGTCTTTCTTGAAGATTCTTTCTAGATGGGAATATCCTGGAACACATGGCCAAGGGCAATATTGTCCTTTTCTAGAGGGATATCTGGTGGAGATGTAGGAAGTGGTTGAGGATAATGTTCAGGCTTATCAGGTTGAGAGGAAAATGGTGGATATGGGGAAGAGGATGAGCCAAGTTCATATGGTGATAGTGAAGGTAGCAGAGTAAAATCTTCATAAGAATCTTGGGAATCTTGGAATAAGAAGTCAGTGTAATATGGCTTTTCTTCTTTTATGATGATTTCACGGTTGGTAGGTTGAGAATGTAAGGATGGTGTAGGGATCATGAACATTTCATGTTTTGGGCTAAGAGATATGTGGAGGATTTCTGGTTAGTCCGGAGGAAAATGGTTGAGTTCCATGATGAAGTTCTTCAATGAATTTTTTATTTGGAAATCTTGTTCAAGACAACAAATGTGAGGGACTGTCATCCATTCATAACTCCGGTTCTAGGTCCAAAAATCCTTGGTTTGAGGATGTTAGAAGTATAGACGATGGATGATAAAAAAAAAAGTGAATTGTTGTCTTTCTTGGTCTGGAAGGTCAGGAAGGTGGTGTGTGTTAGCAATCTGTTGAAGCTTCCTGCGCCACCATGGTAATGGTGAAAACCATTCAAAAAGAGTCCAGGTAAGAGAGATGGATAACTCTGGATTATTGAGTCTGTGGAGAAGGGGTAAAACATGGAAAATCATTTTTGTGGCATACAGAATAGTAAGACACTGTGTATACCAAAGTTCATCTTCGGTAATGTCTCTGTAAGGTGTAAGTACTAATCCGATGAGGAAAAGATAATCAGGATGAAAACTGGGAAGGAATATAGGTTCTTTACTCATCTTATAGATGTTTATAAAAAACATAAAGAGGAAGTTTCTGGCGAAGTCTTGGATTTGGTGAGGTGATTGAAAAGTCATGTTGAGTGAGAAAGACTTCTTGGTGAGAGTTGTTTTAGGGAGTGAACTAGCCATGGCAATGATTTGGAAGGAAACCTGAGAAGTAATACAGAAGAACTAGGAAGGTTTTGGTGTTAGAGGTCTGGATAATAAGTCTGGGATAAGGTTATGATCTCCTTTTATATGCTGAACATGGTAATCATATCTTGAAAACCATTCTTTCAGCCGAAGTAAGGTTTTTTCGGGAACAACCTTCTGCTTAAAGTTCAAGATATTGGGAAAAGTTGAATTATATATTCTGATCAAGAATCTATGACCAATCAAATGGAATTCAAATTTCCTGATACCATTTTTCACGACTAAGATCTCTTTGTAGACTGTGCGATAATGCTTTTGGGCATCAGGAAATTGTCCACTTGCATAAGCAATAAAGTTTTCTTTTTCATTGCATTCTTCAAGGAGAATGGCCCCCATGACGCATCACTTGCGTCTGTTTACAAAATTCGTTTGCCATATGTGATAAGTTTTAGAGGTGGCGGATTCTGGGCAATCTATTTTAATTGCTTTGCAACATCTGTGTGGATTTCTGACCAGGATGGTGGATTCTTTTTTAGAAGAGTAGACAACTTGCTTGTATGGTGATTGACATGTGGCAGGAAATCACGGATGTAATTGATGATTCCAAGAAATTATTGGACTTATTTTTTTTTAAAGTTACTTTCGGGAAAGTGAAGTAGCTCTTGTGCAATGTGGGGTCCAGGCTGATAATGGCCATCTTGGATTTTCATGCCAAGAAGTTAATAGAGGTTGTCGCAATCGTGCTTTTCTTTTTAGAGATCATAAGGCCATGCTCTTGGATGAGTTGGAAAAACTGTTGGAGTAACTAGTGATGCTCATCATAGGTACCTGAAAAAAGAAGTAAATCATCAATGTAAACAAGGGTATGGTGCAGGATTGGTTGAAAGATAGTGGTCATGGCCTTCTGAAAAATGGAAAGGGCAGTTTTGAGGCCAAAAGGAAGAACTGTCCATTGGTAATAGGCATTTGGAATACAAAAAGCAGTTTTGTATCGTTCAGAGGGATGAATGACAAGTTGCCAAAAATTGGACTTCAAGTCAAATTTTGAAAAGATGCGAGTATTTTTGAGGTGGACAAAAAGGGTGTGTCTGTTGGGTAATGAAAATTTCTGGTCTTGGAGGAAATTGTTGAGTGGCTGATAGTCAATGACTAATCATTTTTTGCCACGAAGAATTTCAGTCATTTTTTCAACATAGAAAGCTTGACAAGCCCATTGAGAATTTGTGGGCTCAATGAGGCCTTAATTTCGAAATTGGGCACATTTTTGTTGGGCCAAGATAAGGTCTTGTCGGGTCAGTCCTGTATGGGTAGCTTTGGTTGGGTTGCTGTCTTCATTTAGTTTGAAATGTAAGGAGATGAAGAACTTTGGGTTTTTCCACAACGGGTTTGGATGGATAAAAAGGCTATGGTTTTCAGGGCAAAATTTGATAATTTGGTCTATAATGGCCTGGTATGAGGGTGGTGAATTGGCTAAATAATAAATCTTTAGAGTGCTGGTGAAAGGTTTAAGCATGGATTTATAACAGAGACAAGAGGAAGTGATCTGAACATTTTTTGCTTGATGTAGGATATCAAATCCTAGAAGGAGATCTTTGTTTAGCGAAGATGAACCAATTAGTTTGATCCAAACAACACAATTAGGAAATAACTGGATTCCTATTGGATGTTTAGTATCTAATTTAGTTGTAAAGATCTTTCCATTTGCTGCTTTGAAGTGTTCGTCTTGAGGTTTCCAATACTCAATAGGAAGAATAGCAGGATCAAGCATAGTTCGTTGAGCACCAGTGTCAATAAAACCAATGGCGGTGATAGGTTTATGATATTTGAAAGGGATAATTTGGATTTTAACAGAAGGTATGGGTATGGTATGGTCATGAATAAGAATGGAGGAAGGTTAAATTGTGTAGATAAGTTCAAAATCAGAACTGTCTGAATCACTGAATTATGCTGGTAAGACAAAGACCATATCATCATTTGGTTCTTCTTGTTCAGGAAACAAGTGTTCAACTTGATTTGTGGTTGGGGAAAATTCTGTAGTAGATTTGAGGTGTTGAATAAGTTTGATTGCCTTGTGAGGTTTGATAGGACAATCTTTGGCAAAATGACCTTTCTTTTTGCAAATGAAACACCTGCTTTTCTTTCGATCAGGAAACCGTTTGGAGTGGGATTGCCTTTTTCTGAAAAAGCGAAACTGTTTAGTACGCCGTTTCCTGGATGAAAATGGGAATCTAGATTTCTTGAAATGAGACTTTTTCTTGGGTGAGCAGTCACACTTCTTTGGATCTTTGCACTTGATAGCCAAGTAAGGTTTTTTGCAAGCAGGTCTGAAAGGTTCTTTGTTTTTGATGATTTCATAAAAGAACTTCTTTTGTTCACACAATTTGTCAAGACATCCCAGAGCAATTTGGAATAAGTTTTCCAAGGATATTGTGTCAATATTGAGTCTATGAGCAGCTAACTAGCGTTGGATCTCTGGTTGTAATTCTTCTAGAAGAGAGGCCAGAAATACATGCCTGAGTGTAGCATCATTGAAGCCATTGAGCTTATAATAAAGCAAAGACATCCGCTTATAGTGGTAATGAAGATCATTGGTGTTAAGGGAACAACATTTCATGTTGAGATAATCACGTCTTGCGGCTTCAAAAGTAGCACTTGGTTCTCCAATAAATTGATCATGGAGAATGGCTAAAGCTTGAGAGACATCAGATATCTGGATTAACAGAAGTTGTCTATACTGTCCAAGACTGTCGAACCAATCTCGAAGAGAACCCGTAAACCAGTACTAAATTTTCTTAGAATAGATTGGATTGTTACATCTTGAGCTAGCATCTGGAGATCAATCCAAGCAGACAACTCTTGTAGTCTTTCTCTCCACTTCGTGGGAGGAATATCATCAAAAGTAAACCATGGACCATTAGAAGGTTTGGAAACTTTTGGCTGAGGTGGAATTGACTAAGAAGATTCACCAATTTCACCAGTGTCTTGGTTTTCTTCATCAGTGTCAACAGGTTCAGTTCTTGGGCCAGGGTCAGTGGCACCAGACTATTCAGTAGGTTCTGCCATGAGAAGTTTGGAAATATCAGCTAGATTTGAATCATAAGTGTTTGTATCAGACAAATCAGATGACTCAATGGATGATGAATCTGATGGTGAAGGGAAAGTTTCAGGAGAGGAATCTAGAGATGGTGAATGGGAAAGTTGTTGAGCAGAATACTGGTACATGGGCTGTTTTTCTAAAGAAACAAGAGGTTGGATTGGTGGTGCTTGAGTAGATTTAGGTAAAGAAGTTGGTGACGGAGAGGGTGATGGTTCAAATCTGGATGTCTGAGGATTTTGCTGAGGAATGGGTTTTTTAACTGGAGCTGATTTTTGTGTCTTCTTTGGTTTTGGGTGAGGTCGTGGATGTGGAGGAAACAAAGTATGGGTCATACCAAATATTTTAGAAGGTTCATATGTCCGGGAGGAAAAAGATGGCAACAAAGGATGATAGATAGGAGTAATTACTGATAATGAAGCAAAACTTGTAAACATGGTAGGCTGGACACTTTCTGAGTCAATTCGGGCAATTTCAGCTTTCAAAGCTCTTATCTCAGCTTCTTTTTTATCAAAATCAAGACTATAAACCCGTTGAGTAAGCATAGCCCAAAGTTCAGAGTCAAGTTGAGTAACTCTGCTATGAAGATTTTGATAAATCTGATTCAACTTATCTGAGATGGTATCAAACTTTTTCTTAACCTAGTTGGTTTTGTGTGTAATGCGATCTACCTTATATGTAAGGTAGTGAGTGCTTAGTTTTATGCAACAACATTTTGAGTTTGCCAGTTTAAGACTGCTTCAAAAGAACGAGGTTCTTCTAAATGGCCAGAAGGAGTTACGGTAGAGGGGACATATGGTTTGGAGATGAAATTCTTTTGTTGGTCAGTTTTTTTTTTCCAAAGGTGGGAACTGGGCTTGGTATTCTGTAGATGTTGATGGGGAAAACATCATACAGGACTGTATTTTAGGAGTGGGACTAACATGGGTGGTTTTATGGGTTGATTGTGTTCTGCAGTTGAGCAAAGCAGGTTTATGTTTTCGGATCCAAGCAAGACCTTTGTTGTATATGGGTAAAGGTGATTGAGAATCAGGCTCAAGTGGATCTTCAGGATGAGCAGCATGATATTGGCAAGCTAGATACACACACCACCTTCCCGACCTTCCAGACCAAGAAGGACAACAATTCACTTCTGTTTTTATCATCCATCGTCCATACTTCCAACATCCTCAAACAAAGGATTTTTGGACCCAAAACCAGAGTTATGAATGGATGATAGCCCCTTGCATTGCTTGTCTTGAACAAGATTTCCAAATCAAAACGTCCTTGAAGAACTTCATCATGGAACTCAATCATATTCCTTCGGACCAACCAGAAATCCTCCACACATCTCTTGGCACAAAACATAAAATGTTCATGATCCCTACACTATCCTTACATTCTCAACCTCCCAATCATGGAATCATCATAAAAGAAGAAAAGCCAAATTACACTGACTTCTTATTCAAAGATTCCCAAGATCCTTATTTAGATTTTACTCCGGTACCTTCACCATCACCATATGAACTTGGCTCATCCTCTTTCCCATATCCACCATTTTCCTCTCATCCTAATAAGCCTGAACATTATCCTCAACCACTTCCTTCATCTCCACCAGATATCCCTCTAGCAAAAGGACAATATTACCTTTGGCCATGTGCTCCAAGATGTTCTCATCCATAAAAAAATCTTCAAGAAAGACAAGGAACCTGATCGTGACCCTGAGGAGACTGAATCCTCATCTGAAGATGGCTCCATCTTTCTTTAAGATATTTGTCATCTTGTAATAATGGATGTCTTTAGTTTTTTCTTTAAGCTTTTGCCTTTACTTTTTAAAAGTGGTTTGTCCTTTTGTAATAAGTGTATGCTTTAGCTTTATGCTTTAGTTGTTTGTCCTTATGTAATCATGTACTTTTACTTTTGTAACATATGTGTGCATGTATGCTAGTTAGAAAGAGCTTAAACCAACTTGTTTGTCTTTTCTTCTCCTTATCCTTATATAAGGAGAGTTATTTTGAATAAAAATCATAGGTGTTTTGAGATAACTTTCTAAGTTTTCAATATTCCACCCCATGGATAACTAAAACTCTCATTTATATTCTTTAATTCTACGATTCTTTAGGTTCAGAACTCTTACTCTTGTTCAATGTCTATCTTCTGCAAGTATGCTCTGCACTTGCCTTGAAAAAGGATCATGTGCATCAGAAAGCTAGTCTGGCTCTTATTCTTTCTTTGTTCTAAGACAATAGGCGGAACCCTGCCTTTAGACTAAGTGACCAAGGAGAGTCTGTGTCTTTTTGGGTTGTATAGGTTCTTAGTTCATCGTAAGATACGGAATGTCTGGTATCTCACAACCACGTCATTCTCGTTTTCTAGGTATATCGGCTGGAAACCCGAGCATGCGAACTATTAGTCCAAAGGATAACTCTATTATCATTGCTCTGGTATAACAACGCCACGTACTTAGAATTCCACCAAGGCAAGTGGTCGCAAGGTTGGAATTCCACCAACAGATTCACTAACTCGTCAATACTATGTGTTGTGCAAATTTTAATGTACTCGCAAGCGCACGAATCTATTGTAGTATAGACTAATGGTGACGAGTGTCGATCCCACGAGGAGGTGGATTTTAATTGTGTATAGAATTAATTTTGTAAATGGGTGATTGGAATTGTGGTGGAAATGATTTGGAATATGCTAAAACTTAAATTAAAATGGCGAGAATAAATTCTAAAATTGGAATTGCAATGGAGAAAATAAATTGAAGAGAAAATCTATTAAATTGACGTACTTGGGTATCTGGATCCGTATCAAAATGCATCATGGGTTAAATAATCCGTATTAATGCCAATTAAATCATGAGGGGGGAATACACACCTCATGAACCACGCTCTAATCAATATGGTGCTAAGGGCTTATCGTGCCAAATAATAATAACCTTGTACTAGAGGGCCGGTGAAACCAAGGCGGTACTAGACAAGATTAGTATTATTTGTCGACGAGAAGTCAAAACATCCACAAAAACTAAAGGGGAAGAGAAAATAAATTTACCAAATAAAGCCCATGACACATGTTGAGACTTCACCTTCAACCCAAGCTTCAAATAAAATTAGCCACTCATAATTGAACTAGGGAGCAAAATGGAAATTTATTAAAATATGAAGAAAATACAAGATGGAGAAGGAATTACAGAAAATGGATCTCAAAAATGGATTCAGTGATATCAAATTAGTGGGGGGAGGCCCCATTTTTATAGATACATGGAGTAAATCATGGCCATCGGATTAAAAACAGTTTGGACGCTCAGGATTGCGCCACGTCATCAGTCAACAGTCCACGGTTTGACCACGTGGATGAACAGTAACACGGTTTGGTTGAAAATAATCATGTGTGATGCATGCACTGTACGCGAGATTTTTCGTCCACTGATATGCTGCCACGTCACCATCAACAGTATATAAGAATTTTAGTCCAACAGGATCGTGACACCTCATCAGTCAATGCCACGTCATCGGTCAATGCCACGTCATCGATCCGTCTATGTGAACAGTGTCGTGAACAGTAATGTAGACAGTACCGTACCCGTGAATAGTACCGTACATGTGAATAGTGCCATTTTTCCTTTTATGCTCCTCCTAAGGTTTTTGACCGTCCTGAGTTCAAAAGTGATGTCCGTTTTGCCGTCTGATCTCTCCTTTATTGTGAAATGACTATAATGCCCCTAAAATACATAAATTACTTAATTAAAATAAAACACACGTAATTAATTACAAGAATGTTAAATATATAAAGTAAGGGTTGTTAGTAAAACTTGAAATGTAAAATGACGGTTTTCTCCTTTATAAATATGCATTTTCTAACACTCAACACACCCCCCAACCAGATTATTGCTAGTCCCTAGCAAATAAAGTGAAAAAAAAATTCAAATTCAAAATGATTTTTTTTTGAAACACTCGTATTTATTCAATCAGATTAATGATAGCAATTAAATAAAAGTATAAGCATTATCTCCAGTTTAAAGAAACATCACATCCATATCAACCATCCACATGAATCAGCCCTGTAGACTTTGTTATAGATACTTTCAAGAATGACATGTCAAACCCCAAATTCTCACTGGAAGTAGTGACACTCTCAAAAAAATTAAAACCAATAAAAATAGTCACTCCAATGAATGGTAATTGAGAGAGAAAATAATACAGAAGTGATATCACATGCTCTCATCAAGATGAAAGAAATATGCCCTCAGCTTAAAAATAATACGATCTCAAGTCAAATAAAAATGATAGTCAACCCAATTTATTTATCTTTTCTTTTTTTTTATTATTATGCACCACTACATCTTTTTAGCCCATATAATTAGCTTCTACTTCAGACTATAGTTCCCTAAAATCAAAAAGGACTTTTATTAGGACGTAATGTAGGCTAAGGACATGGCTAACAAAGAAGGGAAATAAGGAAAATAAAGTGTATGTTTGAGAATAAATGCAGAGAATATATATATATATATATATTTTTTTTTTTTGAAGTTGCAAGGTGGATTTCACCTTTTATTGTTATTTTTTTCTTTTTTTTCTTTTTTTTTTTTAAACAACAACTTTTGTTTTGTTTTTTTTTTTTTGCTTTTATTTGGCTTAACTTCACTGAACAAAAATACTTATTTACATTTTTCTCAAACATAGATAGGTGATGGAATTTATAAGATATTGGGTAATACTCCAAATCGGAGTAGGTCAAGATGATAAGTCGACAAAGAAAATGTTTTTTTTTTTTAAGGCTCAAAAGGGTTAACAATGGATATTTAATAAAAGGGATAGCTAGAAAGGCTCAAACGGATCAAAGATGGCATTTCCATCGTTTTTTAGGGTTCTAGATAATCATCCATATCTACTAGTTAGATGGGCCTCCCAATGTAGCAACACACTTTTTTTTTCTTTTCTTTTTTTTTTATTTTACAATTTTTTTTAAGGGTTAAATCAAAAGAAATCTAGAGATCGTGTATAAATAATAAACTGCTAAGCTGTATAGAGAATGGGCAAAATGGTTACTCTCCAAGAAAATGATAGGCTCAACAACTCACTTGGCACTTATTTATAACATGTTCATTCCTTCAAGCAACTTATATTCGTCTCCGACATCAACATGTAAAGTAGCAAACATAGTGTAACATCACTTAAGACCAAAGATAATACAAATACTAAAATTTGAAATTAATCATGTCATCCAATGTTAAAACAAATCACACAAATTTTTTTTTTTAAAACAACATTCTACCCCCCAACCTATTCTAAACATGAAAGGAAAATATGCATGCAGAAATGTAAAAATGATGCAGAAAAACTAATTAGAAAAGTTACACTTAAAATGATAGAAAAAGAAAATGATTTTTTTTTGTTTTATTAAGAAGATGCGTTTCTAGAGGCACTACACTCCATATTCAGCCATCTTCGATTCAAAAGTTGGAAAATGTATATTCATAGAGGAGAAATTAAAAGGAAGAAGAGAAATGAACATAAAAACTTAATAAAGAAAAAAGATGTTTGATTTTTTTTTTAATTTTTTAATTTTTTTATTTTTGAAGAAGATGCGTTTCTAGAGTCACTACACTCCATATTCAGCCATCTTCAACACAAAACGTTAGCAACAGTTAGTTTCTACAATAAAAAATTAGTAAAAACTTAACTAAAATTCCACAATTGTCGACTATTCCCTCCCCCCAACCAGAACGAAACATTGTCCTCAATGTTTGAAAGGAAAGAAGTAGAGTTTAGAAGACATCACCTGAGTGGTGCAACACAGAAGAAAATATTTACAAGCGGAGAGTTAAATCTAATTTGTACTTCGTACTGCTGCTACTGTTACCATCATTATTTGGTCGCTCCAACACAAAGGTCCAGGGGTTTGGCTCCGGTCTATAAGCTTGTAACAGATCAAGTAGCTCATTAGCAGTGTGAGCACAAATAAAAATTTTTTTCGCATGGGAAGGAATGAAGTAGTTTTTTATTGCATGGTTAAGAAATGCGATAAAGCCATCATAAAAGTTATTGACATTTAACAAACCGATGGGTTTTTGGTGAATGTGCAGATGGGCCCAAGATGCTAGTGTGATAAGTGCCTCTAGTGTTGCAAGATCTCCTGGAAGGAAAATAAAAGCATCAGTATGATTAAGCATTTCAGTTATTCGTTCTTGCATACCTGAGACGACTAACTCTTCTCCAATTGATGAGTTAGACGAACTGCCCAATTGTTTTAGGACTCTTGGGATGATGCCTAACACTTGACTTCCTCTGATAAAAGCTGCTTCTGAGACCATTTTTGATAACCCTCGGTTACCTCCTCCATACACCAAGTGTAATTTTCTCGCTGTTATGCTTCGACCAAGATCTATGGCTGCCTCTACGAACTCTTTATGTTTGCCATAGGTAAATCCAGAAAGTACACAAATGTTCTTGAATTGTCTATTGGGAGTAGCTGCTATTGTGATACTTCGCAAAAATAATTTGTGAGTGCTTGACAAAGAAAATCACATTTAAGAGTCGTAGTGATAGTGGGTCACAGTTGTATATGAGGTAACATGTTAGTGTCAAATAACGCGTGAAGCACATGGCTCGCGAGTCAAAAAAAAGAAACAGTAAAAAGCAAAAAGCAAACAGTAATAAAATTATTAAGGACAATAATATAAACAATAAAACAACAGTGAAATGAAATAAAATAACAGTAAAGTAAAAGGAAATTTACACGTAGTTGCGACTGTGGCTCACATTTTCCTCTGGTTTTACGTCCAGAAACGGCTTGAACGCCCTCTATGGGTCGAGGATAGGCTTCCTATCTAGTTTTCTTATAAACTGGCAAACAGGGTCGTTTATAGTCAGATTCCTGAGACTATATCGTGCATGCTCTTTCTGGAATAATGGCCATAACTGGAGAATCGCTCCTTGCACATATCCACTGGGATGCGTTTCAAGAGACAATAGGATATCATCTAATGACTCCTTATTCAAGCCATCCCTAATGAATTGAATCTTATCTTCCCTGTTATCAGACACCATTCCTAAAGAACATGGGTTTTTATTGCAACTCATTCTGGCACACTTATGACAAGCAACAGAAATTTTTCGAGCTCGTCGTTTTCTTGCATAATTTCCTTTACCACAACCAGGCATGAATGCAATAAATTTTGGAGGTAACTCACCTGCCAATCGTACTTTAGCTTCGATTAACCAACGGATGTCAGCAGGTAGGTGATTCCTCATGAGTAATCGCATGCGTTCGGACCGAGCTTTATAGATCGTAAGGAGGGCATTCTGAGGAAGTGAAGGGAATTGCTTGTGAAGCTGCGCTAGAATCTCGTTTATGTCCATACTTTCGCCTCAGAATGTCAGTTATTATGGGAAACTGAAGTAACCGACTTGATTGTCACGGAGTACCGTTATCCGCCACTTCACCGGGGTAACAAACTAAAGCACACAAACAGAAAAACAAATCAAAACACACAAAGAAAATTAAAATCGTCCTCTTATTGAATTTACCTCAAGCTCCAACTAGATGTCGTAAACACTTCTCTCAATGTCTCTGAGTTGGCGTTCTAAGCCCTCAACATAGGCTACTAACTCTGGTGGTTGTAGAGCCCAAATGCGATGTGTTTTACAAAATTGAATTTGCCTTTTGAGATGAGTTTTGACACGTTGAAGTGGTTTAAGAATGTTCAGGAGGAACGGTCTAAGTAAGGTACTTATGATTAAAAATAATAAGAGAAAACTTAATAGTTAAACAAACACACTTATGCAAAAATAATTTCAATTAGCAAAAGAATAATATAAAGAAAGAAAACAAAATCAAATCAACGAAAAGAAAAAAAAATCAATTCAATTCTGGTGGGTCACTCAAATTTATTTCGGTGTCTTCTCCATGTGGTTGGTACTCTAGATATGGCTTTAATCTTTGACCATTAACTTTAAACGTGACACCGTTCTTTGGGTCCTTAATTTCAATTGCCCCATGTGGAAAAACAGTATGAACAATAAATGGACCAGACCAACGAGAGCGTAACTTACCTGGGAATAGGTGCAAGCGAGAATTGAATAAAATTACTTTCTGACCTGGAGTGAAAGATTTTCTCATAACGTGCTTGTCGTGGAAGACTTTCATCCGCTGCTTGTAAATTTTGGCATTTTCGTATGCATCATTGCGAATTTCTTCAAGTTCTGCCAGTTGTAATCTTCTTTCTGAGCTGGTTTGTTGCATGTCAAAGTTAAATTTCTTGATGGCCCAATACGCACGATGCTCGAGTTCCACAGGTAGGTGGCAAGCTTTTCCATACACTAGCCTGTAGGGTGACATCCCAATCGGGGTTTTGAAAACCGTTCTATATGCCCATAATGCATCATCAAGTCTTAATGACCAATCTTTTATGTCTGGCCTCACCGTCTTTTCTAATATGTGCTTAATTTCTCGATTGGAGATCTCAACTTGGCCACTGGTTTGCGGATGATACGGAGTCGCCACTTTGTGTGTGATTGAATACTTTGTCAAAAGAGACTTAAATGCTTTGTTACAAAAGTGGCCACCACCATCACTGATTATCGCTCGAGGGAATCCAAAGCGTGAAACAATGTTGCTTTTCAAAAATCCTATCACCACTTTGTGATCATTGGTTCGACATGCAATTGCTTCTACCCATTTTGATACATAGTCAACAGCAACCAATATGTATTGATGGCCAAAAGAAGAGAGAAAGGGTCCCATGAAGTCGATACCCCATACGTCAAAAATCTCAACCACTAAAATTGGATTTAGTGGCATCATGTTCCTTCGCGTAATGCTCCCCATTCGTTGACACCTATCACATGAAGAACAGAAAGTGTAAGCATCTCGAAATATAGTTGGCCAATAAAAACCACATTGTAAAATTTTAGTCGCTGTTTTCATAGCACTGAAATGGCCTCCACAAGCTTGTTCATGGCAGAATGAAAGGATATTCTGAATTTCACTTTCTGGGACACATCGTCTAACAATTTGGTCTGCACAATACTTGAACAAATATGGGTGATCCCAAAAGAAATTCTTTATTTCTGCAAAGAATTTAGCATTGTCTTGCTTGGTCCAATGCTCTGGAAGTTTACCTGTAACAAGATAATTAACTATATCAGCATACCAAGGTAATACTTCCACATTCATTAATTGTTCATATGGAAATGACTCATTCAATGGTAATGGCTCTGTAATTGTGTCAAAATGTAGACGAGAGAGATGGTCCACCACAACATTTTCTGTCCCTTTTTTATCTTTGAATTCCAAGTCAAATTCCTGCAAAAGTAATACCTAACGAATTAGTCTAGCTTTTGCATCTTTCTTTGTGAGAAGATATTTAAGAGCAGCATGATCTGTGAATATAATTATTTTACAACCAATGAGATAAGATCGAAATTTTTCCAATGCAAACACTACTGCTAGCATTTCTTTTTCAGTAGTTGAATAGTTCAACAGTGCATCATTCAATGTCATACTAGCATAGTAAATAACATGGGGAATTCGATCAACTCTTTGTCCTAATACTGCTCCAACTGCATAATCAGATGCATCACACATGAGCTCAAATGGTAAGCTCCAATTTGGGGGCTGAATGATGGGTGATGATGTCAACAAATGCTTTAATTTTTCAAACGACACAAGACATGAATCATCAAAGACAAAAGGTACATCCTTAGCAGGTACATCTTTAATGAAACGTCTATAAAAACCAGCATGCCCAAGGAAAGATCTTACTTCTCTGACTGTTTTAGGTGGAGGAAGATTAGAAATGAGATCCACCTTGGCTTTGTCAACCTCAATACCTTTACTCGAAATGATGTGACCGAGAACAATACCTTGTTTTACCATAAAATGACATTTCTCCCAATTTAAGACCAAGTTCTTCTCGATACATCTCTGCAAAACTAGTGTTAGATGATGTAAACATTGATTAAACGAGTCACCAAAGACAGAAAAGTCATCCATAAAGACTTCAAGGAAACGTTCAACCATATCAGAAAAAATGCTCAACATGCATCGTTGAAATGTAGCAGGTGCATTACATAATCCAAATGGCATTCTCCTATATGCAAATGTGCCAAAAGGGCAAGTGAAAGTGGTTTTCTCTTGATCTTTTGGTGCTATGGGGATCTGATTGTATCCTGAGTAGCCATCTAGGAAGCAATAAAATTCATGGCCTGCTAATCTATCAAGCATTTGATCGATAAATGGTAAAGGAAAATGGTCTTTACGTGTGACAGAATTCAACTTTCTATAATCAATGCAAACACGCCATCCTGTAGTCACTCTAGTTGGTATCAATTCATTATCAGCATTGGTAACTACTGTGACTCCTGACTTTTTGGGGACAACTTGTACAGGACTGACCCATGAACTATCAGAAATTGGGTAAATGATACCTGCGTCTAATAGCTTAAGGACTTCAGTTCTAACAACTTCTTTCATGTTAGGATTTAACCGACGTTGCATTTCCCTAGTAGATTTAGCATTTTCATCAAGGTGAATGTAATGCATGCAATCTGCAGGGTTTATAGCTTTTATGTCCGCTATGGTCCATCCTAATGCTCCTTTATGCTCTTTTAAAACATCCAACAACTTACCTTTTTGTTTGTCATTGAGGGATGATGAGATGATTACCGGTAGAGTACTTTCTTCCCCCAAAAACGCATATTCCAATGTGTTGGGCAATGGTTTGAGCTCAAGTTTTGGTGGTGATTCTGATGATGGGATGAGTTTCTTCTCTGATGGTGTTAGTTGTTCAACTCTTGACTTCCATTGATTAGTGTCCATAGATGGTGCTGAGTCAAGTAGGGCGTTGACCTCTTCGACCGATCTGTCAAAATCAAAATCAAAACCAAAGTGAGTTAAGCATGTCTGTAAAGGATCATCACTAAGGTTTGAAATAAAAGAGTCATCAACTAATGCTTCAATTAAATCCACATCAACAATACCATCATCTGCACTTTGAGGTTGTTTGGCAATGTTGAAGATGTTCAGTTCCATAGTCATATTGCCGAAAGACAACTGTATATTTCCAGTTCTACATTGAATGTGAGCATCTGCAGTTGCCAAGAAAGGTCGGCCTAGGATAATAGGGATGTGCTTCCTTGAATCCTGTATACGTTGAGTGTCAATTACAATGAAATCAACAGGAAAATAAAACTTGTCTACCTGGATAAGCACGTCCTCCACAATACCACGAGGTATTTTCGTGGACCGATCTGCAAGTTGTAACACCACTGGAGTTGGGTGTAATTCGCCAAGTCCAACTTTCACAAATACTGAATAAGGCAACAAATTTATACTAGCTCCTAAATCCAACAAAGCATTCTCAATTGTGTGGTTCCCTATACTACATGAGATAGTGGGGGAGCCTTGGTCTTTGCATTTTAAAGGAATTTTATGTTGGAGTATAGAACTAACGTTTTCTGTTAAAAATGTCTTCTTTTGAACATGCATATTTCTCTTTTTAGTACAAAGGTCTTTGAGAAACTTGGCATAAGATGGAACTTGTTTAATAGCATCAAGTAAAGGGATGTTAACACTTACCTGTTTGAAGATTTCAAGAATCTCACCTGTGGATTTTCCCATTTTGCCTTTAGCTAACCTCTGAGGAAATGGTGCTTTGGGAACATATTCTCGTGGGTTGGTTTCTTCTTTCTCCTCCGGTGGTGAGTCCTCAACATTCACAGGTACAATTTGATTTTCTTTTGTCACCGGCATCTCCACTTTGTTGTCGACTTCTTTTCCTTTTCGTAAGGTCATGACTGGTTTGACCTCTCCATGCTGCTGTGGTGAACTGGTACTTGCTTCATGTACTCCTTTAGGATTAGGCACTGGTTGACTTGGAAATTTACCTTTCTCAACGGTCATTGCCAAGGTCTGAACTGAAGAAGCAAGTTGTCCCACCATCTTCTCGAGGCTTGAAACTGATTGGGCTTGTGAGTTAAAGCCTGCTCTTAACTCATTTCGTAGTCCATCAATGGTGCGGTTCTGTTGCTCAAACGTAGAGTGAGTAACATTCTTGAAATTTTGGAATGCATCCTCCCATGGTCTGGGTTGAGAGTAGTTTTGGTTCTGATTGTATGGTCTAAATGGTGGCTGAGAGGCTTGCGGAATTGGCTGCATTGGTGGAGCTGGAGCTGCTGGTCCATTCTGTTGGAATCCTTGAGACCATGAAAAATTGGGGTGGTCTCTCCATCCAGGGTTATATGTGTTGGAGTATGGGTTGTAATTTGATGGCTTTCTCATTACCCCTATGACATTGGCTTGATCTGAGTATGAGTCATGGTCATGTGGTTCTGTTGATTTAGCAGTCGATAACGATGCTATTTGTCGAGCAAGACCTTCAACCATTTCCTTAACTTCTTTGATTCCCGAAGTTGACTCGCCAATGTGAACTTCATTCACTCCTTTAATCCTTCTGGTATTCCTGAGTGATCGACTCCGTTGTTGGGAATTGTCCGCTTGTCGCTGGAAGAATTCCCAAATCTCTGATGCACTTTTTGACATTAGCTCTCCTCCACTTGTTGCCATTAGCCATTCTTGCACATTTGGTAGTAATCCTTCCAGAAAGTATTGGCATTGGTGCCATTTCTCATACCCATGATATGGACACCTCAAGAGTAGCCCATTGAATCTCTCCCATGTTTCGAAAAATTGCTCGTCCTCTCTCTGGGTAAACTCCGAGATTTCCCTGCGAATAGCATTGGTTTTATGCACTGGGAAATATTTATTCAAAAATTTCGTCACCATTTGTTCCATGATGCAATGCTATTAGCAGGTAAAGTATTTAACCATGAACGAGCTCTATCCTTTAAAGAAAATGGGAATAATCTAAGCTTTACATCATCATCTGAAAAAATTTCGTATTTAAAAGTTTGACAGATGGCATGGAAATCATTCAGATGATTATATGGGTCCTCATTTTCTAGGCCATAAAATGTGGGGAGACAATTTAGTACACTAGGTTTTAATTCAAAACTCCTAGCAGCTACATTTGGGTATCTTATGCATGATATGCTCAAATTAGCTAAGGGACTAAAGTAGTCCTTAAATGGCCTCTCTTGTGGTGCTTGTAAATCCATTTTATTTTTAACTTGTTTGTGTGTGCGAAGTGTTTTTTCAAGTTCAAGGTCTATAGGTTCAAGATTAGGTAATAATGACCTACGACCACGCATGCAAAACAAATAAAATAAAAATAAAGATGAGAACAAAACAAATAAAAATAAAGAAGAGGGAGAAATTACAAGACTAACCTTATTGCGCAATTACAACCTTAATATAAAAATACACAAAAAAAATACGTGAAATAAATTAACTAAAAATAAATTAATAAGATAATAAAAAAAATTACAAAGAAAAATAAATTGAAAATTAAATTACAGAATTTTAAAGAAGAGAAAAAGAAAAGAAATACTAACCTTTATATGTAGATTCACCTTTTTTTTCTTTTTCTTTTTTAATAATTAAAAAAAATACAAAAAAAATAAAAGAAATAATTCACAAAAATTAATTCTATGAATTAAAATTACTTACCTCCCCGGCAACGGCGCCAAAAACTTGTTGTGCAAATTTTAATGTACTCGCAAGCGCACGAATCTATTGTAGTATAGACTAATGGTGACGAGTGTCGATCCCACGAGGAGGTGGATTTTAATTGTGTATAGAATTAATTTTGTAAATGGGTGGTTGGAATTGTGGTGGAAATGATTTGGAATATGCTAAAACTTAAATTAAAATGGCGAGAATAAATTCTAAAATTGGAATTGCAATGGAGAGAATAAATTGAAGAGAAAATCAATTAAATTGACGTACTTGGGTATCTGGATCCGTATCAACATGCATCATGGGCTAAATAATCCGTATTAATGCCAATTAAATCATGAGGGGGGAATCCACACCTCATGAACCACGCTCTAATCAATATGGTGCTAAGGGCTTATCGTGCCAAATAATAATAACTTTGTACTAGAGGGCCGGTGAAACCAAGGCGGTACTAGACAAGATTAGTATTATTTGTCGACGAGAAGTCAAAACATCCACAAAAACTAGAGGGGAAGAGAAAATAAATTTACCAAATAAAGCCCATGACACATGTTGAGACTTCACCTTCAACCCAAGCTTGAAAGAAAATTAGCCACTCATAATTGAACTAGGGGCAAAATGGAAATTTATTAAAAAATTAAGAAAATACAAGATGGAGAAGGAATTACAGAAAATGGATCTCAAAAATAGATTCAGCGATATCAAATTAGGGGGGGAGGCCCCTTTTTTATAGATACATGGAGTAAATCATGGCCATCGGATTAAAAACAGTTTGGACGCTCAGGATTGCGCCACGTCATCAGTCAACAGTCTACGGTTTGACCACGTGGATGAACAGTAACACGGTTTGACCTGGATGAACAATAACGCGGTTTGGTTGAAAATAATCCTGTGTGATGCATGCACTGTACGCGAGATTTTTCGTCCACTGATATGCTGCCACGTCACCATCAACAGTAGATAAGAATTTTAGTCCAACAGGATCGTGACACCTCATCAGTCAATGCCACGTGATCGGTCAATGCCACGTCATCGATCCGTCTATGTGAACAGTGTCGTGAACAGTAACGTAGACAGTACCGTACCCGTGAATAGTACCGTACATGTGAATAGTGCCATTTTTCCTTTTATGCTCCTCCTAAGGTTTTCGACCGTCCTGAGTTCAAAAGTGATGTCCGTTTTGCCGTCTGATCTCTCCTTTATTGTAAAATAACTATAATGCCCCTAAAATACATAAATTACTTAATTAAAATAAAATACACGTAATTAAATCACAAGAATGTTAAATATATAAAAGTAAGGGTTGTTAGTAAAACTTGAAATGTAAAATGACGGTTTTCTCCTTTATAAATATGCATTTTCTAACACTCAACACTATGCCCATTTGCCCTGGTGGAAAGAACTTTTCGCAGAAGTCGATAGCGATGTTGACAACTTGTCACCCTCTCATAGCCACTAATGATCTTACATACAAGTCTCGTGTTTGTTGCCTCTTTAAGTATTTTTGTTTGCTTGTAATAGACATTTGCTTGGATAAAAGCTTGCTTTTACTTTTACTTTTGCTTTTGCTTTGTAATCATGTTATCTGTAATCATTTCTTATTTGCTTTTGCTTTAAGAAAAGGAGGATAAGGGTCATGTCCTATCCCTTTCATAATTATATTTTTACTTTTTCAAAAGGATAGGGGTCATGTCCTATCCCTTTCATAATTATGTTTTTACTTTTTCAAAATGATAAGGGTCTTGTCTTATCCTCTCTTGATAAGCTCTTCTATATAAGGAAAACTTATCTTCGCTTGTAATTCAGAACTCGTTTAAGAATTAAATAAAATCGTGCTTTGATAACATGGCATTCTAAGCTTATTCCTTTTCCTTTATTCTCCTTGAAAAAAATAAACTCTCTTAATAGTTCATTTCGATCTTGTAACAAGTATGCTCTGCACTCGCCTCTTTGGAGGATCTTGTGCATCAGAAAGTTTTAGGTTGTGAATTCCAACGTTCCAACCTCAGTTCATCTTGATCAGTAGCTAAGGAGTGGCTCTCCCTTTGGGTAATAGAGGTTATCCGAGTGGTATCAGAGCCAATCATTTCTCTAAAACAAAGTGGTAAATATGAGATCTGTTTGTTTAATTGGTGAATAGGGGAAAAAAACCTTTCTAATGGCTTCTTCATCCAATAGTTCAAAAAATCTTGCTTCTGTTTCTCTTTCTTCAACCATTTCTCTTTTAAAAACTTGTACTAAACACCTAGCCTCCAAAATAGAAAACCTTGTTGAATATTCTTATGTTCCCGATTCAGCTCAGATTAGTGAATCTTCTATGCCCATCATTAGTCCATATAAACTATATCAGAGACCAAATTCCTTTACCCGGAGTATTAGGACCTTGATCTCAATCAAAAGACCTGCTCCTAAGGAATATGTTCGGTTGTCTTGATTAGATCAGTGTGCTCTTCAGGCAACAATCGAACAGTATGTCACGTTAGAAATTCCAATAGAGCTTGTCTCCCAATGGAAACTTGAAGGATATACTCATCTCCATCTTGGTGGAGTCAGATTGATTCTCACTCTTTATGGCAGAAAGGGGTTACCGGTCACCGCTCGGCTAGCACCGCTAGATACCCAGTTCAAAGAGTACCAACATGCAGTCATTGGTACTGTTCTGACTACTTTGCATGCGGGAAGTGTTCTTTTGACTTTCTATCCTAATTTCAACCTCTCTCTTAATGATCCCAATCTACCAACAACTTTAAAAGTTCAGATCCAACTTCAAGGATCTGAACAAATAGTTTTATCAAAAATGGCAACGTTACACCACCAGCTGATGTATCGATTACAAAACCATGCACTTGATCTTCCTACACCACAAACCTCATCTGATGCCCTCATGATTATTGCTGATTCAGAAACCATTCCTTCCATAGTCCAAATCCCTAGACAAATCCAAAAGTAAGAGCTTCTTAAGCTTATGCCTCTTGAATGGCTATCCAATTATGAAAAATTTCATAAGAATTCCCAACCGGTTTAAACCTCTGACGCTCTCTTTAGAAAAAGAGTTGATGGAATGGTTAGGATGACTTTTCAGCCACCTACTGAACAAACACCACCCAAAGACTCCTTCCAAACACCACCCAAGGACTCATTCTCTTACTCTTCCATGATTATGGTTGTTCTAACAGTACAAGAAGACATTCCCATCCATGGATTGGCCTCTGACAGTTATCTGATTTACCCAGATAAGATTAATGGTCACTTTTTATGGGATGTTCCAGGGTCCCATATGTGTGATCCAGGCTGTCCATGCCTTGAAGAAGAAAAAGATTACGACTTTAACAGACGGCCCAGACATCAAGAAAAGAAAAGTCATAAAATGGAACCATGCCAACAAAGGCCTCATTTGCCTCCAGATGACCCAGACAGTACAACTCCTTTACCAATCTATAAGAAATGGTGAAGGCTCATCCAAAAGGAGTATCAACAAAAAACATGCAGACAAGAGGCCAATCAGCTTAGTATGCAACCTTCATCAATCCAGTCTTGCATGATGTTTTCATCCGGCTCGTATCAAGAACAGTTTCCACTTTTGGAAAAACAGACAGATCCTCAGACAAAGGTTGTCACTAAACCTTTTGTCCAGTCTCCAGTAACTCCCACAAGTCAACTTGAGGAACCAAGACCTGTTGAAACTGTCTTAAATTGACAGACACAGAATGCCAAAGCACAAAATTCGACTTTCAGAACCCTTGATTACAAAATTGAAAGGGTTGTTAAACAGATTGACACCAAAGTTGATAAAACCACTGTTCAACTTGAACAAATATACCTTAATCTGTAAAACCAAGTTTCTCAGCTTGTTTCAGAACTTTGGTTGATGATTCAAAACCAATACTGGGGTCCAGAATTCAACAAAAAAGAAGAAGCAAAGATCAGAAGGCTAAAAGCTGAATTAGCCAGAATAGATGCAGATAAGCAAAACCTTCCATATTTGCAAAATCTCCTACCCTACCTCAACCGTTTTATACACCATCTTCCTCACGTCAACCAGTAGATTATGCTAAATTTTTTGGGCTGTCCCATACATTCTCCAGACAAACTCCAGCTCCACCTAAGTAAAAACCCAAACCCACCAATCTTGAAACAACAGAACCACCACCAATCTATCAACAACCATCAATTTTCCCAAATCCACAGTCTTCGCCAAAATCGACTCCTAAACCAAAAGACAAAGCACCCTTACGCCAGTATTCATCCAAAGTTTATTCCCATTCATTTGAATCAGAAGATACTTCTTCTGATCAAGAATCCTCAAAAGAATCTCTTTTTTCTTCCGACTCTAAAGCAGATTTGGCTGATATTTCTAAATTACTCATGGTCCAACCCTCCACAGGGTCCAATGATCCATCTCTCTCATCTCCTCCTCCAACAACACCGATTATTGAAGAAGCAGAATCAGATACCAACCCCACTACACCCTCCCATGATAATCCTCGTAAACCTTCCAACGGCCCATGGTTTACTTTTGATGATATCTCGAAAATCAAATGGCATGTTCGATTCTAAGAATTTTCAGCATGGATAGATGTTCAGATGCTCAGAACTAGAGCAACAACTCAAACAGTCCTTAAAGAATTCAGTTCTTGATTTACTAGATCTTTAAGAGATTGGTTTGAAAGTCTTGGCCAATATATACAACTTCAGTTGGTCCAAGCTGAAATTCCTCAAGTTCTTGGTATCATTTATGAACAATTCCTTGGAGAAGCTACAGCTGCAAATGAACAGACACGACAAGAATTGCATCAAATGAAGTGTTGCTCGTTGCAAATCAAAGATCTTAACTTCTACTACAAAAGAATGTCTACGATGTACTACAAGCTTAATGGCTTTAATTATCCTTCGTTAAAGCACGTCTTCATAGCATCTCTTCCTAAAGAAATCCAACACGAATTACAGAGACAATTCACTATTCATCAACTGTAAATAGCCAATCATTCTTTAAGGAAAATCTATCAGTTGGTAGTAAATTGTTTGGAGAAACTCTGTAAACAAAAAGAAATTTTCAAAGATATGATGGAAAACAACCAAGCATTCAAAAGTGCCTGTAAAAAACCTCATATATCCATCAAATGTAAAAGTGATAAAGATTGCACTTGTTTGACCAAGAAAAAATCTCATTTCTAGAAATACTGACACCCAAACAAGAAAAACCGAACTTCATCCAAACCTAAAAAGCCCTACCCTTTTTTTAGAAAAAACGATCCTACCTAGTCCTCAAAATCCAAAAGCAGTCATTGTTTCATCTATAAGAAGAAAGGGCATTTCACAAGAAACTGTCAAAACCACTCTTCTAAGTCAGTCCGTCTCATTGAACATCTTCAAACCTCTTCGATGCTCTCAGAAAATGTTGATATTGAATCTTTCTTTTCAGAACATGAAGATTATGACGAACAAACTGCTTTTATTCTTACAGAATATCACTCTGACCCATAAAGTGTTTCAATAATCCAAACAATACAACAAAGGCAAACAGCCCAACCAGTCATACCGATTCCTTCAATCAAAATCCATCTTTTACTCGAGAAATTTGACAAACCAATTTATGTCATTGGGTTCATTGACACTGGAGCAAAAAAAGTATGCTCAATCCATCCATTCTCCCATCTCATTTCTGGGAAAAACATAAAGAATATTTCAGAGCAGCCAATGGAGAATTATTCTAGACCAACCTGACTACCAAAAAATTAGTTGGTATTTAGTTCTTTCCAAACTGTGTCCTTTGGATCAAAATTGTTGGATCTAATTTACTTGACAAGGATCTTTTGATTGGGTTTGACATACTTTACCTGATTAAAAATCTTCATATTACAGCCTCTGAAATTCGGTACAAACAAATGTTTCAGCCATACACTGATGTCCTGGGACTGTTCTCCATCTCAAACTCTCCTCCTTCATATGGCTCATTTAAAAACCGCTTTCTTCCTTTCTATCCTGAAAGCCATAGCAAATTTTCACAGCCAACTCCATTGTGGAAAAATGAAAGCTTCTTCATTAAGCTTCCCTCAAAGTGTTGTTTTATTTTTTATAAAGGAGTAAACTAAGGGTATACGAATGATAATTTCCCAAGAAAGAATCTTTCAAATTCAAATAATATTCGTCTCTAATTATCTTACATAGCAAGATTGCTGAGTTTAAATAAGATAATAGAAACCCAAGATCTTAAAAATACAAATGGAAACATGGGAACAACCTTCCAAACATAAGGTTCTCAAAGGATGCTTCAAAAAGTCTTTTCTAACCCACCATTATTAATGTTAAAATGACCCAATCCATCATTTTGAAGATTAATTTGTAGACTAAAAATTTTTAATCATGTCCTATCCATGAACTAAATAAAAAAATTAATATGAAAATTATTTTACTACCGATCAAATTCTTTAAATACGATTTAAATAAGTTAATTGTTTAAAAAAAGTTAGAAAACATTCAAAATTTCAAAATATAACAGACCAAAAAGAAAAAAAAATTCATTTATTTAGATCAGTACATGAAAATTAACTGTTTAGAAAGCTATATTTTTTATTTAATTATTTTTATTTTATATTATTATCGATAAGACAATATGGTGTTAATGTAACTATATTTTACTTATTTATTTATTAGTAAGTATAATGCCATATTTACAAGTTTAATTTTTTATTAAATAAATATTATTTATTTTTTTGCAGATTCGCAGATTCACAAAAGTAAATTTATATTTAATCCACAAACTGCGGATTTTTATATTTTCAATCAAATCCAATCCACCAATCCACGAATCGAATTTTTATAGATCGAATTTACGGATCAGATTAGATTCTAAACACCCCTACCCACAATAGACAAGTTGATGAATACTAACATATATTCTTTTCCACACAGAAGCACCAAGTCTCGCCATTAATTACGGGCCTTTGAATAAAGTCTTTAGATTGATACACTATCCAATTCTAAACAAGAGAGGCTTATACATGTGCTTATTCCATATCCGTTCAAATTATACATTTCATCTATTGTCTGACTCTTGATAGCATTCAAATCCATTAAGTGTACTGTGTTTATTTTCAAGTTTCTTTTTAGTACCAGGCTTTATATAGTGTTTTTGCTTCTGTTCAAATAATCCATTAAAATCTCATATCAATACTAGCTAATTTTTAGGTTTCTTTTTAGCACAAGGCTTCATAAATAGTGTACTTTTATTTCTTAATATAAGCTTTGCTTCAAGCTAAACTCCCACTTGTTTCCAATACAATTTATGTTGCTAATAAAGTTCAATTCTGCTCCATTTTTATTCAAATTATCAATTTCATCTAAACTCAATAATTAGGAATCTGTCAAATTAAAAAAAGAAGGCTTACCAGCTCGCCATCCTGAAGTGTATGCAGTTAATAGTAACCTCTAGATTTAACGCAAAAGAAATTTTGAATTATCAAACCTCGGGGATATCGATACAAGATGAAGTGGATCTTTAAAACAAAAGTGCTAGATGAACTTTGTTGAGCACTAGAAGGATACACATGTCGTTGTGTGCGTCACAAGTTGGTGTTAAGGACAAAACAAAATTCAAATAACTCGACCTTTGAGCAAACACAAGTTTGATTTTCAAAGCTCAAAATTTGAATTGTTAGTAATCAGTCAAATCCACACAAGAAGGCTCAACAGCTCTCCCATTGTTAAAAGTTTCAGATCTAGAGTGTAAGCAGTTAACAGTAACCTACTAACCTCTCCCCAGATTTAATGTAGAAGAAACTTTGAATTATCGAAATTGGGGGAGGCCGAAACAAGATAAAGTGGATGCTTTTGAACAGAAATTGTACAAGAACTTGGTTGAATATATATTAGCAACATATGAATTTGGTACGAAACAAGTTGGTGTGTATATGATGAGAAAAACTCTACAGCTCAATTAAGAAACAGAAGCACTCTTTGAAGCCTTTGTAGCAATATACCTACCAAAATTTGTAGGTACAAATGTTATCAATAACTCAGACCTTATAATCTTTCACAAGTTCGATTTTCATAGCTCAAAAAGTGTATTGTTAATTTGTTAGGAATCAGTCAAATTCACACAAGAAGCCTTTTAACATCACCCATTGTTACAGAATCCAGATGGACATTTAATCCTGTTTGCAATTAACAGTAAACTGTGAACTCCGTAGATATAATGTTTAAGAAGCGGTGAATGAGTATTAAGTTTGCCAAGCCAATGCAAAATGAAGCGGATACTTTTAAATAAAAATGGTTGCATGAAGGTTAAATAATAACAAATGTTGGTGTGAAACAAAACTCTGGATAGCTCGGCAAGAAATACTCTTTGAAGCTTTCATAAAAAGGAAAAGACCTAACAATACACTGATTTAAATATTTAAATGTCAATATTATCATAACACAAGAATTTTAGACATCTCATCCATTATTACATCATCTAAATCACTGCTCTCAGACAATTGTAATATATGGATATTCTTGTTTTTTTTTTACCCCTTAAAATTCTCTCCATTATCGCGATAGAAGTGCTTGCTTTAATCTTTTCATAACAAGTTGTGTGAATGTCACAGCGAGAATCCAACTAAAAAATTGAAATAATCCAAGCATCCAACAGTCATTAAAAACAATACGAAATCAAAACAAGTGACTAACAAAAGAAACTTGATCTACTATTAAGAAACCAAAATAAAACAGTAGAAACTGATTTAGACTCGCATTAAAAACCAGAGAAGATAGCAAGGACGAGGCCAATAAACAAAGATCCAAGTGAATTGAAGGTCATTGAAGAACCCGATATCCCTGGAGCCGGTGCCGGAGCCTGCTCATTTGCTGCAACACTATCAGTCGGTGCAGCGGCAGCAGTCGGAGACAAGCCTACAAGAATTCGACATTGGTTATTACTCTTGAATTCAACAGCACATTTTAAAATTTAATTCAAGAATCTACTTGATTTATACCACTACCAATAGTTGGGGCACCAGCAGGAGAAAGAGATACTGCAAAAAGAACAAATTGATCCGAAATTAATAATTAGTTTAGAATGAATGCGATAATACCCAAAAAAAAAAAGTTCAGAGTCCAGCAAATAGCCAGGCATATAAATTCGTCAAATCATATACTCACAAGCACAGTTGGTAGCAGAAGGCGCAGAGACTTTGCAAAGCGAAGGGAGTGTTTGGGCTTTTGTGACATTCAAAGTGACACCAAGAGAAGCACTGCTCCTAAAAGCCTCGCATAGACACTCAGCGTCAGCCTTCAACACTGTCTTGAGTCCGGAACAGCAAGATCCTTGTGGCTTTGTCACTGTGCTTCCGGCTTGCACAAACGAGAGACAGTCAGCCATGTTCAACACCAAAGTCGAACAGTCAACGGACGCCGCCGGTGATGGGACAGCCGCGTGGTGGTGAGCACAGTCGCCATGATTGGTGGCGTAGATTGAAAGAACCAACAGAAAAACGAGGTTTGCTTTTGATGCCATTTGATTTGAAGCAAGAATTGAGATGAGGAAAGTTGGGCTTGCTGTTTGAATAAATAAAACGAAAAGTGTCTTTCAAAAGTGTTGCCACTTTTAAAAAAGGGAAAGTGACGTGACATGTGAGCACGCTAGTCGGTGCAATGTAAATGCTTTCAAGTATGTTAGCAAACGTGTCATGCATCTTTTTTTTTTTTTTCCGAGTTTGATCATATGAATTGACGGTCCAGATGGCCCCAACTGAGTGTCCAATTTGAGATCTATTACTGACGTACCTTATCAAGTTATCATGCCGATATCAGGCCATCAATGAGTTTTAGGCAAAAAAAATACCAAGTAAATAATTTTTACTTTTAATAAAATTTACAAATAGGTATATAAGCACATAAAAATGTATTGCAAAATTCAAAGCAAATACGTTTTGGCCACTCAAAATCTTCCACCATGGTATTAATAGATAAAGGTGTCAATTAACCCATCTAAATTTTTTGTAAGTAAATAATTTTGCTTATAATTTTATTAATTTGATGGTTCATAATTTACCAATTGCTTAACAAAATTAAAGATTTAGCTCACTTTTGAAATTGAATCTGTTTTAAATTACATCGGCAAATTAAAATCTTAAAAAATAAATTAAACTAAATTAATTATCTAAATTTAAAGTGCACATATCATATGATCTCCATGAAGCGATCATAACGAATGTTCAAAATACTTTCACAATATACGTTTATCAATGTAGATCGCATGTCTTTATCAATACAGTGGATTGTTAATGATACAGAATCTTAGGGTTTACCGCATTAGTGAACATTCACTATTACCAATATAATTACACATGCTAGAAGTTGAAAATTGTAGAAAGTAAAGGAAACAAAGGATTTTTATATAGTTCGAATATATTACAAAACATTTGACTATTACACAATTTCAAACTCTCTCTTACTTTTACCACCACCTAATTGAATCTAACCTAGTTGACCTTGCTTAGCAACATCATTCATCTTCAATTTATTTGCTACTTTCTTGAAATGCCCTCAATACGACCCTTCATCCCAAAAGTACTAAAGTAATTTTCAAATAATAATTATTAAATGATCATATGTATTAAGACACAAAAACTAAAGCTCCTTGAGTATATGAAAAATCATATGCGGCCAAGGAAGAATTCTTCAATTTTTTTTCTTTGGCTGCCTCTCTAATATGAAATACGATATATCTTTTTTAGTTTTCAATGTATGAAATACTTTTCCTTATATAGGCGTAGTATTTCACCCAAACCCTAGTCGAGGAGTATTAGAATATACTATCTTAACAGTTTTCATAAATACTCAATATACTTATTAAGAATGGCACCATGTCGATTATTGCACGGTGATGTTAATACCTATGCTAATACCCATCTGTAGAGGACATTCTTATCATCAACCTTTACTTGTTGTGGGCTTGAACAGGTACAAGTCGGTGATTCCTTGATAAAAATTAGAGATACCCATCCCCATTCACAATCCCCTATATCCTATTTTATTTTTTAACATTTGCATATATTTAAAAAAATTGATCACTAACTATTTCATGTAACACTTTATTCTAAAATATATTAAAAAATCATTTTTAATTTTATCTAAATATTAATTAAAATTGATGATTATTAAGTTCAATTTTAACCAATGCATTACTAAACATTTGGATCGAAAATAAAAGTCTCCACCTTAGCTGTTTCTTGCCCATCCTTCACGCCTTTCAATTGATCCTGATTTAAACATTGCTATATTATCATTTATTTCCAATTAGGACAAGATTCTAGATGGTCAATTAAATGTCTAGTCCATTAAACGATTAAAATCTTCAAGTAGATGTCTGGGATAATATCTGAGTTCATGTCGAGGGATTTGTCTTGGAATTTGGATGATGGTAGGGATCTGATCTGATTCTGCTAACACCATGAGGACGTCAGAGTGGTGCTCAGGTATAGGAAGATCTAAGGCATGGTTCTGGAGCCTATAGACCAATTGATGATGAAGAGTTGCAATTTTGGCAGAAGAGATTTATTCTGCACCTTGGATTTGCACTTGGACTTGCAAGGCAGTGAAAAGATTAGTGTCTTGAAAAGAAAGGTTTTAAGGTTTTAATTCTTTTACTTTATTATTTATTTGAATTCGCTATTAATTTTAAATTTTAAAACATTAAGAATAAATAAATAATCAATAGTTAAATAGGTTTAGTGAATGGATTGGATATTAGTGTTTTATACACATACTCGACCTGCCCAATCAATGGGTATAAAAAGTTATACTCGTATTCAATCTTTTTCTATAAAATAAGGGTAAAATTATCCCAAATACCCGACCGTAACATTACGGGGCTTCGTGGGCCCTCGTACTCATGGGAATTTCTTGTCATCCCTAAAACTTGCCAATGTAATAATCCCCCTTTTCGAACTCTTTAATACGTAATTCCACATACATGCCACTTCACTTCTTTGTCTCCAAAAATATTCTCAATCAAGCCATATAATCTAATCTAATAATTATTCAAGACTAAATAAATCTCAATACAAAGAATAAAAATATTATAATATTATTACCACAATAATACCAATAATAAAATCTCTAACAATATGACTTTTTTTCATATATTTGGGCCAAATTATTCTCCCTCCATCATTAGATTAGTCATTCAAATTAATTTTTCTTTAAGATTAACTTGAAGATACTCGAGGCAGATCTTATCATCATGATCTTTTTGAAACTTTTAAACTAATTTATTTTTTAGTATCATTTTAATAAATTTTATGATAAATTATCTAATCAATAAATTAGTTATATAATATTATATTCTTATTCCTTCAAAATGTGTTTATTTAATTATTAACATTATACTCGTTGTTAATTGAAAATTAAACAAGGTAAAAGAATTAAAACTTTGGGCTAATTCTTCTTCTCAATTTCATCATCAGTCCTTATTTTTTCTTTTTTCCTTATTTTGTTTCTTCATTTTTCTCATTCTTCTTATTGCAAATACTTCCAAAATGATGTTCTTGTAGATCATCTCCTTTCTTTTGTATTCAAATGTCATTTAATCTCTGCATCATCAATGACTGCAATGTCTTTGTTTCCTTGCCTTATTGAAATGTCCATGATGCATTACAAAATAACAAACTATGCAACCTATTAATCTTGAGGTCATAAATTATGTATGTTTCATGGCAATTTGATTTAAAAAATATATTAATAATTGATAAAAGCCAGTAAATAAAACCATGGATCTTTTAAGAACGACCTATATAAATTGAAGAGTTAGGCAAATTAGATGAATGTTGGCGGATTACTTTTATGGTCTTATAAACACATCCATCATATCATTCACTGTAATGCACTTGCATACTTATAAGCCAAACGTGGTTGATTATCAAAAGCGACAACACCTTATTTGCTTTAATTAAAGTACATGCATGCTTCACCTATGTGCCATCATGTGTGCTTCGAGGCACTGGGCATATATCAAGAGCAGAGAAATCCTCAAGTTAAAAAGGAATAGAGAAGTCAAGGTTAAGAGGTAAGTAACACTTAAATTGCAATGTAAGGACAAAATTCTTTTCATACTTAACTTCAACTTTAACTAATCCTTTATCTAGTGATGGCTACTATGATGTGATTGGTTATAATCTAAATTTTTATATGGGCGGCTATGCCGCCTATTATGATATTTTCTTATTTACTCCTTGTATATGGTTGACTTTGCCACCTATATTATAATCCCATTTTGTTTTATCTCTATATGGACAACACTGCTGCCTATATTAAAGATTGTTGTCCCTATATACCATTGTGTGTTGATTATGTTGTACCTCTAGAATTTCACATGTTATGATATAAGTTGCATTGAACGCATGCATTTCATGGATTACTTCATAAAAAGATGCTTTAGACAATGAATGCATGCATTTCATGGATTACTTTATAAGAAGATGTTTTAGAAAATGGATTTCTGAAAAATGATTATTATACTACAAGGTGGTAAAGTTCTCAAAAAGTTGCATTAAGGATAAGTAAGAAAATGATATAAGTTGCATTGAACGCATGCATTTCATGGATTACTTTTTCTTGGATTACTTTATAAGAAGACGTTTTAGAAAATGAATTTCGCTACAAGGTGGTAAAGTTTCCAAAGAGTCGCATTAAAGATAAGTAAGAAAATTATATAAGTTGCATTCAACACATGCATTTCATGGGTTACTTTATAAGAAGACGTTTTAGAAAATTAATTTCCAAAAAATGGGTTGTTGTACTATAAGGTGGTAAAGTTCCCAAAGAGTTGCATTAAGGATAAGTAAGAAAATGATATAATTTGCATTAAACGCATGCATTTCATGGAGTACTTTATAAGAAGACGTTTTAGAAAATTAATTTCCAAAAAATGGGTTGTACTACAAGGTGGTAAAGTTCCCAAAGACTTGCATTAAGGAGAAGTAAGAAAATGATATAAGCTGCATTCAACGCATGCATTTCATGGATTACTTTACAAGAAGAAGTTTTAGAAAATGAATTTACGAAAAATGGGTTGTTGTACTATAAGGTGGTAAAGTTCCCAAAGAGTTGCATTAAGGATAAATAAGAAAATGATATAAGTTGTATAGAATGCATGCATTTCATGGATTACTTTATAAGAAGTTGTTTTAGAAAATGAATTTCTGAAAAATGGGTTGTACTATATAAGGTGGTAAAATTCCCAAAGAGGGCAAGCCATTCAAGCTTAGTAAAAGGTAATCTTTTGGGGATGGCGATACGTAACGCCTAAAAGATAAACTAATTAGGCCCAAAGACAAGTTGTTTTAAAGAGTAAAAGTGCTAGCCTTGTAATGCAACATACCTAATAAAGTTGTTTTGTATTTTCTAAGTTTTTTTAAAACTTAATATGATCATCTATATACATAATAATTTATGCATGCATCAAATTGTTATCTTATTGGGCATTAGCTCATAAAGTCCTTACATTGTAGGTAACAATGAGTAGGCCAAGTTGACGTCAAGTGCCAACCGAGGCGAAGTGCATATGGGCATAACAAACCTTGGGTTTTATGATGGGCTCAGCTTTGTTTCTATCAAAAAATAAATATCTTAACTTTATGTAGTAATAAAGTTTTTGACATATATACTAAAGAATCTCTGCATGTCTCCTACATTTTGTAAGAAAGTTTTGCTTGCTATGTAAAACTTTTTTTAGAATTTGCATTTATATTAAAAAAAATGGAACACCCTAGGCAAATCCCACATCAGTAAAGCAATGGAGAGATGTTGGGTTTATAAGGGGTGCTCCATATTTTAATTGGCAAGATACATTTTGGGGTGTATGGGCTTCCCAAGAACAAAACCGTGCTAGTCTTATTAAGATCCAAAGTAGATAATATTCTGCTAGGTTGATTGGGTTATGACAGTTTCACTTGACCAAGGCCAAAACATTCTTATTAGTCTAGACCACAGCCCATTTATTAAAATCCAAGACCAGCTTATACAGATTTCGTTAAATCTTTGGCCACAAGCTCCTTGATAAAAACCCTATCATGACCCAACCCAGACCTAACAAGATATTGTCAGCTTTAGGCCTTAACAAGGCCCGTACGAGTTTGTTTCCGGGGTGCGCATACACCCCAAAATGCGTCTTGCTAATTAAGGTGTAGATTACCCCTTATAAACCCAGTATCTCTCTCGTGCTTTGCTGATGTGGGATTCGCCTAGGGTGTTATAAACGCCGCCAAAGAACTGACGCGACTCTAACAAATTAGTCTCCAAGATTAAATTCTAAACCTAGAATGAAATGGAACCGTGACTTGATGCTCAATGGAAGCATGAATCTTGGTATGTGAGGATGCCATAATCAGTTGTGGATTGTTTGATTGATAAGTCAAGGGTCTAAACACCACAGAAATCTTAGAAGTTCAAAGAGTTCATTTAAGAACCAAAGAGAAATAAACTCTCAAGAAAATTGCATGAAAAAAATTGATTTTTTTATTGGATTCGAGTTCATTATATACGGTTGTTTTACATGAACTTTCAGCTCATAATTATCCTTGAAATTTCATAAACAAACCCCAAACCATGCAAGGAAAGTTTGAACAAATCAAATTATAATTAACACCCAAAGAAAACACCTAATCTAAAACAAATAAGGAAAATTTCCTAAATGACTTAAATGCCTTACATCATTTATAAAAATACTGATGTATAATGGAGTCTCTTGAGGATTTCTCAGCCCTAATACCATTGCCTAAGGCATCACATTCAATTTCAAAGTGTTACCTTGTGAATTTCTGTTCAATGCCATAGTAGATACTGTAGCAACGAGATTGTAATGGAAATAATAGTCAATGTCATTAAGTGAGTTTATTCACTCAATTACTCCATTCCCTTTGGTTACATCCTTGTGTTTGACGTGAAAATTTTATTTATTGCATTTTTATTTTAATTAGTTATTAGTTTCATAAAATTATTTTAGTTTAATTTAGAACAAAACTACACTGTTAAGATTGCTGTAGCAAATCTAATAACATCAATCCTTGTGGAGACGATTTGAATACTCATCAGTATATTACTTGTTGTGTATTCTTGCACATTGACACAAATAGCATTAGAGATTGCACACTCCATGCTCCACTCAGTTTCTCACTAAAGTAAGCAATTGGTCATCTCTCCTGCATTAGAACTGTGTCAATACCAATACCTGAGGCATCGCATTCAATTTCAAACGTTTTATTAAAGTTAGACAAAGACAATAAGGGAGCATTAGTTAGCTTTTGCTTGATCATTTAAAATGTCTTCTCTTGCGCTTCTCCCTTCTTGAATCCAACATCTTTTTTTATTACTTGAGTAAGCGATGCGGCTAATGTGCTAAAGTCTTTAACAAATCGTCGGCAGAAACTAGCGAACCCATGAAAGCTTCTCACATTACTTACACTTGTGGGACACATCCACTTTTGGATTGCACGTACCGTTTCCTCATCAATCTATATACCCTGTGCACTCACAATAAATCTTAGAAACACAAGTTTATCGGTGCAAAAGGTACACTTCTTCATATTAGCAAACAAATTTTATTTTCTAAGCATATCTAAAACATATTTCAAATGTACTACATGATCGTCTATGTTTTTGCTATAAATGAGGATATCATCAAAATAAACAACAACAAACTTGCCAATAAAAGCTCGTAAAACATGATTCATAAGTCTCATAAAAGTGCTCAGGGAATCAGTTAGACCAAAAGGTATGACTAACCATTCATACAAACCATATTTTGTTTTAAAGGCAATTTTCCATTCATCTCCTTCTTTCATTCTAATCTAATGATATCCGCTTTTCAGATCAATTTTAGAAAATACACAAGACCTATGTAATTCATCAAGCATATCATCTAGCCTAGGAATAGGATGTTGACACTTTACCATTATGTTGTTGATGGCTCGACAGTCCCATTTTTCTTATGAACTAATAAAATCGAATTGCACATGGACTCATGGTTTCTCTCACTTACCATTTTTCCATCAATTCATTAACCCACCTTTGAAGTTCCTTGGTCTCCTCCGGGCTGCTCCTATAGGCTGGTATATTTGAAATGGTTGTACTGGGCACAAAATCAATCTGGTGCTCAATCCCTCCGATTGGAGGTAAGCCATGTGGTGCTTCCTCAAGAAAGACATCCTCATATTCCTATAAAAGAGAAGTAATAGAACTAGGCAAAGTAAGGTCAAATTCGTTAGTATTTATTTGTACAAAAGTACAACAACAAACTCTCCCGCAAAAATTCTTTTGTTTTCCTTCTGATTTTCTCTCAATGGCCCCATTTTTCTTTGGTTTTTTTCTCACATTTTCCACGACCTCTTTTTGAATTTCACTCTCTTTTTCTTTTGCTCATTCTTTCCCTGTAGGCTCATTGGGTCTTTGTAACGTCCACTTTTATTTTTGTTTCCTCTTTTACCCTTATTAAATTGGGTAGGATAGTTTTTATTGAGTGTTTGTGTGTGAGTAAAATTTATCAAATTGTTTTAAATAAGTTACGTAAATTATTAGTTTTTATAAAAAAAGAGAATTTTCTTAAAACTCACATTTTCTTGCTTTTTATTTTTTTAAAATTATTAGTTTTTATAAAAAAAGAGAATTTTCTTAAAACTCACATTTTCTTGCTTTTTATTTTTTTAAAAGTATTTATTAATTACCAAGTATTTAAGCGGAAGCTGTCTTTTATTTTCTACGCCGTTACAAACGCTAAAAAAAAAAAAAGAAACATAAGCCTTTGGAGAAGAAAAAGAAAATTTTACAGCTTCTTTGCTTGGTGTTTGCCATAAGGTATTAAGTATTTCTTTGGCTTATGTGATTTATTTTTAGTAGTTGTTTGCGTTTAATTACTTGTAGTATGATTTAGGTAATATGTGTGTGTTTGTAATGTTGTGATGATATGAACAGTTTGTATTCCTTGCTTGAAATTGTTTTCTTTAATTAGTATCACATGAATACGTTTACATATCATGGAACTAGACATCGTAAGCTTTCCATTGATAGGTTTTGTGTTAAAATCCTCTGAGTATGCAAATTGTTATAGTTTTTCGAATTTGGGTTATTGGTGCTGGAAAATTCTGATTTTCAACAACAGTTCTCAATTCTGATGGTTAAACATCCTTAAAAATTATGGTAATTTTTGTATCAACAGATCTATGTCTCTTATGCTTTCATGTTTAAATTCATATTTTTATTCTTTATGGTTAAATTATTAAAAATCGTAACATGTGGCTGTTGCAGATCTAGAAATTGTTTTCCAAAATTGCAGAAGCTAAAACTTGTAACAATTTGGGCTAATTTATGGATATTGCTGAAGGACAACATTTGTCCATGAGGTTCCTAAAATCGCAACTTTTGCGCAGTAAAATTAAAACGGACAGCGGAAGCTCTAGAAACCTCGGATCGGCTTCATTCAAAAACGAAAATCAAGAGGAAAGATTGAAGTTTAATTACCTCACTTGCAGTTTCGAAAAAGGCTTCGTGAGGTAGGAGAAAACGACTGAAAACAGCAAGCTACGAACACTGTCCAGAAAATACAGCTCTGCACGAACAGCTTCTGTTTTGCCACGATCTGAGATCCTTAAGCACCCCAATTGTGATGCCTCTAATTAGTCCACACTTAGAAATGTTTTAGGAGTTCAGAGGATTTGGAATCTCGAAATTTCATTTAGAAATGAGAGAGATAATTAAGAAACATGAATGCTAGTTCATGATATTCCCCTTCCACCAAATAAAGCACCATTATGTCTAATAATGGCACCAAACATTATCATGTGCAAGACCCACCCACTTAGCTATAATTTATTGAAAGTGATCTTATCACTTAAATAAATTATTTAATCAAATAAATAAATAACTAAATTAATTAAATTCGTAATTAATTAATTAACCCCATTTTGATCAAATCAAATGGTTAAATGTGGGCTTATTTTGTGACATGTTCTAATGCTTTCTCTTAATCCATATTAGATCCAATAAAAGCCCAAAATTCTAAACCCAAAATTGGTCTAGAAGTCCATAATCATATATGAACCCGAACATGTCCAAAATGGTCATTTTACGTGCTCGATATTACATAATGTTTAATGGAGGATTTACGAAATTTATTTTGTTCCTTAAACTATTTATGGAACATCTAAATTTCTATCTTAAATCATATTTAAGATATATTTATATATATATTCATTCTCAATGAATTATAATATAAATATTGATTTTCCTAAAAATAGGAATTTTAACTTCTCATTTTCTAGTAACTCCTTTTTCATTTCTAATTAGTGTGTGACCTTTTAGGTTCTTAGTTATAAGGTAGTAGAACTATTTTAATGATAACTCTTTATTCATTAAACGATGCTAAACTCTTTAGTCATCAATTAGAACTCTTCTAATGACCTTAAGATGCATTGATAATACGCTTTACCAATATTGATCTTAAGGTTTCTACAAGTCGTGAGTGACACCTAGCAGTATATCACAACCATCCAAATAACAAGAATTGCTGGATCTATAGAACCTATTCCATTGTATCTCTATGTCTTGGTCTCTTCATCATCCATGTCCAGAGAAAAGCACGGCTTATGGTTTATTATGTTAAGCACTTATGCTTTATCTCAAAACAAATCTAAATGAACTTGACATGAAAATATAATTTGAACTCCTTCAAATATATTTCACCTTGGCCAATGATTTCTCATGCCAATTCATATTATCTCATAGGGACATCCTTTTTGTATATTACAAAGTGATGAATTCCATATTGGCCATGCACTAGTCTTCATACATAGCCAACAATGACAGCTATTGCTAGATCTCTTCCGTGATTAGGAATCAATCGTTATGCATTCACATATAAGAGATGTCTATGTATAAGACATCTGTTATGCCTCAGGTCTAAAGACCATTACTAAACATAGTGTCTAATACAATGTATAATAAGCCATTAACACTCAAGACCATATGGCTTACTATATTTGGTCAAGTTCAGTAAACTTGTTCTCTCAACAAGTACCTATGTGTTTAACTTGACATCTCATGTCAATGATATGAAACTCACCATCCATTTTAGTATCACATACCATAAGGAATCATAACACATACTAGTGTTTATAGGAATTTATAATGTCCAATCATAAATCCACCACTAGGAACTATTTTAGAAGTATAGTACAAAGGATACACGTTTCATATTCTCGACATACTCGAGAATATGTTCCTTAACTATTTTACGTCTCGGACTATATTCATTAAATTACTTAATGAATATTAATAACTTTGCCATTTTATAAATATCAAAATGCTATTCAAATATGATAATTCCCTAAACAAACAAACACCATTTGATTGGACTTTAGGGCATATTACTAACAATCTCCCACTTGCACTAAAGCCAATCGCTATGGTATCTCATACCCATCTTCTCAAGATGACGATCTAACTGCTGTTGAGTATGTGCTTTAGTCAAAGGATCCGCAGTGTTATCAGCGGAGGCTACTTTCTGCATAGTGATATCACTCATTCCAATGATTTCTCTGATAATGTGATATCTTTTCTCTATGTGTTTGGACTTCTAGTGAGACCTTGGTTCCTTAGCTTGTGCTATAGCTCCATTGTTGTCACAATATAATAAGATTGACAATACAATGGTTGGAACCACTTGAAGTTTTTGAATAAACTTCCGTATCCAAACAACTTCTTTTGCTGCATCTGATGCAGCTATATTTTCTGCTTCAGTGGTAGAATCTGCAGTAGTTGTTTGCTTAGAACTTTTCCAGCTTACTGCTCCACCATTGATAGTGAATAAAAATCCTGATGTAGATTTTCTGTCATCTACATCTGACTGGAAATCTGAATCTGTGAAGATTTTAATTTTTAGCTCACTTTCTCCATATGTTAAGAACAAATCTTTAGTTCTTCTTAAGTACTTAAAAATATTCTTAACTGCGGTCCAATGTTCCTCACCCGGATTACTCTGGTATCTGCTAGTGACACTCACTGCGTGAGCTATATCCGGTCTAGTACATAGCATAGCATACATAAGACTTCCAATTGCAGAAGCATATGGAATCTTATTCATTCGCTCTATCTCATCATAAGTTTTTAGGACTCATGCTTTTAGAGAGATGAATTCCATGTCTGAAGGGTATAAAACCCCTTTTGGAATCCCACATATTAAATTTCTTTAATATCTTTTCTATGTACTTAGCTTGACATAGACCTATTAATCTTCTGGATCTATCTCTATAAATCCTGATTCCCAAGATATACATTGCATCTCCTAGGTCTTTCATGGAGAAGTTTTGAGAAAGCCAAATTTTGACAGAAGACATTTGTCCAATGTCATTTCCTATAAGCAATATGTCATCTACATATAGCACAAGGAAAGTTATTGCACTCCCACTGACCCTTTTGTAAACACATGGTTCGTCCTCATTCTTGATGAAACCAAATGATTTGATTGCATCATCGAATCGGATGTTCCAGCTCCTGGAGGCTTGTTTTAGCCCATAAATGGACTTTCTTAGCTTGCATACTTTATGAGGATTTGCCTTAGATTCAAAACCACAAGGTTGTATCATATAGATATCTTCCTCAATATACCCATTAAGAAATGCAGTTTTGACATCCATTTGCCAAATCTCATAGTCATAGTATGCTGCTATAGCCAATAAGATTCTGATGGACTTTAGCATGGCTACTGGTGAAAAGGTTTCCTCATAGTCGATACTTTGTATTTGACGATAACCTTTAGCTACCAACCTTGCTTTATAGGTCTCTACCTTTCCATCTAAGCCTATCTTCCTCTTGAAGATCCACTTGCATCCGATAGGTATAATACCTTCGGGTGGATCCACTAGAGTCCAGACTTGGTTGGTTCTCATAGAGTCCATCTCTAAATCCATGGCTTCAAGCCATTTCTTAAAGTCAATATCTGATATTGCCTCTTCGTAACTAGTAGGATCATCTCTATGATCTGTATCACCCAATAAAAATATATCATTCATCTGATGAAGAAAACCATATCTTTCTGGTGGGTGAATTATCCTACTAGATCTACGGAGCTACTGTGTTCCTTGTGTTTGTACTTGAACAGTCTCTTCATTGGATTTATCCTCATTAGAATTCTCAATAAATTCTAATTTTCTTCCTTGTCCACCTTCTTGAATAAACTCTTTTTCAAGAAATATGGCATTTCTACTGACCAATACCCTTTGGTCAGATTGGATGTAAAAGTAATAACCCAAAGTTTCCTTTGGGTATCCAATGAACCTCCCACTATCCGCTTTAGCTTCAAGTTTCTCACTTTTGAGTCTCTTGATAAAAGCAGGACATCCCCAAATCCTAAGATGATTTAGGCTTGGTTTTTTACCATATCATATCTCATATGGTATTTTAGGTACAGACTTGGAAGGTACTCTGTTTAGTACATATGTTGCAGTAAGGAGAGCATATCCCCAAAGAGAAATTGGTAAGTCTGTATAACTCACCATTGATCGCACCATGTCTAACAGTGTACGATTTCTCCTCTCAGATACTCCATTAAGCTCTGGTGTACCTGGAGGTGTCCATTGTGAAACAATACCATTTTCTTTAAGGTAAGACTGGAATTCTCCACTGAGATATTCACCACCTCGATCTGATCGTAGGGTTTTAATAACTTTTCCAGTCTGTTTCTCTACTTCATTTCGGTATTCTTTGAACTTTTCAAAGGCTTCAGATTTATACTTCATTAAGTATACTGAACTATATCTTGAGTGATCGTCGATAAAAGTTATGAAGTAGTAATATCCACCCGTTGCCATTTCATTAAATGGTCCACATACATCAGTATGTATAAGTTCAAGTAAATCAGTGGCCCTTGTACTTCGTCCAACGAAGGGTGCCCTGGTCATTTTTCCTTGAAGGCATGATTCACAAGTTGGATAAGGTTCTAAACCAAATGGACCTATTAGTCCATCTTTAGCCAATTTTGTGACTCTATCTTCTCCAATATGACCTAGCCTTAAATGCCACTTATATTTGGGGCTTATTTCTTCTCTTTCACGTTTATGTGTTATGGTATTTACATTCACAACATGCTCATTATTTTCTTTCATGTTTAGTACATATAGATCATTATCTAAAGTACCATGTGCAACATATTTATTCTCATGATAAATATTACAAATTTTATTTCTGAAATAAAATTCATAATTGTCTTTGCATAAACATGAAATTGAAACTATGTTCCTTACAGCAGAAGGAACAAATAAACAATCATTCAAACTTATTACATGCCCAGATGTCATTTTTAAGAAAAATGTCCCTGTAGCTGAGGCAGCAACCATTGCTCCATTTCCCACTCTAAGAGACACTTCTCCTTGTTTAAGTCTTCTACTTCCTTTTAGATCCTGCATTGACATACAAATATGTGTGGTTGCAGTAGAATCTAAAATCCAAGAAGTAGAATGAATGATTGAAATATTAGTTTCAATAATGAGCATACATTCAGAATGATTCTCTTTAGGCTTGACTTTCAAGCTGTTGAGGTAATCTTTGCAATTCCTCTTCCAATGCCCATCCTTACCACAATGGAAACATTTTCCCTTGTCATTGGGCTTATTAGCTTTCCCCTTCTTAATCCCACCTTTAGCCTTGCGTTGAAACTTTTTCTTTTTACCCTTTTTAGTTGAGGGCCCTTCTATAGCCATAACATCGTTTGGCTTCTTTATGCAAGTTTCAGCAGTATTAAGCATCTTTAGCAGTTCAGCAAGACTGCACTCTATTTTATTCATGTTAAAATTCATGATAAATTGAGAGAATGAGTCTGGCAAAGACTGTAGGATAAGGTCGATAGCTAATTCCCCATCCATTGAGAAATTAAGAGCTTCCAGCTGCTCTATGTAATCAATCATTTTGAGTACATGCTCATTGACCGATCCTTCAGTCATTCTCATTCTGAACAGTTTCTTAGATATCTCATATCTAACTGTTCTGCTTTGTTCACCATACAACTCTTGTAGATGAAGTATCATGGAACTTGCATTAGGCATGTTTTCATGTTGCCTTTGTAGTTCATTGGACATCGATGCCAATATATAGCTTTTAGCACTTAGGTCATCATCTTGCCACTTCTGATAAGTGACACGATCTGCCTCACTTGCTCCCTCAGGAATTTCATTTAGATTAGGTGTATCAAGAACATAGCTAGCTAATTCTCTCATAATTAAGAACAATTCTTAAATTTCTGAACCAATCAACGTAATTGGGTCCCGTCAAACGGTAGTTTTCCAGAATTCGTGCTAACGGATTATTCATTATTAAGTATTTCTGCAGAAAGTATAAATTAAATTATTAGCATTTTATTTTATTATAATCTATTTGATTTTGGTCTTTAAACCAAATAGTACCTCCCACTATTTTATCATTTCCTTACACTCCCATATGCAAGAAACGGAAACTCTCATTGGTAAAAGTTTCTAGTAGGAATCGGATTCTCATTAGCCTAAGTTTACCTCACCTGACAGTTCTTGGCTTACTTAATATAATGAGTAGGTAACTCTTACCAAATGCATCTCATGCATGTACCGATTATCCTTCGGCCTCTAAATCATTAATACCTCACCTGACAGTTCTTGGTACAAATGATTTAGTTAAGTTTACCCTAATACCCTTGCATATTTTCATAACATCTTACTAACCTCACCTAACAGTTCTTGGTAGCTTAATATATGAATTACGCATCATCGCATGATATATGGTTTATTTTCAACATTTTAATGAATGAGCAGCCCATGTATCCATGACAACTAGTCCAAGCATAAAATATTTTAAATATTCCATTGGTATTAGTAGGCCATGATGGATATTCTCAATATTCATCATTACAACTTAACAATAATTAAATTTGTTTAATTAGGGAGTATTTGGTCATTATTATGGTCTCACTTTTTAGCATGTTATTCCATTTTCAATATTCAAATATGTCTAAGCACCCTAATATACATCTCATGCATATTATAGACAAACCAACTAAGGATGATCATGGAATTTTCTAATAAAACCAATTTGAGCCAAAATTGGTTTTAAGGTCCACCTAGGTATCAAGCAAACAATAATAATTATGAGACATCCCATGCCTCAAATTATCAAGCAAACAATAATGATTATGAGACATCTTATGCCTCAAATTATTACAATTACTAATTTCTATTTGAATGGCCAAAATTACATTGGAAGTATTGCAACGATCCACAAAGACTTCTTGCTCCGACCTCCAAGGCATCGTAAATTCGTCGTCCATCCTCTCTTGTAGAAATTACATATTTACAAGAATTGGGGTACAAATTTTAGGGGTAATGGGATACAATCAGATCTTAATAGAAGGAGAGACATGCAAGTCCCTATTTCAAAATATTACAACCATTTAAGCCTTTGGAAATCGGCCAAATCAACAAATAAATCAATAGATCATTCAATCACACATATATTCATTCATCACATGACATAAATATATCATAAAATATCTAGGTCTTTCCATGATCATCCTTCATGCTATTATAAATGGAAATAACATAAATCATGCTTCAAAAATTCGAAATTGAATGAAGATGGCTCTGATACCACTTGAAGGAGAACATTTGTCCATGAGGTTCCTAAAATCGCAACTTTTGCGCAGTAAAATTAAAACGGACAGCGGAAGCTCTAGAAACCTCGGATCGGCTTCATTCAAAAACGAAAATCAAGAGGAAAGATTGAAGTTTAATTACCTCACTTGCAGTTTCAAAAAAGACTTCGTGAGGTAGGAGAAAACGACTGAAAACAGCAAGCTACGAACACTGTCCAGAAAATACAGCTCTGCACGAACAGCTTCTGTTTTGCCACGATCTGAGATCCTTAAGCACCCCAATTGTGATGCCTCTAATTAGTCCACACTTAGAAATGTTTTAGGAGTTCAGAGGATTTGGAATCTCGAAATTTCATTTAGAAATGAGAGAGATAATTAAGAAACATGAATGCTAGTTCATGATATTCCCCTTCCACCAAATAAAGCACCATTATGTCTAATAATGGCACCAAACATTATCATGTGCAAGACCCACCCACTTAGCTATAATTTATTGAAAGTGATCTTATCACTTAAATAAATTATTTAATCAAATAAATAAATAACTAAATTAATTAAATTCGTAATTAATTAATTAACCCCATTTTGATCAAATCAAATGGTTAAATGTGGGCTTATTTTGTGACATGTTCTAATGCTTTCTCTTAATCCATATTAGATCCAATAAAAGCCCAAAATTCTAAACCCAAAATTGGTCTAGAAGTCCATAATCATATATGAACCCGAACATGTCCAAAATGGTCATTTTACGTGCTCGATATTACATAATGTTTAATGGAGGATTTACGAAATTTATTTTGTTCCTTAAACTATTTATGGAACATCTAAATTTCTATCTTAAATCATATTTAAGATATATTTATATATATATTCATTCTCAATGAATTATAATATAAATATTGATTTTCCTAAAAATAGGAATTTTAACTTCTCATTTTCTAGTAACTCCTTTTTCATTTCTAATTAGTGTGTGACCGTTTAGGTTCTTAGTTATAAGGTAGTAGAACTATTTTAATGATAACTCTTTATTCATTAAACGATACTAAACTCTTTAGTCATCAATTAGAACTCTTCTAATGACCTTAAGATGCATTGATAATACGCTTTACCAATATTGATCTTAAGGTTTCTACAAGTCGTGAGTGACACCTAGCAGTATATCACAACCATCCAAATAACAAGAATTGCTGGATCTATAGAACCTATTCCATTGTATCTCTATGTCTTGGTCTCTTCATCATCCATGTCCAGAGAAAAGCACGGCTTATGGTTTATTATGTTAAGCACTTATGCTTTATCTCAAAACAAATCTAAATGAACTTGACATGAAAATATAATTTGAACTCCTTCAAATATATTTCACCTTGGCCAAGGATTTCTCATGCCAATTCATATTATCTCATAGGGACATCCTTTTTGTATATTACAAAGTGATGAATTCCATATTGGCCATGCACTAGTCTTCATACATAGCCAACAATGACAGCTATTGCTAGATCTCTTCCGTGATTAGGAATCAATCGTTATGCATTCACATATAAGAGATGTCTATGTATAAGACATCTGTTATGCCTCAGGTCTAAAGACCATTACTAAACATAGTGTCTAATACAATGTATAATAAGCCATTAACACTCAAGACCATATGGCTTACTATATTTGGTCAAGTTCAGTAAACTTGTTCTCTCAACAAGTACCTATGTGTTTAACTTGACATCTCATGTCAATGATATGAAACTCACCATCCATTTTAGTATCACATACCATAAGGAGTCATAACACATACTAGTGTTTATAGGAATTTATAATGTCCAATCATAAATCCACCACTAGGAACTATTTTAGAAGTATAGTACAAAGGATACACGTTTCATATTCTCGACATACTCGAGATTGTGTTCCTTAACTATTTTACTTCTCGGACTATATTCATTAAATTACTTAATGAATATTAATAACTTTGCCATTTTATAAATATCAAAATGCTATTCAAATATGATAATTCCCTAAACAAACAAACACCATTTGATTGGACTTTAGGGCATATTACTAACAATTGCATGCCATGTTAGGATTTTATATGAACTTTCAATCTTTCCTCTATCTTTAAAAGCTGGAATGATGATTTTTGGGCATGTAAAATAAAAGATATGAATTTTTGAAATTCTATTTTCAAATCTGGAATTTTCTGGACAGGTTAGATGTTCTCAGAAATAAAACACTTTTAAAATAGTTTCAAGCGTCCAAAAATTATGAATTTTAATTATATGCTTTCTAAATGTGTCTTCTGTAATTATAAAAAAAGAAACATATTATTTCAAATACTAAAGAATATTATATGAATTTCCTAAGTGGTAAAGGTCTGTTTTTGTCAATGTTGGTCAGTTTTGTTACTTTGGTGAAATGTCAATATTCTGACTCAATTTTTACTTATGTTGAATGCTGTGCATGTTTATAGCATCTCTGTAAATTTTGATGGTTTTCTGACATTTGTATAGGTTACTAAAAATCAGCATGTTTAGGATACTCATACTTATGTCTACAATATGTATACGTATTGAGCTAGTATAAGTGCCTATAATTTAAGGATGATTGAGATTATGTTTAAGGTTAGAGATAATATTGATAAGGATATTTTTATGATGATTATAGGACGTTGGTGAGCTCGTTGGTTTGATTGTTGCAAATCGAGGTAAGTAGATTAATGCATGATGTGCTTTATCATAAATGCAATTTATGTTATAAGAATTATGTTTAAATGGAAACTTTTACAAAACTGGTTTCTAAAATATTTAAATGAATTTTGTAAAAATAAAAACACTTTTAAATGAATTTATATAAATGTATTTTAAAATGAGTTTTTCTTAAGAAATTGGTTTTCTTAAATAAAATGTTTTCTTAAAGCATTTTCTAAAAGAATTAAATGTTCAAAGAAAGGTTATTAAATGTTTTAAAAGACTTTAAATGCTATTTATGAAAGGATGTATGGTGGATTCAAAAATGTTTTGGCTCATAGTCCGTAGTAACGAATATGATGCAAATGTTATGATGTTATGTAATGTTATGACCAACTTGCTGGTATAATGATGATCTTGTGCACAAGGATGTTATGAACAATGCGGGGTATAGTACCCCGAACGAGGAACAATGCATGATATATAGTACCCTGAATGATGAATGATGATTGATGAATGATGAATGATGATGATTGCGAGGCATGAGCTACCAATGTTTATGTTTTAATGCTTTTATGAATATTTTAATATTTTTAATGCTTTTACATGAATCCACTCTTATGCTAAATGACAAAGGTTTTTAAATATTATGCATGGATTTTCTTACCGAGTTGACGACACACCCCTCGTCTCCAATATTTTGCAGATTGATTAGAGATGTGGCTTGGGTTCTTAGATGGAGATTTTTTCTTAGTGGGTCTTTGAAGTTGCTTTAAAGATTAAGTTTAGCTAGACTTTTTATTTTGGATTAGAGATTTTTTCTTTGGAGAATTTATTTAAGATGTTTTATATAAGAATTCAGTTGGAGTATGATTAATGATTGTCTATCTTGAGGTTTTTTTTTATAGAATAAACGATGTGAGGTTTCATTCCAATTTTACCCTTGTGTTTTCATGGGTAATTTTTGGGGTGTTAGAATCTCCATAAACCTACTTTGGTGTCAATGCAACAAGAGTGATGTTGCATTGATTAAATACAAATGAATATTTGTTGGTGAAGCCATCATGCTTCACATGTTTGTTAAATTGCCAAGGCCGCCCAAATAACAAGTGTCCAGCCTGCATTGGTACTACATCACATAGCACTTTATCTTTATACTTGCCAATCCAAAAAGTCACTTGTACTTGTTTGTTCACTTTCACCTCACCACTGTCATTTAACCACTGTAGTTTGTATGGTCGTGGGTGTTTAAGTGTCGGAAGCCTTAACTTCTCTATCGTGATAGTACTAGCAACATTAGTACAACTTCCTCCATCAATAATCATACTACATACTTTGTCTTGAGCATAGCACCCAGTATGGAAAATGTTTTCCCGTTGCACTGTTCGTCTTCCTCTACTTGCACACTCAAAGCTCTCCTAACTACTAAAGTCAATTCCCCAGGGGCTCTATACTCTTCATCTTCGACGTCCTCTAATGGTGGCATCTCATTTTCTTTCGTTTCATCTTCAGTTACAATCTTACCATTGTCTCGCAATACCATAACTCTTTATTCACACATTCACTTGTGATATGCCCCCTGTCTTGCCATTTAAAACAGTTAATGTCACAATTCCTAATAGTTGGAGTCATAGTGTTATTTTGTGAATTGTGCTTGGAGGGCTCGGATCTTGGCTTAGGTGCAGTAGATGCTTGTGGTATTTCCTCTCATTTCACATAGCTCGACTTCTAAGGAGTGGAACTCGAGCTTGGGGCTGCACGGGTGTTACCCCTCCTCTTGAGTTGCTGCTCAATCTTGATGGCTTTGTGGACCATCTCCTTAATCTCCACATAATGTTGCAACCCAACCTTATCTGCAATCTCCCGATTAAGACCATTTAAGAATCGTGCCATGGTAGCTTCTCTATCTTCCTCCACATTTGCTCTAATCATGGCAGTCTTCATTTCTTTATAACAATCCTCCACGCTTCGGCTACCCTGTGTAGGACTTTCTAATTTTTGGTACTAGTCTCCATAATAGTGGTTTGGTACAAAATACCTTCTTATCAATGATTTCATTTCATCCCATGTCTTAACTGAACGTTCCCTATTTCGCCTCTTACTAATAACAAGCTGATCCCACCAAGTAAGCATAGTAAAAAAAACTCAATCACATCCAATTTTACCTTTTTGCCTCTGGGTAATTGTGGCAGTCAAATATGAACTTCATTTTCTTCTCTCATTCAAGGTATGCTTATGGGTCCGATTTTCCTTGAAAAAATAGAATCTTCATCTTTATGACACTAAATCTATCATTTTTATTCCTAACTCTCCTACCTTGTCCATCTCTCCTATAGCTACCCACTGAGTAGTTTGTGAGACTGATCCTCTTCATTTGTGTTTTGTTCTAGGTTGTGAGACATGGCTAACATCTGTAAAACAAAGTTAGAAATAATATGGAAAGGACCTCACCTCACTCCCTTACGTGTTTCACTAAAAAAAAATGGATTCACTTAATTCCACTCGTGTTTCACTCAAATTAATTGGCTTTTACCCTCTAATATGCTCACACTCTTTTGCCGTTTTCCACTTGTAGTAATTCTCACTTGGTTCTTATCAAACTAATCAAACCAATATAAAGATTCCAACAGCAATTCACAAAGAGTACAATAAAGAGACTCAAATTTCAAGAGCAAGAAGGCAATGCGTACGTAAAGTCAGGTTTTGATTTTGGGCAAAAATTTCACCTATGGGGTCAAACTAGTTTTGGACTCCCAAGACACTAATAATGGAAAAATAAAAGATTTTAAAAGGAGGTCGGGGACTCTCTCTCTCTCTCTTTTTTTAGGAAAAGGAATAGGTAAAATTTGTGGATTTAAGGAGAATTAAACCACAAGGATGCAAAATTGATTTAAGAAAAAGAAACCCTAAAAATAATGTTCACGCGACACTATTCACAATTTTTTTTAATACTAGAACAAGAATGAAAAATTCAAACGAGAATGAAAAACAATAAAGATAGATGGATCTGACCTTGGTGCCTAGGCTCTGATACCAAATGATACAAACCTCATAAAAAACTGACGCGACCCTAACCAATTTAGTCTCCAAGATCGAATCTAAACTATGAATTGAATGGAACCGCAACCTAATGCTTAATGAAAGCATGAACCTTGATATGTGAAGATGTCAGAATCAGCTATAGATGGTCTGATTGATAAGTCAAGAGTTTGAATGCCACAAAAATCTAATAACTTCAAAGAGTTTGTATAAGAACCAAAGAGAATTAACTCTCTCACCAATTGCATCAAAACTAATCTCTATTTATTGGATACGAGTACATTATATAGGGCTGATTTCAAGAATTTTTGGAAATAGATCCTAAACCAAAATCAAATCGGAATATGAATTTAAACAATTAGAAAAGAATCTAAATCAAACCAGAATCCTAATCTAAGCGAATAGGAAAGAATCTAAATCAAATCAAATCAAAATCCTAAACTACGTAAATAGGAAATAATCTAAATCAAATTTGAATCCTAATTGGCTTCAAGGCCTTACATAAATTAAAGTGGAAACTAGGCAATTAAAATAGAAATAACTGATTTGTTTATCTAATAGCTTCCTCAAGAAACGAAAAGTATCCAAAAAACTAAAATAATATATTTTCCCACCATAATGTGCAAGTCAACTTCCTATTTCATGGAAGTGATTATTTGGAAACTTTAAGAACCTGAATCATGCATTTATCATGTGCGATTCCTTCAACGGGCCTAAGTGCTTCTTTGAATTTTTTTACTCGAGCGCTTCTAACGGGTCTGACGGGAACTTAAATATCTAAATATGCCTCAGTTTCATCGTCAATCTCATCAATGAGTCTAAGTGCTATCAATCTTGAATGGAAACACATAAGAGAGTATTCATGAGGTTATCCAATATGTCTCAAGATAAAAATCATTTTATTTCCAGTAATGCTTAGGAAAAGATAAACTTCAAACTCTTTTTTAGGTCCTTAGAAATTTAATTTGAATGCTTGGAATTGAGGTTTTATGAGGTGAATGAGAGGATAGATAAAGTTAAATTTAGTTAACTAAAAGGGCATCCACCTAAAGCTCATAATGTGCAATAAAGAGAGAGGAATCCATGTGAGTATGCTGATGAAGATGACTGTAGGGAAGACCTAGATAAAGAAGATTGTTCTACTCATATTAATTTAAGTAGATTTGGGCGAAGGAATAAAAATAGAGAGGGTAGATATAGAGATAGAGTTGATGACAATATAGAAAGCATTAAGTTAAAGATTTCATCTTTCTTTTAGGCAAAAGTAATCTTGAAGCTTATTTAGAGTGGAAGAAGAAAGTGGAACTAGTTTTTTATTGTCATAACTATTTTGAATTGAAAAAGATAAAGTTGGTTGTCATTAAATTCACTGACTATGTTATTGTTTGGTAGGATCAACATGTTTTGAAAAAGAGATGAAATCATGAAAGGCCTATTAAGACATGGGAAGATATAAAGGCTATTATGAGGAAAAGATTTATTCTAAGTTACTATTATAAGAACTTATTTTAAAAGTTACAAAGCCTTACTCAAGGGTCTAAAACCATTGAAGACCACCAAAAGGAGATGGAAATAGCCATGATTCGAGCTAATGTAGAGGAGGACTGAGAAGATACTATGGCTTGAATCATGATATTGCAAATATAATGTAATTATAACATTATGTTGAATTGGATGACATGGTACATATGGTCATTAAAGTGGAGCAACATGAAGAGGAAGAGCTCCACATGAATTGAGCAAAATTTAGGGACTTCTTAAACATGGAAACCAAATTGGAGCGAAAAAGATGAGAAGCATCATTTTAAGCCTAAAGCTAATACCTCCAAAGACAATAAGAATGGAGGCATACCAAACTAAAGTAAATATAATTTTCAACCTACTAGAAACATAGATATCAAATTTTTATGTGTTTAAGAATAGACCATACTGCATCTAAATGCCCAAATAAAAGAGTGATGATTTTGAAAGATGTTTGGAATATTAAGACTGTAGGTAGCTCTGATGATGAATCCATGCCATGTTTGGAGGATATAAGTAATGCTGAATATCCTATTGATAGAGAGCTTATGGTTGCAAAAAGAGCTCTCATTTTACAAAATCAAAGAAAATGAGAAGGTACAATGTGAAAACATTTTTTATGCTATATGCCATGTCAGTAATAAGGTATGTAGCATGATTATCAGTGGAAGGAGTTGTACTAATGTGGTTAGCACTAGTTTAGTTGAAAATTGAATTTGATAATTTTGAAATACCTTAGGTTGTATAAGCTACAATACATAAATGATTGTGGAAAAGTTAAGGTAAATAAACAATTGCTTGTTTAATTCTCAATTAGGAAGTATAAGGATGAGGTTATATGTGCCAATGCATAAAGGGTGTATTCTTTTAGGGATGACAATTTGATAGACATGTTATTCATGATGGTTGTACCAATAGATACTCTTTTGTACTTAATGAAAAACCCATCACTCTTGTACCTTTATCCCCAAGAAAAGTGCATGATGATCAAGTGAGGTTAAAAAAAAGACTGACTTGAAAGAGGAGAGTGAAAGTTCAAAATCAATAGGGGCTAAAACTATAAAGAGAGGAAAAAAAGTTAAAAAAAAAGAAGAAGAGAGAAACCAAGTAAATTTGTATGCAAAGGAGAGTGATATTAGAAGAACTTTAATTTGAAAACAGCCTATGATTGTACTTCTGTACAAACAAACTTGTTTAAATACTAATGAACTTAATCTTTCTTTGCCAATGTTATTATTTCTCTTTTACATGAATTTGAATATGTATATCCCAAAATGATACCTAATAGTTTACCACCAACAACGAGAATTGAGCATCAAATTGACTTCATACTTGAAGCATCAATTCTAAATAAGCCAGCCTATAGAAGCAATCTCGAGGAAACAAAGGAACATTAAGGGCAAGCAAGTGAGCTTATGGAGAAGGGGTATATGCATGAAAGTATGAGTCCTTATGCGGTTCCAATGTTATTTGTGCCTAAAAAGGATGGGTCGTAGAAGATATGTGTTGATTACTGCATTATCAACAATATCACAATAAAATAAAGACGTCCCATTTATAGATTAGATTACATACTTAATGAATTATCTATGGTTATTATGTTTTACCAAAATTGATCTTAAGAGTGGATATCATCATATTAGAATGAGAAAGGTAATGAATGGAAAACTACATTGAAAACAAAATATTGCTTATATAAGTGGTTAGTAATGTCGTTTGGATTAATCAATGCACCAACACTTTTGTGAGACTATTGAATCATGTTTCGCATATTATACTACAAAAGCACTTGAAAATTTAGGAAGAAGTAAAATTTGCATATAATAGAAATGTAGATTCAACAACTGAGCTTTCACATTTTGAAATTGTGTATAGCTTTAATCTATTAATTCCCTTGGATTTGACTCTTTTACCTATAAATTGGCGAATTAATTTAGGTGGAAAGTAGAAAGTTGACTTTGTTAGGCACATCAATGAAAAGGAAAAACATTGAGAAGAGAATCAAACAATATGCTAACCAGGCTAATAAGAGGGGTAAAAAAGTTTTATTTGAACATGGGTGATTGAGTTTGGTTACATATGAGAATGGTCTCTTATTCAGAGGTGTTCACAACTACTTCTAAGGGGAGATGGACTATTTCAAGTGACTGAAAGGATCAATGACAACACTTATAAGTTGGATCTTCCAAGTGAGTATAATGTAAGTGCAAGCTTTAACGTTGCTAATTTACCTCCTTCTGATGTAGGTGAAGATTTAAAGACAAATCCTTTAAGATTCGTTAAGCATTTGTAGAGGTCCAATGACGAGGGAAAACACAAAGAAAATAAGGGAAACATTAAATGGGTTAATAGAGCACATCTCAAATTCATGTGTTGTTCAAGACACTAATTTGTTTGAATTGAGTATTCAAGATAGTCAATGCTTTTCAATGTTATTCAAGTCACTAAATCTGATTTGGAGTGACTTGCATGAAGAACAAATAAGGCCTTACCAAATTAGGAAGAAAAAAAATTAGGTATGATCTTTGTTTCTAACTTGCTCTGGGAACAAGATCTTTTATTTTCTCTTTACTTTAGGATCAGTAAGATTTTTTATGTCCTTTTAATTTAGGTTAAATTTAGCAATATGAAAAACCTTAGTGCATTAGTAAAACATTATTTCGTTCCACATAAGGCATTTATTTTTATGGCTCTCTATGAGAGTAAAGGTACAATTACAAGTATCAGTCGGTAAGGGCTTCGTCAGACTTAGTGTATCCCCATTGGGAGCATTGGTATCATTTTTAAAGAAAAAGAGAAGGACTATGAGATTATGCATAAACTACAAGCAGTTAATAAAGTCATTATTCAAATTAAATATCTACTTCCTCGAATTGATGATATGTTTTATCAGTTACAAGATGTAACCATTTTCTTAAAGATAGACTTATGCTAGCATTATCATCAATTGAAGATTAGAGATGATGATATATCCAAAACCGCATTTAGACTCATTATGGCCACTATAAGTTTCGAGTGATGCCCTTTGGGTTAACTAATTCGGCAACAACATTTATGAATATCATGAATTAGGTGTTTTATTCTTATGGATGGATTTGTTATTATATTTATTGATGACATCCTGATATATTCATGTAGCAAAAAGGAACATGTAGAGCACTTGAGGATTGTTTTATAAACCTTGAGGCATTGGCAGTTTTATGATAAATTTAGCAAATATCAATTCTAGCTAGAAAGAGTTGCATTCTTCAGCCATGTTATTTCAACTAAGGATACTTATGTAATGTGTTTAGACAAGGATTAGGTGTTGTATTGATGCAACATGGAATGGCAATTACTTATGCTTCCTAATAACTTAAGCATCATGAACTGAATTATTTGACACATGATTTAGAGTTCATAGTAGTGGTGTTTGCGTTAAGTACTCAGAGACATTATTTGTATGGAGTTGATTGCGAGATTTATATAAATCGCAAAAGCTTGAAGTACTTATACACACATAAGGAATTGAACTTAAGACAATGTAGATGGGTTAAGTTGATTGCAGGTTATAATTGTATCATTGATTACCATCCAGATAAGTTGAATTTGGTTGATGACACATTTAGTAGGAATTCTTCGAGTTCGATACACCATTGAACACTTATCTTCCGTTGATAATTGATTTGAGATTTTTTAGGAATAGACTTAGCAATAGGTGAGCTTGGAGCACTTTTAGCTCATTTTCAATTAGGCCTCTTCGAATTGATTAGGTTTGAGAGATGGATAATCAAGATCCAAAATTGATTAAAATAAAAAAAAAAAGATGTGAAGAATTGTTTGTGAACTGAAACTTTCAAACCCACACTTAATTTGTAGTTTCAACTTCCCAAGAAAGTTATAAACAGATTTAAGACAAACAAAACCTTGAGCCAATGCTTAAGAAAACATGAACCAAAGGTATAGAGAATGATATTGACGCCACACTCAAGAAATAGATGAGAAGGTGAGTGATAAGTCTAAATTTGGAATGCCACAAGAATGCAAATTCTTGATAAGTTCACTAGTTCTCAAAAGAACCAAAGAAAGAATAATCTTTCAAATTCAAATAACATTAATCTCTAATTTTATTACATAGCAAGGTTGCTGAATTTAAATAGGCTAAAAGAAACCCAAGATCCTAAAAATACAAATGGAAACATTGGAACAACCCTCCAAGTAGGTTTGTCAAAGGATGCTTCAAAAGTCTTCACCAACCCACCATAATTAGTGCTATCTTTGACAAACTTAAGCTATCCTACTATAATTAATGCTATCATTGATAAAATTAATGTTAGCCCACCATCATTGATGGTAGAATTACCTTACATATTGACAAACTTAAAACAAAACAAACAAATGAAGTTGAAAAATAAAGGAGTCGTTGAAAATCCCAAGTCTAAACAAGCTGTAATCAATTGGTCATAAGTCCTCTAGAGAACTCCAAATACATCTCTGTAAAATTCATTGGAAAGCTAACTTAATTATCTTTCCAACGGTATATAGATTGCACATTACATCTGGCTCAATCAATACAATTTTTATTCCGAATTTGACCTTTTTGCATTTGATACAAATTGTGCATTTGGCTGCCCAATAGCTTGAATAATGCCCACAATGCCTTGTCTTCTCTTCAAGCCCAATTCATGATGTCTTACATCTTGAATTGCATTTTCAATCCATATTTTCTCAATTAATCCATTTAACGCAGCTTGCATCTTTTTGGCTCTTACTCTTGTAATTGGGCCTCCATGAATGTGCAAATGATCACTTGAAGTTTTAATGGTATTCCCTTGATGGTTCTCATCACTTCTTGGATGAATTTTTATTTTCTGTTACTTCAATGCCATGCTAACATTTTTAATTTCCTTGTCGCGGGTAAAATGCCTTTGCAATGGAATACTCAAGAGAATAAGAAATTTTTTGTTGAAGTAAAGAAATTTGATTGGGATGATCCTTGTTCAAATATTACCCTAATTAGATTTTTCGGCGATGCATTCCTGATAATAAGGTAAGTAGTGTCAATAATTTTTTTCATTCTTAAGTATGTGGTGGAGACTTTTCTTCTAGAAAAACTACAGGTAAAATCTTACAATGTGGATTTTATTGGCCTACCATATTCAAAGACATATATGAATTTTGCAAAACTTGTGAAAATTGTCAAAAATTGGGATAAATTATTAAAAGAAACACTGATGCCCTTAAATCCCATACTTGAGATTGAAATATTTGATTGTTGGGGAATTAATTTCATGGGTCCATTTCCTTCAACTTTTGGATTTGTGTACATATTAATTGCAGTTGATTATGTCTCAAAATAGATTAAAGCAATTTCTTGTCGAAATAATGATAGCAAAATTGTGGTTAAATTTTTAAGAGAAAACATTTTAAGTCAATCTGGAATTCCTCGAGCCATTATTAGTGATGGAGGTAAGCATTTTTGTAAGAAGTCATTTGAGTCTTTAATGAAAAAATATGGAATTAAACATAAAGTTACTATCCCTTATCATCCTCAAACAAATGGTCAAGTTGAATTAGCAAATAGGGAGATAAAATAAATTTTAGAAAAGACAGTTAACCCAAACTGCGAAGATTGGTCTCTTCGACTGACTGATGCACTCTGCGCCTACTATACTACATTTAAGACATTTTTAGGAATGTCACCCTATCAGCTTGTTTATGGTAAGCCTTGCCACTTACCTGTTGAACTTGAGCATAAATCATTTTGGACTATTAAAGCTTTTAATTCAAATTTTGATGATGCTTGTAATGTGCAAAAATTGCAATTGAATAAACTTGAGGAATTAAGGAATGATGCATATGAAAATTCAAGAATAATTAAGGCAAGAATAAAAAGCTTTTCACGATAAAAGAATTTTCTGGAAAACATTTTAGATTGGTCAAAAAGTGTTGCTTTATAATTCTCATCTTCATTTGTTTCCAAGAAAGTTAAAGTCAAAGTGGAGTGGCCTATTTGTTGTAAAAAATGTATATCCATATAGGGCAGTAAAAATTGAAAATCCAAAAAATAATGTCACATTTAAAGTTATTGGACAAATATTAAAATCATATCTAGAATATCAACCACGTAAAGAAAGTACCGAAATAAATTTGAGTGACCCACCAAATCTTGATTTAGTTTCTAATGAGTGATTTAACTTTTCACTGTTGCTTTACCATTTGAATTGTTTGACTATCTTGAATGATGCGTGTGATGATGTTTCTTACTTAAGGGAGTTTAATAATTGTGTTTTTTCGTCATTATACATCATGAGCACCTCAATAAGGAAGATTATGTTCGGACATCTTAAAAACCTTTTACAAGTGAAATTTCACTTGAGAGGCCTGATACAAAGCTGTAAATCACATCCAATTTGGGAACTACAACCACCAACATTAGTGTCCTACGTTGAGAATCTAGAAAGACAACTAAGAGAAATAGAGGGTGGTATATATGAATTTTAATTGGAGCTTGAGGTTAACACAATAAGAGGACGAATGTGAGTTCATTTTCTTTTTTTATATAGTGTGTTTCTTTTTGTTATTCGCTTTTACGTTTGATTTGATTTTGTAAATTTGATTTTCTTTATTTTGGTGTGTTTTGATTTATTTTCTAGTATAAATGGCGGATAACAGTACTCCGTGACTTCTTAAGTCGGTATCCTCACTTTCCCACAATAACTGAGATCCCAAAATCAAGAATGGAAGAAATAAGACTTAAATTGCATAAGTGTTTTCCTTTTCTCTCTCAAAATGAACTAAAAAAATTTACAAAGTTCGTTGTGAAAGATTACATTTGTTAATGATCAATGGAATTCCTCCTGATATTCGTTGGTTAATTGAAGCAAAGGTCTGATTAGCTAGTGAGTTTTTTGATCCATTTATTTTTTACATGCCTGGTTTTGGTAAAAGCACATTTGCTAAAACACGGAGAGCTAAAAGACTTAGCTCAGAAAGTCATAACTATGTAAGACTTAGTTGCAAGTGAGAAATTTGTAAATCTTCAGGAATGGTTTCTGATAATCGAGAAGATAAAATTAAATTCGTTAAAGATGGCTTGAGTACAGAATTGTTGAATGATATCTTACGATCTTTTGAGATGCATCAAAGTGGGCATGTGCTGTGAGGTACAATTTTCTCACTTAAATATAGTAGAATTTATTTTAAGCTAACAAGCCCCTTAAGTTTATAATATTTAATTTTAAGGAATGATGACATAAGCAAGGACATAACAAATGATGATATAAGTGATGATGTAAGTAGAAGTATGTAGAGAAAGTTAAGAATTCTAGAATTTAGTAAGTTATTTATGAAGGTTAATCTCAACCATTGATCAAGAGTTATGGTGGCAAAATCCTAGCCATCCATTAGCCTTAAGAAATCCTATAAATACCCCTACCCCACTCATCTTTAATGCAACATAGAAATTTCATTCTCTTCTGTTCTAAGTCATAATATCAAGTGTAGAGAAATCTTTAATTTAGAAAGGTCTAGAGAAGTCAATGCCAAGAGGTAAGTAACACTTCAACTGCAATGTAAGGATAAAATTCTTTTCATACTTAACTTCAGTTTTAACAATTCCTTTATGTTGATGGCTATTATGATGTGATTAGTTATAATCTATGATACTTAGTTACGTTATGGTCAGCTCTGCCGCCTAAACTATAATACTTAGTTACGTTATGGTCGGCTCTGCCACTTAAGCTATTATACTTAATTATGTTATGGTTGGCCCTGCCACCTAATTGATGATACTTAGTTATGTTATGGTCAGCTCTGCTGCCTAATCTGTGATACTTATACTTAATTATGCTATGGTTGGTTATGCCACTTGTATTAAAGAATCTTGTTCTAAAATAGTATTGTGTGTTGAGGAACTTCAAATGTTATGACATAAGTTGCATTGTATACATGCATATCATGCATTACATTATGAAGAAGATGTTTCAGAAAATAAATTTATGAAAAATAGGTGGCTGTACTACCAGTGGGAAAGTTTCTCAGGAGGGTAAGCCCTCAAAGTTAAGTAAAAAGAAATCTTTTGGGGACGGCGATATGTAACGCCCAAAAGATCAACTAATGAGCCCCAAGGGCATATTGTTTAAAGAGTAAAAGTGCCAGCCTTGTACTGCAACATACCTAGGGCCCTAATGAAGTTGTTTTGTATTTTCTACCTAATGAAGTTGTTTTGCATTTTCTAAGTGTTATCTTACTGCAACATACAAGCATAAAAGTGTTATCTTACTAGGCATTAGCTCATAAAGTCCTTACATGTGCAATTTGAGTAAAAGTGTTATTTAAGTGGAGTGTTACATGTGCAATTTGAGATACATAGGTTATGAAGACTATTCCAAAAAGAAAGTGTACAACTTAGTCTTGGGAATCTGACTAAAAAAGACCATGTTTGCCAGTTTATAAGAAAACTGGATGGGAAGCCTATCCTCGACCAATTGAGGGTGTTTAAGCTGTTACTGGACGTAAAACCAGAGGATTATGTGAGCCACAATCACAACTACCAGTAAATATATTTTATTTTGTTGTTCTTTTATCATTTGTATTATTACATTTAATGGTATGATTTTTTATTTAATCAACAACGACAAAGAAGATTTCGTTCGAGATACTTAGAAGATAGTGATATGGAGTTTCCTAAATTGGAAGATGCGCACCCTAGGCTTCCCATTGCCCTAATTCTAAGCTATAAAAAGGAGCACACATGAAAAGAAAAAAAATGGGGAGTTGTCATTAGGAAAAAAATAGAGAAACAAAACAAGAGAAAACAAAATCAAGAGAGAGAATTGGCGATTGCAATAAAGGATTTGGGAAGAACATCAAGCGGATCTCACTCTTATTTCTTTTTCTCTTGTTTCTATCTCGTCATAATGAATTGTTTAATGGCTGAAACTATTTTGCTTGTTATTTTATCACAAATTATGAACTAAATTTACATGTGGTTGAGTGATAAACAAACTTGATGGTTAATTGACTGATATTTTGTGTTGCTGCATGTTTGCTATAGCAACTTGTTTTTATAATACTTATTTCAATTTACTATTTCAGCTGACCACCCATTTAGTGATAATAGTGAGGAAGAGCCTAAAAAAGGTCTGTCTTAATGAAACATATCAAAGCAATATTTTTAGATTGAGTTTCCTGACTTGGGTTTAACTTGATCTGAAAAGGGTCATACTTTATTTAAAATTAGTGATGAACTAGATATATGGATTCACCTTACAATGTAAGTGCTATTTTTAATGTTTATTCTTTGAGTCCTTTTGATCCAGCTCTTCAAGATGAAGGGAATGATGAGATTGAGGACAAAGCTGTCACAACCACATGGGATGAGGCATTTTCAGATCCTATTCAAGTTCCCATCGAACCCATCACAAGAGATCAAGCAAAGAAATTCAAAGAAGCACTTAATGGGCTGATTTAAGCAACTTGGGCTCAATCAAATTCTTAGAGGCCTATTGAAAGAATTGTACATGATATTCAAATGCATGATTGAGATTGTTGAAGTTTCTAAATAATCACTTCCATGAAATCAGCAATTTGGCTTGAACATTCTAGCTGGAAAATATGCTATCTTCCTTTTCGGATACTTTCCTCTCTTCTTGTTTTTTAAGAGGCAAGTGACGAAACAAATAAGCTATTTATCGTTTAATTCCCTAGTTTCTATTTCTATTATTAAAAAACATGTGTTTTCAAAGTTGATGTAAGACATTTAAGTCATTTAGGAGACTTTCATTATTTGCTTAATTTTTTGGGAATTAATTCTGATTTGATTTTCGTTTGGGATTTATTTTTGAAATTCCAATGGAAATTATGGGATGGAAATTCTTGTAACCAACCCTATATAATGTACTTGAATCCAATAAGAAAAGATAGATTAGTTTTGATGCAATTGGCTTGAGAGTTTAATTCTCTTTGGTTCTTAAACTAACTCTTTGAATTTACCAGATTTCTATGGCATTCAAACCGCTGACTTATCAATCGAACCACTCATAGTTGATTGTGCATCCTCACATACTAAGGTTCGTGCCTTAATTAAGCATATGGTTATAGTTACATTCAATTCTAGGTTTTGAATTTGATATTGGAGACTAAATGAGTTAAGATCGCGTCAGCTTTTGGCAGGGTTCATATCACAAAATTTGGGGGGATTTGGAGTTGATTTACTATGTAAACTAAACTACTTTAAAGAAGTTGAAATATGATACGAAATATGGTTAAAGAATCATTCTCCACCACTAAACATTCATTTTTAGGCCAATTGATTTACCTTTACTTTTATATTATTTTATTTCTTCCCTTAATTTACATTTATTTATATTTATTTATTCAATCTTTGTCTTAATTTTTATTATTTGTTATAGTAGACTCATATTTTGGAATATTCAAGTAAGAAAAGTTTAAAGAAGAAATTAATTGAAAGTTTAAGGAAAGTAATGAGAGTTAAAAAGGAAAAAAATTCGAAGAAGCCAAGTTTTAATTGTGGCAATCATGTGAAGAGGAGAAGAATTAGCTTTGGAAATTATTTAATTTTATTAATAAGGCAAATAACATGAAGGATAAAAGAAAATAAGGAAAAGCTAATGAACTTGAAATTCTAAGTCATTCACGTGATGGGCATTTTAGCCAAATCGTTATTGGCTTAGCAATTATAAAGGGCAGCCAACATTAATATATAAAGGGGCATGAGTGGAAGCCGAAGCAAGGCATAGAACAGAATAAGACGAAAAAGAAAAGTAGCAACTACATGCAATAAACTGAGAGCAGAAATTTGAAGAAGCCGATTACAAAGATTGGAGAGAGACAGTTTCTCGAGTTTATTTTTTCTCTTTTTTTTTCCAATTATCTCGCTTGAATGTTCCCTACCAAATTTATGGAATCTCTTTATATTTCCATGAAATAATTTATTTTACTAAGACTATAATGTAGCCAAACTATGAAGTTTTAATTCTATAAATTTGTGTTATTTTTAGTTAATTATTCTATGATTGAGTGCTCATTATTGTGCTTACTGCTTTTAAATACCTGGCCAATATTTGAATGCTTTCAAGATAGATAAAGAGATCGATATAAGATTTATTTGTTTTTGCCCAGTATAAAGAGATTCCATAAATTTGAACGAAAGACAAAGATGCGGCAACGTGATTCGTGCAGTTTATCTGAAAATTTTTATATAACTTAATGAATCTTTTGCATTTTTTTATAAAGATATAATGAGTTAATATGTGAGAGTATTTATGATATTACTCGAGGGAGAATTTTGAATAGATTTGGGATATTCATTGTCAACATTGGTAATAATTTTTATTAGCATAGATGAAGGATTAAATTGGAATAGTTATGGTGAAATAGGATGTTCTAGTGTCTTAATCTCTTGGAAATTTCATAATCGTTTGCATTCTTATTTAATTTTTAGTTGCTTGTTTTATTTTAATTTTTAATATAAATTCTCTTAATCGATTATTCAAATGAATTAGGCTTTTAGAATAATTTAGGTAGTTGATAGGATTTACAATCTCTATGGGATGATACTCTATATTATATTACTTGTGCCGGCTAGTACACCCACTAATTTACACAAAAGCCTTTTAGCACCGTTGCCGGGAATTATTTAGATTAGTGTTAATACCAACTAGCCTTAGTTTAATTTGAATTTTATTTCTATTGTTTTTTTTTTCTTGTTTAATCTTATGAAACATTCAAGAAGTTTTGATTTATTGTCTTTTGATCCAGAGATTAAATGTGCATGTACAAGGCTCTACAAAGGAAGAAGAAAAGCTTTACACGAGCAACAATTAATCATGATTGATAAAGCTGTACAAGAAAAGGGAGATGCAAGACTTTCACGAGATTATGTTTACAGTTAAAGGTACCCACTCAAGCATTGCACAGCCTGCAGTTCAAGACAATAATTTTGGGACTAAATAAGCTATAATACAGATGATTCAGACGTCAGTACAATTTACTATGATGCCAAATGATGGTCTCTGTGCTCATATTGTAAATTTCTTGGAAATTCGTGACACATTTGAATAGAGTCTTAGAAAAAACTATCATGCTAATGCTTTTTTCATTCTCACTAAGGGATAAAGCAAAGAATGGTTGAACTCACTTCCTCCTGGGATAATTACTACATGGGATAGATTAGCACCAAAGTTTTTATCAAAGTTCTTTCCTCCAACAAAAATAGCCAAGTTGAGGAATGAAATCACAATCTTTGTTTAGTTCGAGATGAGGTCGTCATATGAAGCATGGTAGAGATACAAAGACCTACTAAGAAAATGCCCACGTCATGGTCTACCAGTTTAGCTTCAGGTGCAGACTTTTTACAATGGTTTGTGATCTTCTACTGGAACAATGATTAAGTGACCGTTGAAGAGTAAGTTTGTATATTTTTGTACATTCTATCTCACCATGTTAAGAATCACACGATTAATGGTAGGTTTTTCCGATCCAATAAAAATTATTAGTAAATACTTCAAATCAGTGTTAGAAGGATTCTTACAGTTACATCTTATTAAGAGCACTCGAACCTGTGCCAGAAAATTGTGCTGATGGGAGATGGAACTAGTTCAAGTTATTTAACTATTTATATTACATTATTTTAGCTAACCATAAACGTGCAAGAGTTTAATATCTATATTATTTTTTTAATGTATGTAGAATTGCTTGGGGGTATTAGATGGAACTTATATAAGAGTACGTATGCCAGAAAATGTAAACCAAGATATTGAACAAGAAAAGGTGAGAGTGCGATTAATGTTAAAGGGGTTTATTCGCGAGACGTGAAATTTATCTTTATGATGCCAAGATAGGAAGGGTCAAACTCTGTCTCTAGAATACTCTACCATAAGCAAACAATCTGGTTTAAGAGTTCCCAAAGGTATGACTTATTATTAACTTTTTATTTTATTCTTTTTTTTCATTTTATTCAAATTACCAATAAGATATATTTTTTAACTAATTTTCGTGTAAAGTGACTAGGTTACTACTATCTTATAGATGCTGGATATTCAGATGTTGAACTATTCTTTGCAACTGATAGAGGAACACGATATCACTTGTCAGAATAGAGAGATGGGTGTGCCCCTAAGAACAAAGAAGAGTTATTTACCAAGAAACATTCTTTGGCAATAAACATTATAGAATGATGTTTCGATTTACTCAAAATGCAATAGGCTATACTATGAAGTCTATCTTTTTATCCAATCAAAATGTAGTGCCATATTATTATTGCTTGCTATTTACTACATAATTTAGTTAGGAGAGAAATGTCAATAGATCCCATTGGAGCATGAATTACTTGAGATAGATGATAATGAAGTGCAAGATAGAAGTAACATAACCAATGTTGAGGCTCCAGATCAATGGACTGGGTGGAGAAATGATTTAGCAGGTGCAATGTATAATGAATGGCTTGGAAACTAAGGCTAACATATTGTTCATTAGGATTTTATTTCAGGGTTGTGACATTAAATTTATGTAGTACTTTGTGATTTGTTTATCTTGCACTATTTTTGTTAATATTTTAAGTTCAGAATTATGGTAATATTACAATTTAAATTATATTTCAAAAAATATAATCAAATCAACATATAAGAATGGAGGAGGATGAAGGTAAAAGCCACACTGGTGGAAACAAAGTGGGTATAAGGTGAACATGGGAAAATGTTAACGAATAAGCACTGTTGATCGACTTACAAAATCTGCTCACTTTTTACCATTCAAGACCACCAATTCAATGGACAAGTTAGGGAATATTTTTGTGGTCGAGATAGTTCAACTTTATGGAGCACCGGTGTCTATTGTTTCAGGTAGAGATTCCCGATTCACTTCTAAGTTCTGGACAAGCTTGCAAAAGGCTTTAGGCACCAAGTTGAATCTTAGTACAGTTTTTCATCCATAGACTGATGGTCAATCAGAGCGTACTATTCAAACCCTAGAGGATATGTTACGAGCTTGTGTTTTAGAGTTTAAGGGTAGTTGAGACATTTATTTACCCTCGATGGAATTTACTTACAATAACAATTATCAAGCTAGCATCGAGATGGCACCTTATGAGGCTTTATATGGTAGGAAATGTAAAACTCCCGTATGTTAGGATGAGGTTGGAGAGCGAAAGCTTTTTGTTATCGAATTGGTTCAGAATACTAATGAGACGATATAACTTATTCGGGAAAGATTAAAGGCAATCCAAAACAGACAAAAAGTTATGTAGATAAGTGTAGACGGGAACTTGAATTTGAAGTGGGTGATAAAGTTTTCATACGGATATCTCCTTGGAAAGGAGTACTTCGATTTGGGAAGTGCGGGAAGCTAAGTCCACGCTACATTGGACCATATGAGATCGTGGAGCGTATTGGTCTGTTGGCATAATCCACGATGTATTTCATGTCTCGATGCTTCGGAAGTACGTGTATGATCCTAGTCATGTGTTATTGAGACAACCAATTGAGCTAAAAGAAGACTTGACTTATGAAGAGCAGCCCGTGGAAATACTAGAATAGAAGCACCAAGTTTTGCGTTCAAAAACCTTTCCATTAGTAAAAGTGTTGTGGATGAATCACACAAGGGAAGAAGCTACTTGGGAATGCGAAGACTTAATGCGAGCTCAATATCCTCACTTGTTCTAATCATATGTGTAAATTTCGAGGACGAAATTTTTATAAGGGGGAAGGATTGTAACATATGCACTTTGATTTTTCCTAATTAAGTGTATGATTTAATTTTTCCTCTTCGATATTAATTTTAAAATTGTAACAACATTAAATCAAGATAAATTCAGCGCGATTAAAAGCTCTGGTAGTTGGATTTTATTTTCGTCACGGGTCTGGTATTAGATTAATTTGTATTAAGCTTAAGTGCAAAAAAAAAAAAGTCAGTTTCTATAAATGGAAAGGGGGAAGCTGGTTTCCAAAAAAGGAAAGAAAGAGGGGCACTTGAAAGAGAGAGAGAGAGAGTTGACCCGGATTTAACCCGACCCGCGACTTTGCCCCGGTGGATTTTCGATTCCGGCCACCACACCGGCCGAGCTTAGTACTGATCTGAAGTTTGGAAGCCTGCCATCATAACCCAGCCGTCCTCGTTACCGGAAAACGGCTGGAATGCCGCCGTTTGAAGCTCGAAAATTCACGACCAAAAACCCATCACCAATGCCGTCGATTTCGCTGGAGTTTTGGCACACCTCCAGTTGGGTTCTACTCCTCACGTCAGCAGCATCATTTTTGACCAACCTTGTCACCTGAGACGGCCGGATTGTCGACGATTGACCACTTCGAAAGTTCGCGGCTTTGGGAGCACGATCCGCGGCCATCGCAGCACGTGGGAGGTCACCGCCGGCACCATTGGACTCACCGGGTCTAAAATATCATACCTAAGCTTCCCGTCATCATTGGCTGAAGTTCGGTCACTGTTGACCGGCTAGGGCAATTCGATAAATTTATAAAACTTTAGGGTGAATTTGTAATTTGAGGAGTCAATGGATAATTTGGTAATTTTAGGTTAAGGCAGTGAGGTAATTTGAGATTTCAAGGGTAATTCGGTAATTTAAGTTGTTAATGATATTTTGGTAATTTTACGTGCCGAGAGTAATTTAGTAATTTCTGACATTGTGGTAACTTCGTGATCTGAATTAAGGACAATTTAGTAATTGAAGATTTTGAGGATAATTTTGGTAAAATAATGATGTTGGAGGCATTTTTTTAATTTTGGCATGTAGGGGTATTGCGGTAATTTTGTGCATATGTGAATACTTTATTGTTGATACATATTCGTTTTGAGAATTATTATGTAAAATTAGTTGTATTTCAAATTTAAGAAGAATGATTATGTCGTTTCCTTGATTAGGAGCATCCGCGAACGAGAATCAACCCGTGAATGTTGTTGATACCGAGTCTGGACTTCGTCACTGTGAGTGGAATATACAAAACTTATTTTCATCACGGGTTCGGGATTAGCTTAATTTGTATTAAGCTTAAGTGTAAAAAAACAAAAGAAGTCGGTTTCTATAAATGGAAAGGGGGAAGCTGGTTTCCAAAAAAGGAAAGAAAGAGGGGCACGTGAAAGGGAGAGAGAGAGAGTTGCCCCGATTTTGACCCGGATTTGACCCGACCCGGCCACCACACCGGCCGAGCTTAGTACTGATCTGAAGCTTGGAAGCCGGCCATCATAACCCAGCCGTCCTCGTTGCCGGAAAACGACTGGAATGCCGCCGTTTGAAGCTCGAAAATTCACGACCAAAAACCCATCACCAATGCCGTCGATTTCGCTGGAGTTTTGCCACACCTCCAGCTGGGTTCTACTCCTCACGTCAGCAGCATCATTTTTTGACCAACCTTGTCACCTGAGACGGCCGGATTGTCGACGATTGACCACTTCGAAAGTTCGCGGCTTTGGGAGCACGATCCGCGGCCATCGCAGCACGTGGGAGGTCACCGCCGGCACCATTGGACTCACCGGGTCTAAAATATCATACCTAAGCTTCCCGTCGTCATTGGCTGAAGTTCGGTCACTGTTGACCGGCTAGGGCAATTCGATAAATTTATAAAACTTTAGGGTGAATTTGTAATTTGAGGAGTCAATGGATAATTTGGTAATTTTAGGTTAAGGCAGTGAGGTAATTTGAGATTTCGAGGGTAATTCGGTAATTCGGTAATTTAAGTTGTTAATGATATTTTGGTAATTTTACGTGCCCAGGGTAATTTAGTAATTTCTGACAATGTGGTAACTTCGTGATCTGAATTAAGGACAATTTAGTAATTGAAGATTTTGAGGATAATTTTGGTAAAATAATGATGTTGGAGGCATTTTGTTAATTTTGGCATGTAGGGGTATTGCGGTAATTTTGTGCATATGTGAATACTTATTGTTGATAGATATTCGTTTTGAGAATTATTATGTAAAATTAGTTGTATTTCAAATTTACAGAGAATGATTATGTCGTTTCCTTGATTAGGAGCATCCGCGAACGAGAATCAGCCCGCGATCGTTGTTGATACCGAGTCTGGACTTCGTCACTGTGAGTGGAATATACAAAACTTATTTTCGTCACGGGTTCGGTAATAGCTTAATTTGTATTAAGCTTAAGTGTAAAAAAAAAAAAGAAGTCGGTTTCTATAAATGGAAAGGGGGAAGCTGGTTTCCAAAAAAGGAAAGAAAGAGGGGCACGTGGAAGGGAGAGAGAGAGAGTTGACCCGATTTTGACCCGGATTTGACCCGACCCGGGCGCTACACCGGCCGAGCTTAGTACTGATCTAAACCTTGGAAGCCAGCCATCATAACCCAGCCGTCCTCGTTGCCGGAAAACGACTGGAATGCCGCCGTTTGAAGCTCTAAAATTCACGACCAAAAACCTATCACCAATGCCGTCGATTTCGCTGGAGTTTTGGCACACCTCCAGCTGGGTTCTACTCCTCACATCAGCAGCATCATTTTTCGACCAACCTTGTCACTTGAGACGGCCGGATTGTCCACGATTGACCACTTCGAAAGTTCGCGGCTTTGGGAGCACGATCCGCGGCCATCGCAGCACGTGGGAGGTCACCGCCGGCACCATTGGACTCACCGAGTCTAAAGTATCAGACCTAAGCTTCCCGTCGTCATTGACTGAAGTTCAGTCACTGTTGACAGAGTAGGGCAATTCGATAAATTTATAAAACTTTAGGGTGAATTTGTAATTTGAGAAGTCAATGGATAATTTGGTAATTTTAGGTTAGGGCAATGAGGTAATTTGAGATTTCCAGCGTAATTCGGTAATTTAAGTTGTTAATGATATTTTGGTAATTTTACGTGCCGAGGGTAATTTAGTAATTTCTGACATTGTGGTAACTTCGTGATCTGAATTAAGGACAATTTAGTAATTGAAGATTTTGAGGACAATTTTGGTAAAATAATGATGTTGGAAGCATTTTGGTAATTTTGGCATGTAGGGGTATTGCGGTAATTTTGTGCATATGTGAATAGTTTATTGTTGATAGATATTCGTTTTGAGAATTATTATGTAAAATTAGTTGTATTTCAAATTTACAAAGAATGATTATGTCGTTTCCTTGATTAGGAGCATCCGCGAACGAGAATCAACCCGCGATCGTTGTTGATACCGAGTCTGGACTTTGTCACTGTCAGTGGAATATACAAATATTATTTTCGTCACGGGTTCGGTAATAGCTTAATTTGTATTAAGCTTAAGTGTAAAAAAAAAAAAAAGTCGGTTTCTATAAATGGAAAGGGGGAAGCTGGTTTCCAAAAAAGGAAAGAAAGAGGGGCACGTGAATGGGAGTGAGAGAGAGTTGACCCGATTTTGACCCGGATTTGACCCGACCTGGCCACCACACCGGCCGAGCTTAGTACTGATCTGAAGCTTGGAAGCCGGCCATCATAAGCCAGCCGTCCTCGTTGCCGGAAAACGACTGGAATGCCGCCGTTTGAAGCTCGAAAATTCACAACCAAAAACCCATCACCAATGCCGTCGATTTCGCTAGAGTTTTGCCACACCTCCAGCTGGGTTCTACTCCTCACGTCAGCAGCATTATTTTATGACCAACCTTGTCACCTGGGACGGCCGGATTGTCGACGATTGACCACTTCAAAAGTTCGCGGCTTTGGGAGCACGATCCGCGGCCATCGCAGCACGTGGGAGGTCACCGCCGGCACCATTGGACTCACCGGGTCTAAAATATCAGACCTAAGCTTCCCGTCGTCATTGGCTGAAGTTCGGTAACTGTTGACCGGCTAGGGCAATTCGATAAATTTATAAAACTTTAGGGTGAATTTGTAATTGGAGGAGTCAATGGATAATTTGGTTATTTTAGGTTAAGGCAGTGAGGTAATTTGAGATTTCGAGGGTAATTCGGTAATTTAAGTTGTTAATGATATTTTGGTAATTTTACGTGCCGAGGGTAATTTAGTAATTTCTGACATTGTGGTAACTTCGTGATCTGAATTAAGGACAATTTAGTAATTGAAGATTTTGGGGATAATTTTGGTAAAATAATGATGTTGGAGGCATTTTGTTAATTTTGGCATGTAGGGGTATTGCGGTAATTTTGTGCATATGTGAATAGTTTATTGTTGATAGATATTCGTTTTGAGAATTATTATGTAAAATTAGTTGTATTTCAAATTTACAAAGAATGATTATGCCGTTTCCTTGATTAGGAGCATCCGCGAACGAGAATCAACCCGCGATCGTTGTTGATACCGAGTCTGGACTTTGTCACTGTCAGTGGAATATACAAATATTATTTTCGTCACGGGTTCGGTAATAGCTTAATTTGTATTAAGCTTAAGTGTAAAAAAAAAAAAGAAGTCGGTTTCTATAAATGGAAAGGGGGAAGCTGGTTTCCAAAAAAGGAAAGAAAGAGGGGCACGTGAATGGGAGTGAGAGAGAGTTGACCCGGTTTTGACCCGGATTTGATTCGACCCGGCCACCACACCGGCCGAGCTTAGTACTGATCTGAAGCTTGGAAGCCGGCCATCATAACCCAGCCGTCCTCGTTGCCGGAAAACAACTGGAATGCCGCCGTTTGAAGCTCGAAAATTCACGACCAAAAACCCTTCACCAATGCCGTCGATTTCGCTGGAGTTTTGCCACACCTCCAGCTGGGTTCTACTCCTCACGTCAGCAGCATTATTTTTTGACCAACCTTGTCACCTGGGACGGCCGGATTGTCGACGATTGACCACTTTAAAAGTTCGCGGCTTTTGGAGCACGATCTGCGGCCATCGCAGCACGTGGGAGGTCACCGCCGGCACCATTGGACTCACCGGGTCTAAAATATCAGACCTAAACTTCCCGTCGTCATTGGCTGAAGTTCGGTCACTGTTGACCGGCTAGGGCAATTCGATAAATTTATAAAACTTTAGGGTGAATTTGTAATTTGAGGAGTCAATGGATAATTTGGTAATTTTAGGTTAAGGCAGTGTGGTAATTTGAGATTTCGAGGGTAATTCGGTAATTTAAGTTGTTAATGATATTTCGGTAATTTTACGTGCCGAGGGTAATTTAGTAATTTCTGACATTGTGGTAACTTCGTGATCTGAATTAAGGACAATTTAGTAATTGAAGATTTTGAGGATAATTTTGGTAAAATAATGATGTTGGAAGCATTTTGGTAATTTTGGCATGTAGGGGTATTGCGGTAATTTTGTGCATATGTGAATAGTTTATTGTTGATAGATATTCGTTTTGAGAATTATTATGTAAAATTAGTTGTATTTCAAATTTACAGAGAATGATTATGTCGTTTCCTTGATTAGGAGCATCCGCGAACGAGAATCAGCCCGCGATCGTTGTTGATACCGAGTCTGGACTTCGTCACTGTCAGTGGAATATACAAATATTATTTTCGTCACGGGTTCGGTAATAGCTTAATTTGTATTAAGCTTAAGTGTAAAAAAAAAAAAGAAGTCGGTTTCTATAAATGGAAAGGGGGAAGCTGGTTTCCAAAAAAGGAAAGAAAGAGGGGCACGTGAATGGGAGTGAGAGAGAGTTGACCCGATTTTGACCCGGATTTGACCCGACCCGGCCACCACACCGGCCGAGCTTAGTACTGATCTGAAGCTTGGAAGCCGGCCATCATAACCCAGCCGTCCTCGTTGCCGGAAAACGACTGGAATGCCGCCGTTTGAAGCTCGAAAATTCACGACCAAAAACCCATCACCAATGCCGTCGATTTCGCTGGAGTTTTGCCACACCTCCAGCTGGGTTCTACTCCTCACGTCAGCAGCATCATTTTTTGACCAACCTTGTCACCTGAGACGGTCGGATTGTCGACGATTGACCACTTCGAAAGTTCGCGGCTTTGGGAGCACGATCCGCGGCCATCGCAGCACGTGGGAGGTCACCGCCGGCACCATTGGACTCACCGGGTCTAAAATATCAGACCTAAGCTTCCCGTCGTCATTGGCTGAATTTCGGTAACTGTTGACCGGCTAGGGCAATTCGATAAATTTATAAAACTTTAGGGTGAATTTGTAATTGGAGGAGTCAATGGATAATTTGGTAATTTTAGGTTAAGGCAGTGAGGTAATTTGAGATTTCGAGGGTAATTCGGTAATTTAAGGTTTTAATGATATTTTGGTAATTTTACGTGCCGAGGGTAATTTAGTAATTTCTGACATTGTGGTAACTTCGTGATCTGAATTAAGGACAATTTAGTAATTAAAGATTTTGAGGATAATTTTGGTAAAATAATGATGTTGGAGGCATTTTGTTAATTTTGGCATGAGGGCTATTGCGGTAATTTTGTGCATATGTGAATACTTTATTGTTGATAGATATTCGTTTTGAGAATTATTATGTAAAATTAGTTGTATTTCAAATTTACAGAGAATGATTATGTCGTTTCCTTGATTAGGAGCATCCGCGAACGAGAATCAGCCCGCGATCGTTGTTGATACCGAGTCTGGACTTCGTCACTGTGAGTGGAATATACAAAACTTATTTTCGTCACGGGTTCGGTATTAGCTTAATTTGTATTAAGCTTAAGTGTAAAAAAAAAAAAAGAAGTCGGTTTCTATAAATGGAAAGGGGGAAGCTGGTTTCCAAAAAAGGAAAGAAAGAGGGGCACGTGGAAGGGAGAGAGAGAGAGTTGACCTGATTTTGACCCGGATTTGACCCGACCCGGCCGCTACACCGGCCGAGCTTAGTACTGATCTGAAGCTTGGAAGCCAGCCATCATAACCCAGCCGTCCTCGTTGCCGGAAAACGACTGGAATGCCGCCGTTTGAAGCTCAAAAATTCACGACCAAAAACCTATCACCAATGCCGTCGATTTCGCTGGAGTTTTGGCACACCTCCAGCTGGGTTCTACTCCTCACGTCAGCAGCATCATTTTTCGACCAACCTTGTCACTTGAGACGGCCGGATTGTCCACGATTGACCACTTCGAAAGTTCGCGGCTTTGGGAGCACGGTCCGCGGCCATCGCAGCACGTGGGAGGTCACCGCCGGCACCATTGGACTCACCGAGTCTAAAGTATCAGACTTAAGCTTCCCGTCGTCATTGACTGAAGTTCAGTCACTGTTGACCGGCTAGGGCAATTCGATAAATTTATAAAACTTTAGGGTGAATTTGTAATTTGAGAAGTCAATGGATAATTTGGTAATTTTAGGTTAAGGCAATAAGGTAATTTGAAATTTCCAGCGTAATTCGGTAATTTAAGTTGTTAATGATATTTTGGTAATTTTACGTGCCGAGGGTAATTTAGTAATTTCTGACATTGTGGTAACTTCGTGATCTGAATTAAGGACAATTTAGTAATTGAAGATTTTGAGGATAATTTTGGTAAAATAATGATGTTGGAAGCATTTTGGTGATTTTGGCATGTAGGGGTATTGCGGTAATTTTGTGCATATGTGAATAGTTTATTGTTGATAGATATTCGTTTTGAGAATTATTATGTAAAATTAGTTGTATTTAATGATTATGTCGTTTCCTTGATTAGGAGAATCCGCGAACCAGAATCAACCCGCGATCGTTGTTGATACCGAGTCTGGACTTCGTCACTGTCAGTGGAATATACAAATATTATTTTCGTCACGGGTTCGGTAATAGCTTAATTTGTATTAAGCTTAAGTGTAAAAAAAAAAAAGAAGTCGGTTTCTATAAATGGAAAGGGGGAAGCTGGTTTCCAAAAAAGGAAAGAAAGAGGGGCACGTGAATGGGAGAGAGAGAGAGTTGACCCGATTTTGACCCGGATTTGACCCGACCCGGCCACCACACCGGCCGAGCTTAGTACTGATCTGAAGCTTGGAAGCCGGCCATCATAACCCAGCCGTCCTCGTTGCCGGAAAACGACTGGAATGCCGCCGTTTGAAGCTCAAAAATTCACGACCAAAAACCCATCACCAATGCCGTCGATTTCGCCGGAGTTTTGGCACACCTCCAGCTGGGTTCTACTCCTCACGTCAGCAGCATCATTTTTCGACCAACCTTGTCACCTGAGACGGCCGGATTGTCGACGATTGACCACTTGGAAAGTTCGCGGCTTTGGGAGCACGATCCGCGGCCATCACAGCACGTGGGAGGTCACTGCCGGCACCATTGGACTCAACGGGTCTAAAATATCATACCTAAGCTTCCCGTCGTCATTGACTGAAGTTCGATCACTGTTGACCGGCTAGGGCAATTCGATAAATTTATAAAACTTTAGGGTGAATTTGTAATTTGAGAAGTCAATGGATAATTTGGCAATTTTAGGTTAGGGCAGTGAGGTAATTTGAGATTTCGAGGGTAATTCGGTAATTTAAGTTGTTAATGATATTTTGGTAATTTTACGTGCCGAAGGTAATTTAGTAATTTCTGACATTGTGGTAACTTCGTGATCTGAATTAAGGACAATTTAGTAATTGAAGATTTTGAGGATAATTTTGGTAAAATAATGATGTTGGAGGCATTTTGTTAATTTTGGCATGTAGGGGTATTGCGGTAATTTTGTGCATATGTGAATACTTTATTGTTGATACATATTCGTTTTGAGAATTATTATGTAAAATTAGTTGTATTTCAAATTTAAGAAGAATGATTATGTCGTTTCCTTGATTAGGAGCATCCGCGAACGAGAATCAACCCGCGATTGTTGTTGATACCGAGTCTGGACTTCGTCACTGTGAGTGGAATATACAAAACTTATTTTCATCACGGGTTCGGGATTAGCTTAATTTGTATTAAGCTTAAGTGTAAAAAAACAAAAGAAGTCGGTTTCTATAAATGGAAAGGGGGAAGCTGGTTTCCAAAAAAGGAAAGAAAGAGGGGCACGTGAAAGGGAGAGAGAGAGAGTTGACCCGATTTTGACCCGGATTTGACCCGACCCGGCCACCACACCGGCCGGGCTTAGTACTGATCTGAAGCTTGGAAGCCGACCATCATAACCCAGCCGTCCTCGTTGCCGGAAAACGACTGGAATGCCGCCGTTTGAAGCTTGAAAATTCACGACCAAAAACCCGTCACCAATGCCATCGATTTCGCCGGAGTTTTGGCACAACTCCAGCTGGGTTCTACTCCTCACGTCAGCAGCATCATTTTTCGACCAACCTTCTCACCTGAGACAGCCGGATTATCGACGATTGACCACTTGGAAAGTTCGCGGCTTTGGGAGCACGATCCGCGGCCATCGCAGCGCGTGGGAGGTCACCGCCGGCACCATTGGACTCACCAGGTCTAAAATATCAGACCTAAGCTTCCCATCGTTATTGACTGCAGTTCGATCACTGTTGACCGGCTAGGGCAATTCGATAAATTTATAAAACTTTAGGTGAATTTGTAATTTGAGAAGTCAATGGATAATTTGGCAATTTTAGGTTAGGACAGTGAGGTAATTTGAGATTTCGAGGGTAATTCGGTAATTTAAGTTGTTAATGATATTTTGGTAATTTTACGTGCCGAGGGTAATTTAGTAATTTCTGACATTGTGGTAACTTCATGATCTGAATTAAGGACAATTTAGTAATTGAAGATTTTGAGGATAATTTTGGTAAAATAATGATGTTGGAAGCATTTTGGTAATTTTGTGCATATGTGAATACTTTATTGTTGATAGATATTCGTTTTGAGAATTATTATGTAAAATTAGTTGTATTTCAAATTTACAGAGAATGATTATGTCGTTTCCTTGATTAGGAGCATCCGCGAACGAGAATCAACCCGCGATCGTTGTTGATACCGAGTCTGGACTTCGTCACTGTGAGTGGAATATACAAAACTTATTTTCATAGTATATTCTGATTTTACCATACCGTACAACATGTTTTCGATGCTTCGATTTAATGATTTTCTAGAAAATTGATTTTTATCTATGTGTTGATTTTATTGTTATTAAGAATGAGTTTGATTAATGATTTTATTATCGTTTTTGAGTAAATGCATGATATTAGAATTGAGTGGATTTGAGATATGTTGAATAAAAAGAAAATGAGATTTCAGATGTGATTTTATATTTATGTACATGTGTATAAAATGTTGTTTGAAAAATCATTGCACAGTACCCTTCCCCTTCAGATATAGAGATATATATTATATGAGATGAATACAGTGATACAGATGAGATGAGATAGAGGACTTTGAGGCCCGTCTAAACACACATAGAGGCTTTGGGCCTTGTGTTTGGGCGCTTTTGCCTTTTGGGGGCTTATGCATGCAGTATGATGATTACAGAGATACAAATGTTGAGATACATGTGATATGAGATGAGATTTCCCCATGTATCCATTGTAGCTCCGGGGCATGATGGTTCCCTGGTTGCCTGTCCGTCGACGTCCGAATATAATGAGATCATTCTCCTAGGTACTTGTTTGGTGATAGTTTTTGGTATTCAGTATTTGATATTATAAGTATTATGATTTCATTGATTTTATACAGATTTATATAATATAGTTATTTCAGTGCATGATTTGAATTGAATATGTTTATATAAGTTCTTATGATATTTTGATGAAATTGATTTGAGAAAGATTAAATCATTTTAAATAAATTTATTTTTAAAAAACTACTATCCACTCACTAAGCTCACTGAGTTTTATACTCATCCCGCTTTTTTTTATTATTGTATTCTCCCCCCCCCCCCACATGAGATTTGCAGGTACATCAGTCGACCCAGTAACGATAGTTAGATTTGAAATTGTGGCCACGTGATGGTGCTAGGAGTCATAGATTTAATATTTTGATATTTGGGTTATTGCGAATTGTATTTATTTGTTATATTTTGTAATTAAAAATAACCATTGTATTTTAATATTAGAATGATTTAGGTGATATTTGATATGTTGACTTGAGAAGTTGGTTATGAAGGATGGAAGGATATTGAGTTATTTTTGGGAGTATTGTTTTGTAAATTGCAAGTTTGGGGATGTTTTATTTATAGGGGAGATTCTGTCGAATTTTTGATAGAATTCTTAGATATTATAATTATTATCGATTCGATTATACGAGTTTGGATAGACTCGCCCTGGGGGTACGGAACGGGTCGTTTCAAGTTGGTATCAGAGCATGGTTTTAGATTTTATAGACTTTACTATCGTAAATAGAATATGTTTTATTGTTATTAAAGTCAGAATTGATATTTTGTAGGCACCATCATGATTCGTCGTAGCAGTAGATGTGGCCACGGACGTGGTAGTGGTCGTAGCCGTACTAGGCTAGTAGTTGGGTTGACTCCAGGAGATGTACCTGCGGGGCAAAATTATCCCGTAAACGATGGAATAGTTGAGTCTTCAACACATGAGGTTGTGCAACAGGCACTAGGAAATGCTCTGAACATTGAGTAGTCAATTGATAGATTAGCTCAGATTGTGACTACAATGGTACAGAATCAGACTCATCTGCATGTCGGTCATGTAAATACTATCGAGCGTGTATGAAGTTTAGGGGCTAAGAGTTTTAATGGTTCTGGAGATCCACCTGAGGCAAAGTCGTGGCTTATTAAATTAGAACGTATTTTTGATGTGATGAGATGCTCAGAGGAGGATAGACTTTCATTTGCCACTTTTCCACTTGAGGATAGGGCTTATCATTGGTGGCAAACAGTAGAGCATAGATACCGAGGGCATGCTGCACTTACATGGGCTATTTTTCGTAAGGAATTCTATGATCATTATTTTCCAGCTGTGTATCAAGATATTAAGCGGAGTGAATTCCTTCGATTGGTTCAAGGATCTATGTTAGTAGAAGAGTATGAGAAGAAATTTTTGGATCTTTCTAGATTTGCCACTTCAGCAGTTGGTGATGAGAGAGAGAGATGCAGGCGTTTTGAGGAGGGTCTCCGATTTGAGATTTGTACAACTGTGACAGTATCACGGTACACTGAGTTTGCTGAGGTAGTTGAGGAAGCTAAGAGAGTAGAGCATAGTATCTCTGAGGGACATAGAGTTCAGGCTCTGAAACAAAAACGTAGCCAGAGTTGGACATAGGGTAGCTCGAGTAGTAGATTGCCGAAGAGAGGCTCACATACAAATTACTCTGCTGGCGTGCAAAAGAATCAGAGTATAAGTAGTAGGAGAGATCAGAGATAGGCCGTTAGTTACAGTTCGGCACAGCCATTAGTGGGGAGTAATGTTAGGACTCAGGAGCAGTATGACAGGAATAGCGGAGGACACCGTATGAGTATATAGCAGACCTCTTGCCCTTCATGTGGTAGAAACCATCAGCGTCAATGCCGTATTGGAGACAATGTGTGTTATTTATGTGGACAACCTAGACATATTAAGAGATTATGCCCCACTTTATTTTAGGGTGACAATTCTGCTCGAGGGACAGCACCATAGTATCAATCTCATTCTGGACCAACTTAGGGTCAAAAGGGTATGCATACAGGGGGTTCTATATCTAGGAGTCAGGCTACTATTCCAAGTCAGAGAGGTCAACCTGGTCGACCTCGTACTCAGGCTCAAGTCTTTGCCTTGACACAGCAGGAGGCTCATGCTATACCAGAAGTTATTATGGGTACATTATCTATCTTTGGCCATGATGCTCATATTCTTATTGATCTTGGATCCACACATTCTTTTGTTTCTCGTACATTTGTTATGCATAGAGAGAGAGAGCCTGAATTGCTGGATTATAGTTTAGTTGTTAGTACATCTACTGGAGGGTCACTACTTGCCGAGAAGGCGTATCGAGATTGCATGATTCGATTGGGTGAGCATGAATTTAGGGCAAATTTAATTATTCTAGACATTCGAGATTTCGATGCCATTTTGGGCATGGATTGGCTTGCATCTCACCATGCTACTGTGGATTATTTCAAAAAAGAAGTTGTGTTCAATAAGTTAGGAGAAATTGAGGTGAAATTTTGTGGTGAGCGTAGAGTTTTACCCTCATGTGTCATATCGGCCATTGATGCAAGACGCTTACTAAGAAAGGATTACTCGGCTTATCTTGCATATGTAATAGACACTGAAGTTCGGGTGTTGAGATTAGAGGATATTCCAGTAGTCCGGGAGTTTTCAAATGTATTTCCAAATGAACTTCCAAGGATGCCACCTAACACACAGATTGAGTTTTCTATTGATTTAGTCCATGGAAAGGCTCCGATATCTATAGCACCGTTTAGGATGGCTTCAACTGAACTAAAGGAACTTAAGATTCAACTGCAATAATTGGTGGATAAAAGGTTTATTAGACCTAGTGTATCTCCATGGGGAGCTCCAGATTTGTTTGTTAAGAAAAAAGATGGTACTCTTAGACTTTGCATTGACTATAGGTAGTTGAATAAAGTTACAGTACATAATAAATATCCAGTTCCGCGTATTGATGACTTGTTTGATCAACTTCAGGGAGCGAATGTGTTTTCTAAGATTTATTTACGTTCGGGATATCATCAACTTAGAATTAAATAGGCCGATATTCCTAAAACAGCATTCAGAACTCGTTATGGACATTATGAGTTCTTGGTGATGCCATTTGGGTTGACTAATGCTCCAGCAGCTTTTATGGATCTTATGAATAGGGTATTTCGCCCTTATCTGGATCGATTTGTGATTGTGTTTATTGACGATATTTTAGTGTATTCTCGGAGTCAGGAGGAACATGAGGAGCACTTGCGGACTAATTTGCACACTTTAAAGCAAAAGTAATTGTACGCCAAGTTCAACAAGTGTGAGTTCTGGTTGGATAAAGTAGTATTTCTAGGCCATGTGATATCAGCTGAAGAAATTTATGTCGATCCTCAAAAGATCGAAGCAATTGTAAATTGGGAACTGCCTACAAATGTGACCGAGGTTCGAAGTTTCCTTGGATTAGTTGGCTATTATCGTAGATTTGTGGATGGATTCTCCAAGATTGCTACTCCTCTGACATGGTTAACTAGAAAGAATGCTAAGTTCCAGTGGGATGATGACTGTGAAAAGAGCTTTCAAGAACTCAAGGCACGCCTTACTTCAGCACCAGTTCTTACACTTCCATCGGGTAATGAAGGGTTTGTAGTATACAGTGATGCATCTAGGACAAGGATTGAGTTGTGTGCTAATGCAACATGGGAAAGTAGTGGCTTATGCTTTTAGACAACTTAAAAAGCATGAACAAAACTACCCAACTCATAATTTGGAGTTAGCAGCAGTGGTATTTGCACTCAAGATATGGAGGCATTATCTATATAGAGCAACATGCCAGATTTTCATTAATCACAAGAGCTTGAAGTATTTGTTTACTAAAAAAGAGTTAAATTTGAGACAGAGGAGATGGATTGAGCTGATTAAAGACTACGATTGCACTATTGATTATCATTCGGGCACAACGAATGTGGTAGCTGATGTGCTAAGTATGAAGTCTTCCAGCTCTATAACTCACTTGCGAGTGACATATATGCCTTTATTAATCGAGATGAGATATTTGGGAGTTGAAAATTGCAGAGCTTTGATAGCTAATTTTTTAGTTAGGCCGACTTTGATTGACAAAGTTCATCAGATGCAAGATCAGGATTTGCAGTTACTGAAGTTGAAAGAGGATGTGCAAAAAGACTTATGAACTGATTTTGCGGTGAGAGATGATGGAGTTTTAGTTATGGGTAATCGACTTTGCGTACCCGACATTAAGGAGTTGAAAAAGGAGATCATGGAAGAAGCTCATTGTTCAGCTTATGCAATGCATCCTGGTAGTACGAAGATGTACCGTACCTTGATAGATCATTACTGGTGGCAAGGTATGAAGAGAGAGATAGCAGAATTTGTATCTCGGTGTTTAGTTTGTCAGCAGATTAAGGCTGAACATCAGAGACCTGCAGGGCTTTCGCAGCCGCTTCCACTCCCTAAGTGAAAATGGGAGCACATCACCATGAATTTTGTAGCAGGACTTCCACGTACCCAAAGTGGTCATGATAATGTTTCGATAGTTGTTGATCGACTTACAAAACCTGCTCACTTTTTACCATTCAAGACCACCTATTCGATGGACAAGTTAATGAATAATTTTGTGGCCGAGATAGTTTGACTTCACGGAGCACCTGTGTCTATTGTTCCAGATAGAGATTCCCGATTCACTTCTAAGTTTTGGACAAACTTGCAAAAGGCTTTAGGCACCAAGTTGAATTTTAGTATAGCTTTTCATCCACAACTGATGATCAATCAGAGCGTACTATTCAAACCCTGGAGGATATGTTACGAGCTTGTGTTTTGGAGTTTAAGGGTAGTTGGGACATTTATTTACCCTTGATAGAGTTTGCTTAAAATAACAGTTATCAAGTTAGCATCGAGATGGCACCATATGAGGCTTTATATGGCAGGAAATGTAGAACTCCTGTATGTTGGGATGAGGTTAGAGAGCGAAAGCTTTTTGGTCCCAAATTGGTTCAAAATACTAATGAGAAGATACAACTTATTCGGAAAAGATTAAAGGTAGCCCAAAACAGTCAAAAGAGTTATGTAGATAAGCATAGACGGGAACTTGAATTTGAAGTAGGTGATAAGGTTTTCATATGGATATCGCCTCGGAAAAGAGTACTTCGATTTGGGAAGCGCGGGAAGCTAAGTCCACGTTACATTGGACCATATGAGATCGTGGAGCGTATTGGTCCGTTGGCATACCGATTAGCTCTACCACCTGAGTTATCCAGAATCCATGATGTATTTCATGTCTCGATGCTCCAGACGTACGTGTATGATCTTAGTCATGTGTTATCGAGACAACCAATTGAGCTGAAAGAAGACTTGACTTATGATGAGCAGCCCGTGGAAATACTAGAACAATAGCACCAAGCTTTGCGTTAAAAAATCATTCCATTAGTAAAAGTATTGTGGAGGAATCACACAAGGGAAGAAACTACTTGGGAACGCGAAGACTTAATGGGAGCTCAATACCCTTACCTGTTCTAATCAGATGTGTAAATTTCAAGGAAGAAATTTTTATAATGGGGGTGGATTGTAACATATGCACTTTGATTTTTCCTAATTAAGTGTGTGATTTAATTTTTCCTCTTCGATATTAATTTTAAAATTGTCAGCGCGATTAAAAACTCTGGTAGTCGGATTTTATTTTCGTCATAGGTCCGGTATTAGCTTAATTTGTATTAAGCTTAAGTGAAAAAAAAAGAAGTCGGTTTCTATAAATGGAAAGGGGGAAGTTGGTTTCCAAAAAAGGAAAGAGAGAGGGGCACATGAGAGAGAGAGAGAGAAAGAGAGTTGACTCAATTTTGACCTGGATTCGACTCGACCCGCGACCTTGACCCAGACGGATCTCGCGATTCCGGCCACTTCACCAGGCGAGCTTGGTACCGATCTGAAGCTTGGAAGTCGGCCATCATAACCCATCCGTCCTCATTGCCGGAAAACGACTGGAATGCTGTCGTTTGAAGCTCGAAAATTCATGGCCAAAATCCTATCACCATCGCCGTCGATTTCACCGGAGAGAATCAACCCGCGGACGTTGTTGATACCGAGTCTGGACTTTGTCACTGTGAGTGGAATATACAAAACTTATTTTCATAGTATATTCTGATTGTACCATACTGTACAACATGTTTTCGATGCTTTGATTTAATGATTTTCTAGAAAATTGATTTTTATCTATGTGTTGATATTTATTATTATTAAGAATGAGTTTGATTAATGATTTTACTATCGTTTTTGAGTAAAAGCATGATATTAGAATTGAGTGGATTTGAGATATGTTGAATAAAAAGAAAATGAGATTTCATCTGTGATTATATGTTGATGTACATGTATATAAAATGTTGTTTGGAAAGTCATTGCACAGTACCCTTCCCCTTTAGATATAGAGATACAGATTATATGAGATTAATACAGTGATACAGATGAGATGAGATAGAGGCCTTTGGGGCCCTTCTGAACACACATAGAGGCTTTGGACCATATGTTTGGGGGCTTTTGCCTTTTGGGGATTATGCATCCAATATGATGATTACAAAGATACAGATGTTGAGATACATTTGATATGAGATTAGATTTCCCCATGTATCCTGTTGTAGCTCCGGGGCATGATGGTTCCCTGGTTGCCTGTCCGTCGACGTCCGGATATGATGAGATCATTCTCCTAGGTACTTGTTTGGTGTAGTTTTTGGTATTCAGTATTTGATATTATAAGTATTATGATTTCATTGATTTTATGCAGATTTATATAATATAGTTATTTCAGTGCATGATTTGAATTGAATATGTTTATATAAGTTCTTATGATATTTTGCTGAAATTGATTTGAGAAAGATTAAATCATTTTAAATAAATTTATTTTTCAAAAACTACTATCCACTCACTAAGCTCACTGATTTTTATACTCATCCCGCTTTTTTTTATTATTGTATTCTCCCCCCCCCCCCCACATGAGATTTGCAGGTACATCAGTCGACCCAGTAACGATAGTTAGATTTGAAATTGTGGCCATGTGTTGGTGCTAGGAGTCATAGATTTAATATTTTGATATTTGGGTTATTGCGAATTGTATTTATTTGTTATATTTTGTAATTAAGGATAACCATTATATTTTAATATTAGAATGATTTGGGTGATATTTGATATATTGACTTGAGAAGTTGGTTATGAATGATGGATGGATATTGAGTTATTTTTGGAGTATTGTTTTGTAAATTGCAGGTTTGGGGATGTTTTATTTATAGGAGAGATTCTGTCGAATTTTTTGATAGAATTCTTACATATCATAATTATTATTGATTCGATTATACGAGTTTGGATAGACTCGCCCTGGGGGTGCGGGACGGGTCGTTTCAAATAATAATAATAATAATAATAATATAAATATTTAATTCTAATGTAATGATGACATGAGCAATGACATAAGTGGTGATGCAATAACGGATGTTTGTAGAGATAATTTGGAATTCTAGAATTTACTAAGATATTTATAGAAGGATAATCTCAACCATTAATCAAGAGTTATTGTGACAAAATCCTAGCCATCCATTAACTTTAGGATATCCTATAAATACCTCTTAGCCCTTTCGTTTTCTATATAAAAATAAGAATTCAATCATCTTCTATTCTAAGTCATAACATCAAGAGTAGAGAAATCTTCAAGTTTGAAAGGTCTAGAGAAGTCAAGGTTAAGAGGTAAGTAACACTTCAACTACAATGTAGGGACAAAATCCTATTTATACTTCAACTTTAACAAATCCTTTTTCTTGTGATAGCTACTATAATGTGATTGGTTATAATCTAAATTTTTATATGGACGACTATGCCACCTATATTATGGTATTTTCTTATTTTTCTTCATATGGTTAACTAGCTGCCTATATTATGATGTTTTCTTATTTACTCATTGTATGGTCGGCTATGCCACCTAATCTGTGATACTTTTACTTAATTGTACTATGGTCGGCTTTGCCGCCTATATTATACTACTATTTTGTTTAATCTCTATATGAATGGCAATGTCACCTAAATTAAAGATTGTTGTCCTTAATTAATGTTGTGTGTTGATTATGTTGTACATCTAGGAACTTCACATGTTATGATCTAAGTTGCATTAAACACGTGCATTTCATGGATTACTTTATAAAGAAGACTTTTTAAAAAAAAGAAAGAAAGAGAATTTTGAAAAATGAGTTGTTGTATTACCAAGTGGCAAAGTTCCCGTCGAGGGAAAGCCCTCTAAGCTAAGTAAAAAGTAATCTTTTGGGGATGGTGATATGTAATGCCCAAAAGATCAACTAATTAGACCCAAGGGCATGTTGTTTTAAAGAATAAAAGTGCTAGCCTTTTAGTGCAACTTACATGGGGCCCTAATAAAGTTGTTTTGTATTTCTAAGTTTCTTTTAAAAAATTAATAAGGTCATCTATATGCATAATAATTTATACATGCATCAAAGTGTTATCTTACTAGACATTATCTCATAAAGTCTTTACACTGCAGGTAATGATGAGTAGGGCAAGCTGACTCCAAGTCCCAATCGAGGTGAAGTGTTTATGAGCATAAAAAACCTTGTGTTTTATGATGGGCTCAGCTTTGTTTCTATCAAAAAATAAATATCTTAACTTTATGTAATAATAAAAAATTTTAGATTTATACTAAGGAATCTTTGCATGTCTCCTACATTTTATAACGAAGTTTTGCATGCTATGTAAAACTTTTTTTTATAATCCGTATTTATATTAAAAGTAACGAGGTTTTAAATATTTTAAAAATAAATCGTTATTCTAATTATAAAAGTGGAGTGTTACAAAAAAAATCAAAATCTTTTTTTTAATTGTGTTTTTTTTCTTTTGTTATGTCTGAGTTTTAACATTGTTGAGTGTTTGATAGAATTTCCCAAATTTCTCATTTGGGTTGTTTAAAATATTTCATAAACTTTGAATTGTTAAATTTATTCCTTTCTTATCAAATATCAATTTTTTTTTTGTGGTTTTAACCTATCTTCTTGTTTAAGCTCTGTAACTTTTTTTGGAGAGTTGATGGATTGTTGGGACCTGATTAAACAGTTCGTGTACTTTCTGGGTATATGTGATTTTCCCAAATTGTTCACAGAATGGTATTAGACTACGGATGATAATGTTGTATTACGACATGGGCAGGTTAAAGAAATAAGATTCTTTCTTCATTTGACTTTCTCTTGGATAACAAGAACACAAGAGGAATTAATTTTAACCATATCATGACATAACGATTTTATGTTGATTTAGAGTTTTTAAAGGTCATCTTATGCCATGTGCATATCACTCTTGTATGGTCAAAATTTGCTCCTTTCATTTGAACAAGTTTAGATGTTAAGTTAAACATCATGAACATAAAAAAAAAATTTTTACCAATTACTTGAAAATTGAGTGGAGTTTGAGCCATTGGTGATTTTTTTTAGCCTTGAAGTTCATGCAACTACCGCCTTCATTTTGGCTTAATTAATTTAACAATAGTAGTAAGTGTTGAAAAAATAGCATAACATGCTATTTTGAGAGCACATTTTGAGTGGGTCCCACTTAAAAAAAGTGAAAAATATTGTAAGGTTCGGATTCTACTTCGTTGATGCTTCAATAGTATAATTTTATTTTCTCAAAATGGTGTTTGGGTGAATGAGAAATTGTCTCTCAAAGTTCACCCTTGAAGATAGAAATTTGAAAGGAAATGAGGCTTATCCCACATGGGAAAAAGAAGTCTAGGAATTAGTGTATATATATAAACACTTAACCATGCATGGGTAAGGATTATAAGGATAGAGGCTCTCTCCACACGCGCGTGCACAGGGGGGCTTGCAAATCCAAGACCGATTTGGTTGAATTCGTGTGCGCCCGCACGTACGCGAATGTCAGCCCAAAATCATCCATGCAAACTTGGCACGTTTTTATTTCCTTTTGAATTTTTTGTGTAACAGTTTCACACGTTTTTGAATTCAAACAAGTGGTAACAGCTTTACAATTATTTCTTGTTGTTATGTAATTCAATTTTTGAATTCGGAAATTGAATTCGGAAATTCAATACAGAGCTGCTATTACATCCTCACATGGCTATAAAAAGGCACTTCCTCTTCTATTTTTGAACACTCCAAAAGCAGCACCAAGAGCACTTGTTATTTTTCTTCCTTCCTTCTTCGTTTATTTTTTCTAATCGAGTTTGTTGCTGTGGTTCTCCGGAATTTTCATCTTGTGCTTGACCGGAAATTCATGCTCGTTGTATCCTGGGAAACAGATACCAGCAGACCTTAAGCACTACAAGAGGCGGTAAATCTGTTTTAAGGAAACTGTTTTGTACAGGCCTCGGGTTCTTTATTTCAATTCGTTTTCTTTCCTCTTCTGTTCTTCATTTGTTGTTTCCGATTGCTGGTTACATTGTTGTTTAAATTGGCTACAATTTAAATTGTTATCTCACTGTGGATCGTTTTGTTTTGTTACAGTAAGCTCCCAAACCAAATACCATTTTATTTTTTAAGTTCCTTTATTTCTTAATTAATTTCTTTAATTTTAATTAACCATATCTTCTTGCAAATTATATATATTATATCTCCAGTACTCTTCATTATCTCATGCAAATTTGTATCTTTGTATGTATGTATATATGGTGTGGGTATGTGATTCAAAAGATTCGAGCATAATTTCTCGATGAATTTGATTCCAAATTAATTTACTTTGAATTTTTTGAGATTTTCCTATTAGAAATTTAGATCCCTAGTTATATGCATAGATTGTTGATGACGAGTGGGTGCCGCCCATTTTTATATTCCGGTAGAATATAAAATTAACAACGTGCTCAACTCATCCAAATTCTTTCAAATTCAGCAATTACGCTTCTTAGATTCTTCATCAATCAATTTGATTTCAACACTAGCTTCTTGGGAAATGGCTAGAGAATTCACTTGAGATTTACGTGCAAAGCAATTGTTTAGCAAGTTATACAAGGAGCTCCACTCAGTTTTTTACTTTTTACTTTTTAATTTTCACTAGTTTTAATAGTAAGTTTTAAACTCCTAGTGGGATTAAAATGTTCACAACAATGAGTTTTAAAAAAAGAGTGGACCCTGAATTAAAATAAGTGCAAGTAATTTTATTTTCCCTATCATTTTAATTAACTACATGTTAAAGTTTTTTAGGTACTTAGATTGAGTTTTACTGCCGTGGGTTCCAAAACAACCTGGTTTATATGAATGTGGTTACTATGTCACACGCTTTATATGAGGGATATTACTGTTGATCATAGTTTGTTGTGCAACAATGTAAGTGATATGTTTTGTGTCCATTTTTTGTTAATATTTTATGTCCATCATATTTGTTATTAAATCATTTGGCCATTTGCAGTTTAACAACAAATCAGTGTACACTCACGTAGAAGTGGATGAGGTATAGTATGAATGGATGAATTATGTCTGAACACTCATATACGGAGAGGAGATGTTTATTAAATGCTTCGGTTAGTTTGGATCTGTTTTGAGTTTTGATGTTCATTTACTTGGCTGTGTTAGGTTGGTTTGAGAGCAAAATTTTGATATGTCAATATAATGTATGATTGTTTTAAGTTGAACTTGTATATATATTGGATTAGATTGGTTTGGTTTTGATGGAACACTGCATTTTTAGAAATTTTGAATGTGATGGTAGTATAGGACTACATTTATTTTAATTGAATATTGTGTTAGCTTATATGCCTATAAAATATTGATTTTGATAATAACAAACCACATATTTTGGATAGATAAAAAATTCACATTATGCTTTTATAACAAGAAAATGATTTTACCAAATTAATTATTTTCAAGATATGGACTAAAATGAAAAAGTTTGATTTTTAATAAGTACTGTTTTGAATTCTGAATTTGGACCTATTTACAAATAGTTGAAACATTTTGGGCTATACTATAATTTTCACATAATTGGGCCATATTATAATTTTTAAAAATTTTGGGATTAACATACATTATTTATAATTTCTGAAATTGGACCGTTTTGTAAAGTTTTGTGATATTTTCAGTCATAGTATAATTTTATAAAGGTTTGGGGTAAAATTATAATTTTAAAAAATAATTGTTTCACTGTAGTAAAGTGGCTAACCGGATTTGACAAGCGGCCAGCCATATTATGGGTAGAAACTCTTTGGATTGAAAGCGGCTAATCAGATTCTAAAAGTGGCATGTTGGATGTTCTAAAATTCAAATATTTGTTGTAACGATAATATAAAAGCAGCTAACCGGATTCACAAAGTGGTAAGCCGGTTATCACAAAAAAGTCAGTGACAGCTAATTTTCTTCTTCAAATATAAAATGGCTCAAATTAAATTGATTTCAAGTTATGCAACCATTAATATTTTGAGCTATTTCTCTGCAAATTTAAAAGCATAAACTTTGTATATTCATTTCAATTGTTCACACATATTGGCTTTCATTTGTATTCAAATACATAGTGTGAGAGAAAATTTTATAATCTTTTTTGTAAAATCAAATTGAGAGGTTGTAAGTGTTGTGATACACTTGGGTTAAAAGATTGAGGATAATCTCTTATTGTGAAGGTTCATTGACACTTTGGAAGTCAATTGTAAGCATTTGAAATCTTGGGAGACTTAGATAGTGAAATCCTTAATCTCGGTGCGCTTGGAGGCGTGGACGTAGGCGGAGATTGCCGAACCATGTAAAAATTCTTATGTTTGTTTTCTATTCCCTTACTATTTTATTATTGTGATTTATTAAATTTATTGTTTTCGATTCCATTAAGGCATTAGATTGAATTGTTGTGTGGTTTGCTTAGCTTAAGTTTTAAAATCCTAATTCACCCCCCTCTTGGGTTGCATAACTTGTATTTCATATTGCATCTAGTCTAATTACTAGAAGTGTGAATCTAGTGGAATTTGGTTTGGTTTTTTTTATGTTCTCCATAATTTCACTTGCATTTATTTTTATTGCATATGTTTACTTGCATTTGATTGCAGTAGAAAACTATGTTTGGTTTTGTGACATTTGATGGCAGTTTGGCTGTTCCTAGTGTTGATTTAAGATTGTTCTTGTTGTACTGATGTTAATTCCGGGTGCTTGAATTAGCTAGTGTCGCTAGCTTATTCAGATGGTTGACTTAAGCGGTGTTGCTGGTTGATTCAGATGGCTGACTCAAGTTGTTCATCTAAGAATTGTAATTCTAAAATTAAGAAGCAAATTAAGAATTAATGAAGTATTCATTTAACTATAATTGTTGTAGTTATTATATTTCATAATTGAATTATAATCTATGAAAATTGTGGATGGATTTGAGAATTATTATGACGAATAATATATATATATAGATAGATCTTTCTATTTATATAATAATATAAAGAGTATATTTCAATTCCTTCAAAAAAAAATTGGCACCAATTTCAATAATTCTCGCTAAATAATAAAAATGATTTTATTTACTGCCAAAATATATCTTAAAAAATTTCAGTTATTCTCGCCAGATTCAATAAAAATAATTTTTAGGAATTATTATTTAATTAAAATAATTAAATAATTTTATTATTCCAATTATATATGTCATGTTTATATGATAGACAATAGTCATAAATGGGGAGTCTTTATGACTGATATTAATCATGCATGAAATTTTTTTATTAAAGTAAAAATGACAGAATCGTGATAAACAGTATATCATGCATAACATGACATATAAAAACAATCATCTTATTTTCTTGGCACCGAAATCAATGACGGTCACTCAACTATCATGCTATAGGGCAAATGATGGGTAAAAACTGTCATAAAAGCCTTTTTTTGTAGTAGTGAAAAAATAAGAAATGAAGGGAAAAAATATTGGAAGAAACTTATTACGGTAATACATTATATCATTGTTGCACATCTATCTATTTATATAAAGTTGAGACTACAAGAGGTGATGTGACATCACCATTTCGCATATTTGTATATTCTCTATTATCTAATAAATAGAGAAAAATTTCTTTCACATCTGACTTTTCATATTCTCATAATTAATTTGACTGTTATTACACAATTAATATGTAACAGTTCATCAAAAGACCCACTATCTTCTCTAATTGAAACATTCTTAATCATAAATTAAACAATAATTTATAAACATTTTTAATCACTCTTCTCCTATGCCTCACCTTAATTTATAAATAGTAACAAAAAATATAATATCCCATGTAAACATAAACACAACATAAAATAACAGAAAATAACAATGGCTCTAAAACATGTGTTTTTCATTTTGACCCTCACTTGTCTGATCATGGCAAATATTGCAAATGCAACCAGCAGGAATGATCGGCTCAACAACAATATGAAACCAGGCTACGATCTTGCAACAAGACTTGAAACTAGCGGAGGCTTAACAGAGTGTTGGAATGCGTTAATGGAGCTAAAATCATGCTAAAATGAGATTGTTATATTCTTCCTTAATAGTCAGGCTAATATTGGCCCTGACTGTTGCCGCACTATTGATATCATCACCCGTAATTGTTGGCCTGCAATGCTCACCTCTCTCGAATTCATTGTCGAAGAAGGGAACATACTAAGAGGTTACTATGATGAATCTTCTGCTCCTTCTCTAGGTGGCCTCGCGGTGATATATCAGCCTTAGGTTTCTAAGGTTTTGGCTTAGATAAGGTGCATCTATGGAACTTCCATTTTTGTGGCGTTAATTTAGCTAATGCAATTTTAAATAATTAAAAAAATCTTTTTGGTTTTACCTTTGCTTTATTTTTTTCATTTTTTTGGAAGTCTTGCCTCTTAATCGAATAGAATAAATCGTTAAATAAGAAAAAAAGAATAATACTAAATTCTTTTTTCAAAGTTGCACAAAGTGCGATTCTATTTTCTAGTTGTTTATATAAAAAAAAATAAGCTAACTAAAAGCGTAAAAAAATTGATTGCTAGCTACACACAACAGTAAAGAAAATTGCTGCTAGTAAGAGAAATTTGACTATCTAATTACGTTTATTAATGTAGCAGAATAATTTTCCATAGCCTTTGTCAAATTTCAACATCTCTTTTTATTTTTACATAAATTCTGAGCTTCCTTTCTTATTTATTATTTCCTCTCTCTCATTTCCCTCAAACTTTTTCAGTTTTGTTGAATGAAATAGAAGTGGAAGGAAATTATCTAAACCAATATTGTTAGTGTAAGAAAGTACGCAAGTGAATTTATATTACGAGAGTAAATCTAAACTGAAATGAAAATATTTATATGTCACACAAGAAAATTATTTAAGTTGAGAAAGTCTATAGAAAGAGAAAGCAAACATCAATTAAGGAGAAAAAAAAAGTTCCAATGAGTTTTTTGATAAATAAATGAGTTGATACTACTCCAATTAAAGTGAGAAAGAAGTTTTATTAGAGTTTTCAAGGGGATCTAGCATCACTGCATCACTCGAATTTAAAATATCCAGGCTTCAAAAATTTGTGGCCTAGGCCAGAACTAGGCTCAATTCCGGTCTCGGGCTTTTCCTGGGCCCGGATTTGAGTCAACAACGGCCGGGCCGGGCTTGGCTCCAATGTTAAGGCCATTTACAATTTTCTAAAGAAAAGCGGTGAATGCGAAAATTGGTAACAAAAGACAGGCCGAAAAGTAATTGTATAAACAAACGACTCCACTTGCACGGGAGTCTTGACCATAGCTTGTCTCAACTCTCTATCTCTAAAACGAAGTATAAAGAAACAGATAAACAGAAACAAATAGCAAATTAGCATTATCAATCAGTGTCTCTTTAATAGACGGAGCATTGCAGCAAGCAACAACAATGGAGTCTGCGTTATCTTTATCAACTACAACTACTACTTTGACTCTCTTCACCATCTCGAAAGCCCGCCATTTCCTCAAAAGAATCCCAACGGCTAATCGAATTCGGCCGCTCACTTCCATTTCTACTCAAACCTTACCCTTTGCTTCTCTCACAAGGAGGAATTTTTCCGCCGCGCTGCCGCCACACATACGATGTCGTTTGGAGTGCATGTCTAGCTGCGCGGCGTCGTTTGGGGCCGCTGGTGGAAGTGCCGGAGGAGATGTTGGCGGCGGCGGCGGAGGCGGCGGCGGCGGCAATGGTGGATCGGATGGTGGAGATTCGAAGTCGAAATTGGGCGGCAGAGGAGGTGAAGAGCTATCGGCGTTGTCCTCTGATGTTATTATACTGGATGTCGGGGTATGAATTCCCTTTCTTTCTTTCTACATTGACGTTCGTTTAAGGTTTTAATAATGTACTGAAGTTAGCTTCAATTTCTTGTAGGGAATGACATGCGGGGGATGTGCAGCCAGTGTCAAGAGAATACTAGAGAGTCAAGTAAGTCTTTTTCTTTTCTTTTTTTTTTTTTTAATTTTTATCAAGTAATTAATTTAAATGAGATGAAAGATTTTGAAACTAGATTCTTACTGTGAAAAACTCCAAGCTGGTGACATTAATTTAAATCGAACATAGAATTGCAACGACATGTCTCTTGAACAAATTGTAGTGAAAACTAATCCAAAGTTATCTCATTTCATATTGAGATGCAGCCACAAGTTTCTTCTGCTAGTGTTAATCTCACAACAGAGACAGCAATTGTATGGCCGGTATCCGAAGCCAAAGTCATACCAAACTGGCAACGCCAGTTAGGAGAGGCACTTGCAAAGCATTTGACTAGTTGTGGTTTTAAGTCCAGTCTTCGAGGTAAGAATTTTATGAGCATCACCATTTTTGTTTTTGTCTCTTGACTATGATTGGCATACACCTTATCACCAACCAAAATAATTTACTAAAAAAGTTTGTTAAACTCCTGTAATCTATTAGTTTACACCTATAGAGAAGTCAATGCAGAAGAGAAAGATCTTTTAGATAATGTATTAGAACTTAACAATCGTTAGTAACATTGCATGTTCTTGACATTCTTGACTTTTTTGACTTGTTCAAATGCTGTTACTTGGGATTCCGGTTCTGTTAGATCCGCAGTCCTGTGAATATTGGTAGAACTTTGATGAGTATCTAGAAAAAAGGCTTACTAATAGCATCTTGCTTCCCTGGCTTTTAATTGTTGTTTATCCATACGATTCATGTAGTAGTCCTAGCAGAGGAGAACAGTCCATTGGTGAATATTGTCACTGTAGACATGTTTATGGTCCATAAACTTGCATGTGTGCATCTTTTTGAACATATATGCTGGTGAGTATCAGCTCTAAAATGTCTGCTTCCAAAGTATGGTTCTCAGGATGCTGTCTTTTACCTTTTAATTTTCTGGTGACTATTGTGTAAAACAGTTATTTTGAGTTTCATTTGTCAAAGTATTGGACTTCATGTTAATCTTTGTTCATGTTGTAAATGCAAGGATAGCCAATTTCAGGAAGTTTAAGTGGTATAGGTTATGAAGCTTCCACTTGTAGGAGATGGAAAAATGATAGGCAAATTGTCAATTTTTTAATGTACAACAAAGAGTACACAAGTTGTTTGTCATATCATGTGTATATCAGATCAAAGAACAAGTTTGTTGTTTTTTTTTTTCCTCCAAATTTTTGGGTATCTTTATCAACTTATGCATTAGAGCAGCTCTATCTGTGACTTAGAGTAGATGTAACATAGTTAAATATACAGAGGTTTTCATGTGACTTATGTGAAGCTTGGTCGGTAACTGGCAGGTGAGGGAGCTATTGAAGGAGATATTTCACCATAATAATGCAAAAGATAATTTTAAGGAGAAATCATAGTTCTTTGTGGTATGTCTGTAATTTATTGAGTTTAATTGCAAAAGATTGTTGCAAATGTCATTCCAGTATTTGAGATGTCGAAAGATAGGCCACAGAGTCATTATTAATTCTACAATTTCTCCCTTTAATAGGTGAGTTGCAGCAGCTACTTGGGGTGGATTGTTGGAATGGAAGTCTGGTGCTAGGGAGCCATTTGCTTTCTAGAATTTATTCTCCTCAATCCAAGTTTAGCAAATTTTTAAGTGATTGACAGGAACTAAATTTTTTATTCTTGAAAAGTTGATTGTAGATTATTTTTGAGAGTTGATACTACTCTCATCTTGTATTTTTCAATGGGAAAGTTGATATTGGTTTATATGAATATGATCATTATAACATATCTAGTATATTTTCATCCTTTTGAAGTTTGTGCTCTGCCCTTCTCCAGAGGTTTTGTATAAGCTTTTCCGTTTGGTAAAAATCATCTTTGTCATTTTATGCCTGTGTAGTTCTTTTCCTTCCGTGATAATTGTAGAGGTACTAAGTGTTGTAGTCTTTAGAAAACCACTAAAAATTTGAGCTACGTGAAAGCTTCCTTTCAACTGAACATGCTATCACTATTATAGATTGGATGTTCAGGAAAAGTTTTCCTGGTTGAAATTTATTATGCAATTGATAATTCTAATCTTTCTTCAATTGTAGATGTCATAAAGTTGTCTAATTTTTTAACTTTTGACCCTGGCTTGGAAATTCATGTATTTTCGTTATGATTTGGTTATAAATTTCATTGCATTTCTATGCTTGCACTTGTTTCCTTTTCAATTCTTTATTTTTTATTTTTTTTAACTCTCTTCCACCTTTTTTTTTAGATCATACCTTTTAGTGTAAATCTGAGAAATACGACTTTATGTATTTCAAAAAATTGTTAGTAAGTCTGATTTCTGGCCAAACAAATTAATATATTGAAAAATGAAAGTAATATAACTGAACCTTCAGTAGCTAATAAAATTTTATTCTTGTAAATTATCAAATAAAATAAAGAAATATTTCTTGAATTTGATAGCACATTCATTGTAAATGTTAATGGTATTTTTGTTGGTTACAGGACATTCATTGTGGCAAGAAATGATTTATGTCTTTGTGGAGCTAGAATAGGTTTTCATTGTGGGTGATTTTGCATTAGAAGTTCTGTTCACCTCTTGTTAATCTTGGTTATGCCTGTGTTCGTGGCTGTTTCTTCGATTATGGCAGGGTGATAACCAATTCATTTGATTTCCTGATGTTTTGGATTGATTGTCTCCTTTCTATTTTGGTGTACCCTAGTATTAAAGCAGTTGCGTGTAATTCTTAGCCAGAATTTGGACATTATTGCACCTTCCTAATGCCATACAATATCCATAAATGGGTTCTGGTACCTGGGTGGAAAGTTTTGCATTGAACCAAAGTATTATTTATTTTATTGTATGTTTAATATCCTGAACTGGTTTTAACTTCACTCATGTGTTTCGAATTTGAAAGTGACTGTATTCTTATATGGATTTATACCGTAAATCCTTTTTCTTCTTGTAATAACCATTGTAGCTGGGTTTAGTTTATTAAGTGTTTGCACTTCTATTTACCCATCTGAGTAACTGCTCAATTGCTTCTCTTCTCCTTTTGACAGATATGGGGACTGATAATTTCTTCAAAGTATTTGAAACGAAGATGCATGAGAAACGTAATCGCTTAAAAGAAAGTGGCAAGCATCTTTCCTCAACTTTTTTCTTTGTTTTTCTTTTTGATGAAAGTTACATTATTATGCTGTGATAGAGGCTGAGAAAGAAATTTGTGGCTAATTGCTCTACATTTGTTAGGTCGCGGGCTTGCTGTCTCCTGGGCGTTATGTGCTGTATGCCTTGTTGGGCATCTCTCTCATATCTTAGGAGCCAAGGCATCATGGATCCACGTATTTCATTCCACAGGATTCCATCTTTCCCTGTCTTTGTTTACATTGCTTGGTCCTGGGTTTCAACTTATTCTTGATGGCGTGAAAAGCCTATTTAAGGGGGCTCCAAACATGAACACATTAGTCGGTCTTGGAGCTGTATCCTCTTTTACTGTTAGTTCATTAGCTGCCTTGATACCAAAGCTGGTAAGTATGATTCTCGAATCATTCATGGCTTTTGTTCCTTCATTGGAGTTCCATTGCATCAATAATTGAACATGTGTGATGTTTTAGTGTATTCTTTCAGAATTCGTACGATTTGCAGTTTCTTGGTACTCATGTAAATTTCTTCTGATATTCTGATGTGCCAACTTTTCTGTTCCTAATTGTAAACCTTTGCTTGTTTACAAAATGTTTAAACATTAGGGGCTTTTTTAAACATACTTTTATGTTGGCATGTGTTATCATCTACTCTTTGGTAATCATTCATAGGTTTTGCCAAAAAGCTAATTACATGTTTACAAGAATGGGACTGGATGATTTCCAAAACCACGTGAATGCTTAATGTACTAGTAAACACTAAGGGCTTTCGAACATCCGTGTATGATAGTATGTGTCATCATCTACTCTTTGCTGCTAATCATTAGTAGGTATTGGTGAATAACTTGTATTTCTATACATATGATCATAATACAATAGTACAAATATATAGCTTTACAATGAACTAATTTAGGAAACTATCCTAGCTAATTGAGGAAAGTATCCTAGCTAATTGACAGCTATACATGCAGCTATTCTAGGAAACTAGATCAATTCTAATAACTCTATTTTTGGTACAATTTCCTCTGGTTTGAATTAATATCTTGCAACACTCCCCCTCAAGCTGGCTTGTAGATGTCTTCCATAGCTAGCTTGCTGACTAGTAGTTCGAAATGTCCCTTGTGTAGTCCTTTGGTGAGTATGTCTGCTATCTGTTGTGCGGTTGGTACATAGGGAACACATATTACCCCACTTTCAATTTTCTCCTTGATGAAATGCTTATCAACCTCAATATGCTTAGTTCTATCATGTAGAACTGGATTGTGGGCAATAGAGATGACAGCTTTGTTATCACAGTAAATCTTTATGGGAAGAGACACTGGAATCTTTAAATATGAAAATAGTCTCTTTATCCATATTGCCTCGCAAATACGATGTGCGAGTGACCTGAATTCTGCCTCAGCACTACTCTGAGCCATAATGCTTTGTTTTTTGCTCTGCCATGTAACGAGATTTCCCCCAATAAAGGTGCAGTAGCCTGAAGTTGATCGCCTGTCAGTTGAGCTACCAGCCCATTCTGCATCTGTATAGACTTCACTTTGAAGGTTGTCTCGTTTCCAGAACATAAGACCCTTTCTAGGGGTTCCCTTTAGATATCTTAGTATCCTATAGGCTGCATCAAAGTGTTCTTGTCCAGGTGAGTGCATGAACTGACTTACCATGCTTACAGCGAAAGCTATATCAGGACGCGTTTGTTACAAGTAGATCAATTTCCCAACTAGTCTCTGAAATTTCTCCCTATCAATCACATCTTCAGCTTTAGCAGGATTAAGTTTTAAGTTGACTTCAATGGGAGTCTCAGCAGCCTTACAACCCAGAAAACCTGTCTCTTTGAGGAGATCAAGAATGTATTTTCTATGGTTTACAAAGATACCTTCCTTCGATCTTGCAAATTTCATACCAAGGAAGTATTTTAGCACACCCACGTCCTTGATCTCAAAATCTCGTGCCATTTTCTCCCTAAGATCTGCCAACTCTTTAGGATCATCACCTGTTAGAATTATATCATCCACATAGACAATTAGTATTGATATCTTACCACTCTCTGAGTGTTTATAGAACATTGTATGATCCGCTTGGCTTTGATTGTAGCCATAACTTTTCACAGCCCTTCCAAAACGTTCAAACCACACCCTTGGAGATTGTTTAAGGCCATATAGGGATTTTTTAAGTCTACAGACTTTGTTTTGACCGAACACCTTCTCAAATCCTGGTGGTGGACTCATAAACACTTCTTCTTTTAAATTCCCGTTCAGAAAGGCATTCTTGATATCTAACTGGTGTAATGGCCAGTTATAGTTTGCAGCTAAGGATAATAGTACCTGAATGGAATTTATTTTGGCGACAGGGGCAAAGGTTTCTTGGTAATCAACCCCATGTGTTTGAGTAAACCCCTTAGCCACGAGTCTGGCTTTAATTCTCTCTTTACTTCCATCCGCCTTGCACTTCACTGTAAACACCCATTTGCACCCAACTGTTTTTTTATCCATGGGTAGGTCAACAACTTCCCATGTCCCACTTTTCCTCAGAGCATTCATCTCTTCCATCACTGCTGATTTCCAATCAGAATCATTAAGTGCTTCTTGAATGTTTCTTGGCACATGCAGGTTAGAGATTTTAGATATAAAGGCATTGTGTTTTTTCGAGAGTTATAGGATAGATATTTGGACACAGGATGAGAAGTACAAGAGCGTTTTCCTTTTCTGATTGGTATTGGAAAATCATAGTTATTAGAATTGTCATCAAGCATAGGATTGACAGTAGGTTCAGATATTTCATCAGGATTAGGAACAAGATTATGTGAAGAAGTTTCTAGAGTACCTGTATTTCTTTCAGATTCTTCACTCAAGAGTGTTTGGTTAGCTTTGTGCTAAAGGGATAATAGGTCTCTTTCTCCTTGTATGGTTCCTCCTTGAATAAGTAAGAAGCTCTCTATCTTGTTCCTTGAGAACAGAAGGTAGTATTTCTGCCCCTGCCACAATCTCAGCAGTGTTTGGCAAAATAGTCTTGGTATCACCAGTTTCAAAAACAACATTAGGAATAGCAATTTCCTTTTCATTAAAAAACTCATTTTGAGGTATAGGTTTAGTAATGCAATCTAGGGTTTTAGGCAGGGGATTGGAAATATCATCCCAAAAATTTCCTTCTTTTATTTTCTCCCCCTGAAGAGAATTTTTTTGAAAAAAAGGTTGATTTTCCAGAAAAGTGATATCTATAGAAACAATAGTTTTCCTAGTTTTTGGATTAAAACACTTATATCCTTTCTTATTTGGTGCATAACCAATAAAAATACATTTTTCAGCCCTTGGATCGAGTTTAGACTGGTTTTTATTAGGTATATGAACATAAGTTGTACATCCAAAAATTTTCAGAGGAAGATTAGATTGAATTCGTGATTCAGGAAAATATTTTTTAAAAACAGTCAAGTGGTGTAATGTAGTTTAGAACGCGGGTGGGCATCCTGTTAATTAGATAGGATGCAATTAAAACCGCTTCGCCCCAAAGATATTGAGGAACATTCATAGAAAACATAATAGCACGAGAAACTTCAAATAAATGTTTATTTTTACGTTCAGCAATACCATTTTGCTGAGGTGTATCAACACAAGTAGTTTGATGGTGAATACCTTTTTCTGTAAAAAAAGTTCTAAGATTTTGCTTAAAATATTCAGTTCCATTATCGGTATGAATAATTCCAATTTTAGTTTGAAAGTGGTTTTCAATCATCAAGTAAAATATTTCAAATAAGTTCTGAACCTCAGATTTTTCCTTCATTAAATAAACCCAGCATAGGCGAGTACGATCATCAATAAAAGTCACAAACCATTTTTTTCCTGAAGAAGTATTAATTTTTGAAGGACCCGAAGTATCACTATGGATTAAATAAAAAGGCTTTGAGGCTTGATAAGGCCTTGAAGGATAGATAGTTCTATGACTTTTTGATAAAATGCAGTTTTCACAATGGAATTCAGAACAATTCAAACCTTTAAATAAACTAGAAAATAATTTTTTAAGATAAGGAAAACTAGGATGCCCTAACCTATAGTGCCAAAGCATAATTTGATCCTTAACTTGAGTAGAACCAATACTACTAAAGCCTTGAGCTTCTTTATTCTTAGATTCTTCATCTTCAAAATAGTAGAGACTATCTATCAATTTAGCACTGCCAATCATCTTCCCCGAGTTTTGTTCCTGAAAGACACAGTGGTATTTGGAAAAAATAACACGACAGTTAGGGTCTCTAGATAATTTACTAACTAATAGCAGATTACAGGTAAGTTTAGGAACATGGAGAACATTTTTAAGAGAGATTGTCAAGAAGTTAGGATTTTTCAGTTAGTTTGAAAGTCTTATCAGAATAAAGTTTTAGATAATTAGTTTAGTTTTAAAGTCTTATCGGAATAAAGTTTTAAATTCAAGCTTAGATAAGTATCCTACAATTAGGGGATATCTATTAGGAGTTTGTTTTCTACATTCTATTTAAGTGTAACTTGTAGAATGAATGAAATAAGAAAAATAGTATTTTCAGACTCTAAATATTTACAGAGATGGTTTTAGATAGATTTATCAAACCGTTGCCAGCTATAGGGGAATATGAACCATCTGCTATACGAACTTTTTTATGACCAGAACAATGGGTGTAAGTATTAAATAAATGAGAAAAACTTGTCATGTGATCAGAGGCTCCTGAATCTATAATCCAAGGTGTATGAGAAATAGGTAAATGACAAGAGAGAGCATTTAATTTACTACCTGCTTGAGCAATGACAGCATTAGGTGTACTTAATGATCCTGAGTTAGATTTCAGCAGCTTCAGAAGGTGATCCATCTGCTCTTTGTTAAAGGGGACAGACTCGGCCTCATGTGCAGCAGGAGTACGAGTGAATCTGCCAGCAAGAGAACCCTTCCAATTTGCTGGTTTTCCGTGGATCTTCCAGCAAGTCTCTCGTGTATGCCGTGGCTTATTGCAGTGATCACATCAAACGCGAGACTTTTCATCAGGTTTCTTTGTAGCAGTTCGGCCAGCATTAATACTAGCAGCAAGGGCTGAGTTTTCAATAGTGTTAACGAGATTCCTTTTTCCAAGCATGACAAGACGCCGACTCTCCTCACGGTGTACCTCAGAAAACACTTCTCCAATAGAGGGAAGCGGCTGCCTCCGAATAATCCTGCCTCTAACTTGGCGGATTTCTCCGAGTTTCAGAGTTAACTCATATACTTGAGATTGATTTCCCAAGTCAGAATACATTTGGTTAATGTTGTCCCAAAGCTCCTTGGCCGTGTGATAACACATATAGTTGGAGCTTATGTCCTCCTCCATAGAGTTCACCAACCAAGTCATTACCATCGAGTTCTCTGTTCTCAGCATCCCATGTTGGATAGGTTGCATCATCAGCCGTAGGCTCCTTTGTTTCTCTAGTCAAATGCCCGATCTTGCCTCGGCCACGGATATACATGCGCATAGATTGAGACCAACGCAGGAAATTTTCTCCATTCAGTTTAATGGTAGTGATCTGAATGGAGTGAGATTCCGTGGTTGAAGCCTGGGTTTTAGGCTGCGCAGAAGTAGGTGTTGGTAGGCTTGTAGAGGCATTCTGGGTATGTTCAAGGGTGTTTATAGACTCAGAAACAATGTTGGACATGATGAAGAGGTAGGACTGATTTTAGGGTAGAAAAGAAAGTAGGAGAACGGCTAGGTTTTCTGCAGGTAAGAGAAAGGGCAGAACAGCAATAGGGTTTCAAGGAATTAAAGGAATTCCTGCTCTGATACCATATTGGTGAATAACTTGTATTTCTATACATATGATCAGAATACAATAGTACAAATATATAGCTTTACAATGAACTAATTTAGGAAACTATCCTAGCTAATTGAGGAAAGTATCCTAGCTAATTGACAACTATACACGCAATTATTCTAGGAAACTAGATCAATTCTAATAACTCTATTTTTGGTACAATTTCCTCTGGTTTGAATTAATATCTTTCAACAGTAGGCTTTGCCAAAAAGGCAATTCGGTGTTTAGAAGAATTGGATTGAATGATTTTCAAATCCTCGTGAAAGCTTATTACACTAGTTCGAACTCAAACTTACTGTTTGTTCTCACCTAGTTATAATTTTTAAGAATTGAGAAATACTTGTATTCTATGCTGTATAGTATGTATAAAGCATAGTGGTGATCTGGCCAGAATCAGAGGACATAGCCCGCTGTCATGGAATTTTATAATTGCAATGAGTGAAAGAAATTTCTAATGCTGTGTAATCGGAAAATGATTTTACCAATAATAGTGTTTTTGGCTTGACATTGGATCACATTTACCTGCTGCATCATCCACTATGTGCCCCAAATTATGGTTTGGGTACTTGGATAAGTCTTGCTATGTTTTGATAGATTATCCAGGAATAATGTTGGCCTCTCTGTCTCATCTCAGGTGAAACATTATTGTAAAACTTGTACTTTCAAAATATGATTTGAGATGAGACATGATTGTAAAACTTGTACTGTCAAAATATGATTATTTTATTTTTTGGGTTTTGTTTTTCTTTTAGTTCAACGAGCAATACTTTCACAAAGCATAAATGGTTACAGTCAAATAATTATAGACGGCAACTTGGATTTTCTGATTGGAAATGGACTTTATTAATTGAATTGGTGTTTCTGCTTTTAACTCTTAAGATATAGCATGATTTTTGCACTAAAAATATGGGCTTGCAGATTTGGCACATGATATTTTGGTTGACACTATGACTCTTTTCAATGGATGACGTTTATGCAGGGTTGGAAGGCATTCTTTGAGGAACCAATTATGTTGATAGCATTTGTTCTGTTAGGAAAGAATCTTGAACAGAGAGCTAAAATAAAAGCCACCAGTGATATGACTGGGCTACTGGGTATATTACCTTCAAAAGCTCGTCTTCTTGTTGGTAATGATGCCAAAGATTCAAGGTCAATTATTGAAGTTCCTTGTAACAGTTTACATGTTGGAGATCACATTGTTGTACTGCCTGGGGTAAGTACAATTAACTCTCATTTTCTTTATGGTTTTATCCTTCTTTTATCTTTTTTTCTAATTTTATTTCAAAATAAGAAACATGGATTTGTTAGTTAAATGAATTGGAAGTACAAAGAGTGAACAACCAGGCGTCGATGCTTGACCTTTTACATCTTTCTTTCTGAATTTTTTGTGTCATGGGGAAATAACCGTTCCCAATTTGCAATACAGATGATATATTTAAGTAAACTATTGAACACATTCATGACCATCATAACATTGTAGCATAGGATCTCAGTATCAACATAGCCCAGTGTAGCATGACAATAATGTTGAAGGAGGTTGGTGGAGTGCTTTGGTGTGCATACATTTACATATTTTTGAAAAATAATAAAATATAATGTAACAAATAACAATTGGTCAAACACAGTGCTGTTGTAGCACTTTTTTCTTCTCACTTAATATAAATTATAGTTTGTTATATAAAAAATGGATCAAACACAAGCTCACGATTTTTTAATTTAGTTAGGGAGGACCTGATCACCAACTTGTTAAACAAATCTGATTTAATAACAACTCAACTCCAGCTCTTGCTAATGATAGTGAAGCTCCAATAGGTAGACTACAAGTTGCTTCAAGTAGCTTCAGTGGGAAAATCTTATTTTCTTTTCATGTTGTGGTCTTTTCATGCAATGGTTTTTTGTTTTCTTGACTTCGGTCTAAATTACTTACTTGTTGTTGACTTTGTTCTTCTGAAGTAATGCTGATTTCAGGACTATGAGTTTGAAAACAGACAATCAATATCAGCTATTATCGAAATGTAAAAGATTGAACGGTTTCGTAGCTTATCACTCTCAAGAAAATCCTTCTATATAGTTGATACTTTCTAATATATAAGATCTAACACTTATTTCTTCTCATTACAGTTATCATCTACATGTATGTATAAAATTTTTCATACCAATGACCAATCCATCAAAATTTCTCTTACAATAATAAAATAAAAATGTAAGAATGCGTTACACAACTAGCTAACCTTGTTTGCATTTTTTAAGTACAAAAATAACATAAACATAATTCTTTTAATATCTATAGCATGAATTATTTAAAATTAAAATTAAATTGTAGTTTATTCTCAAGGTTCCTTTGCTCCAATTTATGATTAGAAAAACTCTTAGTTCACATAGTTTTAGGATGTCAATATAAATTATCTTTTATTCAACATTAGATATTTATGTGAAATTGCATATGAAAATGCTGGTTTTCAGATACTTTTAGCTGTTAGAAACAACTAAGTCCTTATTTTAAAATGTTACGGTATGTATATTTACATATATATATATATATATAGATACATACATACATACATGCTATGTAGACTCATGAATTTGAATTTCACATCAATTAATAACTACTAATATTTTAGTTAGAAAACAAACGCTGCTCACTGCTGGAATCCTCTTAAGCATGTTTTTCTGGTGTTTTAGGATCGTATCCCAGCAGATGGAGTTGTCAGAGCTGGTAGAAGTACTGTTGATGAGTCAAGTTTCACAGGGGAGCCATTGCCAGTGACCAAAATACCCGAGGTAATGATTTTCATTTACCAGTAAATATTTTTCTTACTCTTAAGACTCAAGCTACATACCGTTGTATCTTTCTCCTTTTGTTTTTTAATACCTTGGTAAATTTTCTGTGCCAGAGTGAATTAGCCGCTGGAAGTATAAACCTTAATGGAACACTTACAGTTGAAGTGCGGAGACCAGGGGGCGAGACTGCAATGGGAGATATTGTTCGTTTAGTGGAAGAAGCACAGAGTAGGGAAGCTCCTGTACAACGATTGGCTGACCAGGTTCTTCTTTCAACTTTTTTACTATGTATAAGTCATTTTGTTTTAGTAGTGCTAAGGAATTCTGCAAGATTTAGAATTTTCATTTTATAATATGAATTATTGGCATGTTGGGTTGTGTTGCAATGCAATTTTCCTAAATTTTCAGCATTCAAATAAAATACACTTAATATCTAAAATGGCATCTTAAGAGGATGTAGATCCTTGAATGTGGTCTTTCGCTTGGATTTATTTTTTGTGGGGAAAAGGACATCTAGACCTCCTAAATACAAAGAAATATACTTCAAGACTCCTATGGTTTTGAAAATACCTTGAGAACCCGAGTAGACTCTTTAAGTTGTATGGTTTATCAACTTTTATGTTGTATTTACCAATATATCCCTCTAACCAACTTTAATATTTAATTGTTCTCTTCAAAATTAATAGAGGTATAACAAATCAACTTTTCTTCAAGGTAATAATATTGTTGCTTAGCTTCGAGGGGGCAGCCCAGTTCAGTTGGTTGAGTGCTCGGGATCTGGTGCTTGGCTATATCGAGGTCTTAGGTTTGATCCCTCTGGTGAGCTTAAAAATTCCACGGTTTGTGGTCTCATGGGTCATAGGGTTGGGGAGCCTTACTGACCCTCCAATTGTAGGGCCTAGCCGGGGGGACCCGTGGTCTGGGTCAGTGTGGGAGTCTGGGTTACACACACACACACACACAGAGATATAGAGAGAGAGAGATACATTAGTATATCTGTTGTTGCTTGGTATGGTTTCTTATAAAAAAAATAATAATATTAATAATAATATTGTTGCTTGGTTTGTAAGAATAAAAATAGATAAAATTTTATCCTGCTTACATTTGTACAGGATTTGGCTGTCTTTTTCGGGTTAAATCAGACATTTGCGGATTGATACTGTTTTGTATAGCTTTGATAGATCGTGGTTGGATACCTGGTCCACTACCCACATTCAATATGTCTGTTATATATTAATATGCGTACTTGTAGTTCTTATAAAAAAAATGATTAAATTTTATGACTCATAATTCATATTAAATCAAGTATTTATGGTAATGATTATTTTCTCTATACTTTAGTATGATAAATAACAGTGCGTGCCAATTGGCATAACTGGTAAAACTTCTTGGGTGTTATAAGAGATATGAGGTTCGAACTTTGTCTCATGGATAGGATGAGGATTTAATTAGTACTTTTGTAATAAAGATTGATACATGAAATGTTATCTATTTATGAAAGAATTTTTATTAATATGTTTATGTATATTTTATTTATGAAAAATAATAAATTTTGAATTTCATGATTCACTGAATTGTTGAGTCGTTTTCTACAGTGAAGCACCAGAGGGAGGTAAATGTGGTGAAACCTGTGGCAGCCATTGTAATGCTGCTTTCAGTCACCGATGAGTTTCAGTGTACATTGACGGCATCACAGTGGATGCCATGGGTTTTGCCTCATTTGACCTTCCATTGCTTTGTACTTAGATCTAGAAAATCTGGGGTTTGATAGTGTCACTTGTGTGCTGATTTGACATTGTCTTGCTAGTGCACGACAGAGTTTTTTGATTTTTGATTTATTTTGTTCACTTATAAAATAAGTAATTAATTATTGAGAACTGTGTCACATGTATTGTTACGATACGTTAAGTTATATAATAGTAAGAATAATACAAATTTTACAATTCCCTCATGATTTTCTTAATTGATTTTGATGAGTAGCTGTTAATTGTTCGACTTGATTGAGATGGCGCTACATCATGGCAGCACAGTGGCTGCCTTGTGTTTCGCCACAATTGACCCTCCTCCATTGCTTCATTTTAAAAATGACTATCCTATAGCATAGATCAGAAAATACCCTCCTGACTAAACTGACTGAACTTATTTATGGGTTGGGTCTTGTCAGATATTTTTGTATCATGGCTCCTTAAATAAATTTGGCCATGCTTAAGGGCAATGAATGTCTTTTTCCAATTGTGCTGCCTGCTGTGCTGGCAAAAATGTCAGCTAGCATGCTAGGGAGTTTTGAAATAAATATATCATATTGATGCTACAATGACTACTATACAAAACTTTGCAAGTACTAAATACTATTTTTGCCTGCATGGATTGGATCTATTAATTGTATTGATGTTGTATAACATCACTGAATGAGAAAGAGGAGTAATTGCTGCAATTTGTTCGTGTTATGGATACAACATTGCTGCAATTATTGAGTTTTGACTTATATTTGAATTCCCTCCCATTTTCTCTTGTTTTCTTTTATCATTCTATAGACTCGAATAGCAATATTTTGAAGTAACTTTACAGTTATGCACATGATTGTGATAGCACGAAGAGGTATGCGATGACTGAGGACATTGTGGTTGTACAAACAAGGGGAGTTTTTTATTTTTTTTTTAAAAGAAAGATCCAAGAATTCTTCTGATTCTAAGTAGCTGCATTGGAAGTAAAAGATGTTATATACAAGTAAAAGTTGTTTAACTAATCTTGGTGTCTAAAACTTATAGCTGGTTAGTTAAATCATTGAAATCTCTTTTGAGTATCAATCATTGTTTTTGTGGATTTGTAGTCCCATCAATCATTGTACATCTCTCTTATAATACTTCTCATTTTCGATGAACAAATTAATTCATAGAAACCTTACATGATGATTTATATTTTGCAATTGAGTGCTAAGAAAGTAATTTCATTGTAAAAGTAATATGTTCATGTTGTTTGAGTTGGGAGGAGAAAAGAAACTACTGAAAAGACTGAACATTTTGCATCTGTTATGTCATAGAATTATATTTGTTGTGAGCCCAGAAATCTTCTGTTTTCTCTTTTTTGCACTTGCGTTCTTATGCTCTTAGATTAAGGGAGTCCCAATTCAGGCAAAAAATGGTGCACAGAAGGAATTCTTGATTGGTAAATCCATCGTCAAAAGGTCGAGTGTCAATCATGCTTTCCTAAAACGTTAGCAAGACAAAGTCTAGGGAGTTAGTGTTGCTAAATACTTCCTAAAAGCCATAAAAGTAATTAAAAAAGGTAGTTGCCTATTTTTAAGAGTCTATTCACTGCAATCCGTTCAGGCAGTATATATTCGGTATTTTCAAAAGGATTTTAAATATTCTACTCATTTTAGGCTACCCTGAGTTTCTTTTTAAGAAATCTAGCTTCACGGGTGTTTAGAATCAGTCCTGGTTAATTGGGATGGTAGGATGATCTTACTTTATGGTTGGCTAAAGTCCTCAGTCTTTTACCAAACTGAAGTTATCATCAACTTGATTGATACTTAAGGACTTTGTTGGTATTAATTGCAACGCAATTTTTTTAATTTTTTTTATTTAAGTTTCATTTCAGGTTTTCTTGACTTTTGGTAATCCATGAACATCTTTATCCTTTTTGCTTTTTTTTACAAGGCATTATAAAATTAATAAGGAAAATATTTGAAAGATATAAATACTGATAGTGATTGGTTGTCTGATCAATTTAGCATGGCAAAAGCTTTGAAGAATTAATTGAGTTTAGTGAATTGGCTGTGCTTGTTGACATTTATTTTGTTAGCATTGAGCGTATTTATTTGGTGGAATACCGTTAATGTTTATTTTTTGGTTTCCCAAGGTATCTGGGCACTTTACTTATGGAGTAATAGCACTATCAGCTGCGACTTTTGTGTTCTGGAACTTGTTTGGTGCACGAGTTCTACCAACTGCTATCCACTATGGAGGTCCAGTTTCACTGGCTCTACAACTGTCTTGCAGTGTTCTGGTACTGTACTTGGGGGTTTAACCCTCACAAAATTTCTTGACTGTCCTGATATAATGATTGAGTTGCTAATTCATTTAAAAAAAGATCCATTAGTGTTTTGTCTACGGTTTTGTTTCCAAGTATATGGTTCTTGTTCAATTTTTCTTAATTATTATTCTAGAAAAACCAAGTTAACCAAGTTACTTTATTTGAGTTAGTTGTGATTTTAATAGTGAATGATCATTAGATGTGATTTTAATAGTGAATGATCATTAGATTCTATTTGTTACGTAATGGATTTAAAGATGAATTTGTTTTCTTTTTAAAAAGGCAAAGAAAGGAGAATTAGAAAGCGATTAGGGAGGTTGGGTAAGTGGAGGAAATATGTTGGTGGCAGAAATCCAAGATTATTTAATTGAAAGCAGAATTTTTTCCCCCCTTCGAAAAGCTGATTAATACTTACAAGGTTCTAGTTTTGTTGCAAGCTGCTGATTGTAAAACATCTTAAATCATAATATTCAGATTAGCATGTAGAACTTTATTGAAGTCGTTTATTGAGTATGGTTTGGCAGCCTTATATATATGGAATGAATCCTTCTTGTCTTAGCTGCTTAGATTCAATTTGGCACTGAGGGAGTTTGAAGAAGACTTTAAAGCAGCTTTGGGTTCAAGTGTTTGTAAGGCTTGCTGTCCTTATAGGTTTTCTATTGTTTCTTCCACATTATTAATGTTGTATAAATAGACTTGTATAGATGTATTGGTAATTATAAATGAGAGCTAGTTCTTGAAAGAACTAGAATCATACTGGGAAAGAACAAAGGACCACTACATATTGTATATTTATCAGCTACATATCTGAATGATTACAAGAAACAACTTTGGCTTTATTTAAAGAACTCTGAAGAATAAGAAAAAGAACCCAATGCTCACGGCATTAAACTAAAACCTTCACTGAGTTCATAAAGAAAAAAAAAATGTCTCAAAATTTTATTGTCATAGAGACTGTATTGATTACTGAAATCAGACTTTATTCCACAACAGCCTCTAGTTTTGCATTTCATTTTATTTTACTCTTGCAAGATCACTCAAAAATAGCACCACAACAAACCCATTAATGATAAGCCACATGAAACTGGCATATTCCAAAATATTTTTGCAGCCTCAATAATTATACCACAATCTATTTGCTTAATTGTAATCTATTAGTTGATGATTAATATTTCCACATTTCTTTTGTACATTGTAGAGAAAGGAGAGAAGCATATGCATGGTTTCTGTCCTTGAATATCTCTCTTGTATAAGTCCTGCCTTTTGCTAGTACCTGGTTTATTCAAACCTCACATAAAGTGTGGTGTTCCTAATCACTTTAGCCAGCAAAAAGCTGTTGCAAGATTGATCTTCAATCAGCAATGTTATGTTGGATTTGTAACGGAAGCTACTCTAAGAATTCAGCAGTCACATTTTCCTATCTTGCTGTAACTCATTGATAGTACCATTGGCTTCTATGATGAGAAGAATTGAAAATTCTCTAGAACTTCTCTCTCATTCATGTTTGGAAGTTTTTGGTAACGTCAAAGAGTAAAACGGAAGGCTCCTTGCTTCCATTTTGTACATGTGTTAGTTCAAACCCTTCAATTTTGGTAAGGCAGTAGTGAACCTCTATTTTCTATTTCAGGTTGTTGCTTGTCCATGTGCCCTTGGCTTAGCCACGCCTACAGCTATGTTGGTAATCTCTTTGTAAAATCTGCAGTTATTCCTTTTCTAATGGTGATATGACCAAACTTCTTTTGCAAAATACATCACGACTAACGTTCTCCATTTTCAGGTTGGAACTTCATTAGGGGCAACCAGAGGATTGCTTCTGCGAGGTGGAAATATCTTAGAGAAGTTTGCAATGGTAAATACTGTAGTGTTTGACAAAACAGGGACCCTTACAATTGGCAGACCTGTAGTGACAAAGGTTGTGACTTCTGGCAGCCTGACAGATCCGAATTCAAAGTTGAGTGTTGAAAGAAATTCCCTTCCTTAAATTATTCTGTTCGTGATGTTTCTAAGGTTTTGTAAAATGTTTCTTATGGTGACTAAAGGTCTTAAACATATTGCTAAAATTGCGTAAAATCTTCAAGTATAAACATGTCTTTTTTGTATTAAAATCCAAGGAAAATTTTTTTTTCCTTTTTTATCTGGCTATTTTCTATATTGCAAATGTGAAGTATTTGGCCTAGTAAATTGTGGCCAAACAAGAGAGCATCAGTGGATCTTGTTTTAAATGAAGATTTTGATTTTGGGATACTGTGGCTTTCTTGTACATGAAAAACATGGCAAGAAAAATGGTTGGCAGTAACAAAGAGGTTGAAGGTATGGCTGTGCACATTAGAATAATATGCTTTTATCCTAATCCAAGTTGGGCATTACAAACATGCATTCTCCAACTTGAGAAGTGTTATAGCTTAAATAAGAATTTGTGGGGTGTCATTAGTTGGTGCTTTTTATGATTTTACTGTCATTGAGTTGGCCTTCCATATATGTTTTAATTTAGCACTACAAAAGTCCTGAAAAATTCATCAGTAAACAGTAACAATGTACTTCTTTATGGTCATCTCTGCCTATATGGCTCTTTCTTTTTCTCTGTTAACGGTCTAGAATGTAATTGACCATAAGTTTCACATGGTAGTGATATCCAACAGCACAGTGCGTGGGGCATAGACCTTTGATTTCCAATTGGTATGCTACATAATTATGGAATTTTTTCTTTGAAAGCGACCATATCCACAGTGACCTAGAACATTAACTTTTAGTCGTGATGTATTTTGCAACCATATCCCCTCTTTTTTTAAAAAAAAAAAAAATTCTCTATGCAGGTTAATTATGCTAGTACCATGACAAATATTGACCTGCATTATATTTATACATCCAAAAGCATATAACATCAACATTTTATGATATTAAACTGCAAACTGTGATGCAGACAAAATCCCATTCATCCTTTGTCGGAAACTGAGATTTTAAAGTTTGCTGCTGGTGTTGAATCAAATACAGTTCACCCAATTGGCAAAGCAATTGTGGAAGCAGCTGAGTTCTCTAACTGTCAGAACGTAAAGGTACCTTCTTCTTTTTCCTTTGTGTAATTGTATATAGTCAATGCAATCAAGAACTACTAATCATCTTTAACTATAAGCAGCCATCTTAAAATGATTTCTACCAGTACTGCTAAAACATTGAAGATCATACCTTAATCCTTTAACTATCTTCTAAAGATCATGATGCCTCTAATGTCTGGTTCTTTGGAGCCTTTGGACTCTAGAGCTGCCAAGAAATTGGCTTGCTAAGTTGAGGTATTACTCTGCACTATGCAACAGAAGCCAATTTGTCAAAGTGAAATTTTGGGGACTTAATATTTACTAGTAATATGTCAGAAGAATCCAAATTGACATCTTCAGTGATAAACCTCTATGAGGGTTTTCGATTTTCCTTTTCCATTGTTGATTTTGTAAGGCTGTCACTAGATTAATTTTGAGGTCAAGACATATCATGGGTGCTAGAAATAGCCATGGATTTATTTATCGATATTCAACTTGCAGTGTTTCATAAAGAATTGTTTACCGCTCTGGCTCCTGCTATTTTATGGTATTTGTAGGTATTTAAAACTCCTGTGGTTGCATCTGACCACATATATGACAGACACTGTTGTTCTTAGTCTTCTTTTTCATACTCATTTATTTTGATCCTACAATTAAATATGGAAACAATGATATATATATTTCGAAATTTTCATGGAAGATGTTTCTACAGGTAGCAGATGGAACATTTATAGAAGAGCCTGGGTCTGGCACTGTAGCTATTATTGAGGACAGGAAGGTGTCTGTTGGGACAATAGACTGGCTTCGCAGGTGCTGTCCTTGAGACTATTTCTTTTTAAGTGTCATGGTGTTCTAGATTTGTTTATACAACAATTCATTTCATTGCACTCAGGATAGAACAAGAAAACATTCTTCAGTTAAATTTTTTTGCCAGTACGCATTCTACATTCAAGACATCTGGTACTTGGTTGGATGTATATCTTATTACTCATGCTTTTGATGTCATTTTTTTGTCGGTTTTGGTTAATCTAGCAAGTCAAAACATATTTAAGTGATCAGGACTTCTAGGGTATTATCTCAACTGTAAACAAAGTCACTGAGGTGAATTTATCCTTTTTCTGGCATTATAAACCCAATAGTGGTTAGGATTTGACCATCTAAGGGAATACTCGGATCAGTGTAAAACCCACTGGCTGGGACCTTAGAAATGAAGCCGCCTCTCTCATGATTATGCCAATGCCTTTGGTGAATGAATCCATGACTTCTGATAAGTATATATTACATAAAACTGGAAGCCCCTGCCTTGGGTTTAGAGATTGGTGTGGGACTTCTAATTACAGCTCATGACTGAATCTTTTCTTTCTGCAGTCATGGAGTTGATACCAGTACATTTCAAGAAGTGGAAATGGAGGAACTTATGAATCAATCTCTTGTCTATGTTGGAATAGATAATATGCTTGCTGGTCTTATTTATGTTGAGGATCGGATCAGGGATGATGCAGCACATGTTGTTAACTCTTTATCTAGTCAAGGAATTGGTGTGTACATGCTGTCTGGGGATAAAAAAAATTCTGCTGAGTATGTTGCATCCCTTGTTGGTATTCCAAAGGACAAGGTGAGATATGCCCTTTCTCGTTATTAAATCCTGAATCTTAAGGTTGAGTCCAAGTCTACCTGTTCTTTTGGCATTCGATTTTATAGCCAAAATATAATAATGATAATAATTAATAAAATAATTCAAATATGTGCCTTTTGTTTTTGTTATATTGATTTTTGTTTTCATTTAAATTTTCTTGTTTCTTAGTAGCAAAATTTTAAAGTAATAGAAAGATCATCAATTTCAAAGAGATTTTTATTAAATATGCCTAGGAAACATGTGCTCATAATATGAAGGATCATTGATACAAAATAAAATCTTACTTCTAATGCTAGTTTGATCAGAAATCCATTACTTGGTTAACTGTATCACACCTATTGATCTTCTTTTCTTCGAAACTATGGTAAAATTCCTTATCGTAGCTTATACGTCTAGTTTCTTGGCTTAGTCAGGACTCAGGTGTTAATCCTAATATTTTGTTTCTTATTTTCTCTGCATAATTCGCTGCTAGTTCCTTTTTTTTTTAACTCACTATTCTTTTTCTCGCAATATCTGCTATCTTTCCTTTTCTAGTTCCAATTCTTTATGTCTGGGTGTTTCCCAGTTATTCGAATGACTTTTGTAAAAGTAGAATCTCTTGCACAATAGATTGAGGAAATAATTGGACTATTGGCTTTAAAGATTTAATGAGATACTTAAGAGTTATCGCTCAGAAAAGTTATTTTATCTAGAGAGTAAAGAACTAGACTACAAGAGAATTCAGACTCCATTTTGTTTTGGGAGTGAAAAAAAGCTGGGAAAAAAATAATAAATAAGTGTATATGGAGTTTAAGAAGAAAGGGATATTTTTGGTCTTAAAATAAGTATAATTGAAAATGGGGATTCATAAGCATTTTAAAAGTTGCTAGAAGCTCTACACATTTCTGGATCCATTCCATTTTCAGGGCCATTCGGCTACCATGATATTTATGGATGATTTATTTGTGGGTCCATTTTTTGGCCCATTAGGCCTTTGATTAAAGCAATAAAATAAAAATTAAAAATAAAATGTGGCCAGAAAATTCCAATGTTTGTTGATGAAGACCCAGCTAGATAGGTTTTCCAAATATAAAAAAGATCATCAATAGGTCAGAAGTGTTGGATGGTGAGATGAAGATTGTGGTTGCAACTTAGTCATAGTTACACATGCTGACATGCATAATATATCATAGTCTGTCCATTAAGTGCTTCGATTTGGCGGTGCAGGAAAATTTAATGGTTCTTTTTAGATATAAACACCCATCACGCTTATGCTGTTTAAGTAGCAAAATTTTGGAGGAATTGGTCACCTTTATAACAAGAAAGCACCATTGTAGTTGTATTTAAGTCATTTGGCTCTAACTATCCTTATAACAACTTAAGCAAGCACTCCTTTATTCTAACTTCCTTTGGAATATCTGCTTTTCAGCATTCATAGTTAGCGGAGCAAGTGAAAATGAGTTTCTTTTAATTATGATGAGCAATTTAAACTTAACATGCATCGAAAATGTCAACTGTTATTTTTCAAAATATCTCCAGTGGTAAAGATCATGTTACACTAGAAGTGATGCAAACGCAAACATATCTGCATACATGTTTGAGGTAGAAATTTTCATTGATTCTGTAGTTCTGTGATTTTCAAACTTGAGATGACTGTGATGAGTTGGCTGCTTATTTTCCAGATTGTTTTCTTCAGAGCAGGTATCTTTAGGCTCTGTTTGTTGTGGCTTTTCAAATAGAGCTTAGTTGCAGGACTTTTACCAGTAAAGCTTTTACAAGTGATGCTTTTACCATAAAATTTTTGGTTTTTCGGTTGTCAATGAGAGCTTTTCAAATAGAGCTTGTTCAAGTAAAACTTTTACAAGTTATGTTTTTACTGTAAAACTTTTAGTTATTTGGTTGTTAATGAGAACTTTTATTGAAATTATAAAATTACTTTAATAGATTAATTTTTTAAAATTATGTTATAAAAGGAATGAAATAGTGCTAATCTTTGTTTTCTGAGTGGACAATTGGTCCACTATCTATTTTTACATCTTCATTAACACATTTTTTAGTTTCTTATCAAAACAAGGAATGAAGTAAGACTGTGGATCATGTAAAGGGTATTCTGGATAGTTTAACTTTTTTGAAAAGCTTTAGAACCTCTATTGCCAAAAATATTTTATTTAATCCCTAAAGCTCTAATCAAAATGGAACCAAACTACACAGTAGAGAACCCTAGTACTAGCCCCTGTGCTGTCTTTCTGTTGATCAAATTCAGCCATAGATATGAAACGGATGTGGTAGCCTTAACACTACTGTTTTAATTTTTGGATACTAACTTTTAATCGACATCTTGAAGAAATCATGAAATACAGATTAAAACAATGGAATTAGCATTTTATTTTTCTAAGCATGGAAATTTTTGAAGAAGCATTTGACATCTATCAAAGAGAGAATGGGATGTTTTGGATCTGAATTAGGAACTCTATTAGTTTGTCATAGAAGTATCTCTTCTACAGGGACTCTTGTTTGGAAATGGTTTTCATGATGGACTTAATTGGGCCCTCCCTAGGATTTTCAGAGTTCCTCATATTAGAGCTTAAAATATGATAGTCAAACCTCACTTATTTAGCAGCTCCTTAATATGGTATTAGAGTCAATTTTACCAGAATGCAGACTTTTAAATTTATCAATAATAAGTCATCATTGTAATTTTCTTATGTTTTTGCTGGGTCCATGTTAGAACATGTTGATCAAATCTAACCTTGCACGTAGGGGGTGATGGTAGAGATTAAAACACTGCTATTGTATCTTTGCCATCACTTCAAACTTTTGGGTTATACAACTTCTTAACCCTAGAGACAATTGCCTTGCCATCTGTGTTGGTTTCAGTATTATGATTTCCTCAAACGACTGTACATGATCTGTTTTGTCTGTACTTATAATTGTTCGCTCTTCACCAAAGCACTTTGGTACAGGCTATATATTGTAAAAGGTGGTCCATTTTGTTGGATCGAGATCCTTGTTGCCACCTCCCAACAAATCACCCATCATTGAATTTATCTACCTTTATAACACTTAACTATAGAGTTTTGAAGTAAAAGTTACCATACTAAATGGGGAAAAGTTGAACTTGTTTTCTATCATATTTTTAAGGAAAAAAGATAGGGATAGAAAAGAAAAAAAATAGGGATAGAATTTTAGTTTTTAGATAGAGTTTGTTTCTTAGTTTCTTGGTCTGCAGTTAATTTCCTACTCTTGCACGTTATGTAGTTTAGAATCTATACATATATTATGTAATCCTATTGTAAATGATGAGAAAATGAGATACATATTTCATCAATAATTTTCTCATGGTATCAGAGCTTCTCTTTGATTCTTGGGTTTAGTTTTCAATTCTATTTGAATACCAATGTCAAAGTATAGCGAGCAAGAAACTTCTGAGTTATCTTCAGAGCAGTTGCAATGGCATCTACAACCATCAAGTTATGTTTCTAATGATAGTCCACTTCAGATCACAACCCATAAATTGAATGGTCAAAATTTTTTTTAGTGGTCCCAATTTGTGAAGATGTTTATCAGAGGTAAAGGGAAGATTGGTTACCTTACTGATTCAATTAAAGAACCAACTGAAGAAGTCCCAAAGTTTCAAACTTGGGATGCTGACAACTCAATGATCATGTCATAGTTAGTGAATTCAATGGAACCAGAGATAGGTCAAACTTACTTGTTTCTGCCAACAACAAAGGATTTGAGGGATGCTGTCACCGAGACCTATTCTAATTTGGGAAATTCTGCTCAGATTTATGATCTGAAAACCGGAATTCGAGAAACCAAACAAGGTAGTCAAGAAGTGACTAAATACTACAATATTTTGAAGGGCTTATGGCAAGAGTTAGATCAGTACTATGATGGCGAGTGGGAATGTGCTGTTGATAGTGCGAAATACAAGAAGATGTTAGAAAAAGAGCGTGTATTTGAATTCTTAGCAGGTTTGAGTTCAAACCTTGATGAAGTCTGTGGGCGAGTACTTGGCAAGGAACCTCTTCCTTCTACTAGGGAAGTATTTTCTTATGTAAGAAGAGAGGAAAGTAGAAAGAATGTGATGATAGGAGGTTCTTCAGCAGAGAACTCAACCTTGATCTCTATTACACCAGAAGCTCCACTGGTTGGTGGAACAAAAAACTTGAAGAAGAGTGATGAGAAGGACAGAGTTTGGTGTGATTATTGCCACAAGCCAAGACATACCAGAGATGCATGTTGGAAGCTTCATGGAAAACCTCCAAATTTGAAAAACAGTAAATTCTGGTAAACATAGTCGTGGTTTCCAAGTTGTTGGGGAGAATTAGCCGACAACCAACACTGAAGAATCCGAATCTCAACTCTTCACTAAAGAGCAGTTAGAGCAACTGTACAGGTTTCTCAATTAGTCGCAATCTCTCCCAAATCCTTCATCCTCTAGTTCTTTAGTCCAGAAAGGTAATAATTTCACTGCTTTAGGAGTTGTTTATGAGAAAAAAGATCCATGGATCATCGATTCAGGAGCAACCGATCATATGACCAGCCATTCTAAATTATTTTCTTCATATATTCCATATTCTGGTAGTCAAAAAATTAAAATTGCTGATGGTTCACTATCTTCTGTAGCAAGAAAAGGATCTATTCCTATCTCCACAAATTTGGTGTTAACATCTATTCTTCATGTTCTTAATTTGTCTTGTAATCTTTTATCTGTTAGCAAAATTACCAAGGATCTTCGTTGCATTGCTAAATTCTCTCCTTCATATTGTGAATTTTTCCTATTGTGAATTTCAGGACCTGTGTTCGGGGAAGAAGATTGGCAGTGCTAGAGAGGTAGATGGTTTGTACTACTTCGAGGAGGATGTTAGTTTGTGTGGAGAAGCTCAGGCAACAAATAATAAACTAACTTTCTCTATTGGAGATGAAATAATGTTGTGGCATCTCCGATTAGGTCATCCTAGTTTTTCTTATTTACAACATTTGTTTCTTTTACTGTTCAAGAATAAAAATCTTTCTTTGTTTCAATGTGAAATTTGTGTATTGTCCAAACATCATCGTGCATCTTTTCCTTCACAGCCGTATAAAATATATGCACATTTTTCTCTCATACACAGTGATATTTGGGGACCCTCTCGTGTTACAAACATTTCGGGGGCTAAATGGTTCATAACTTTTATTGATGACCACCCTCGTGTTTGTTAGGTGTAGTTGCTTAAAAAAAAAAAAGAAATTGCAACAATTTTTAAAAAATTTCTTACCATGATTCAAACACAATTTCAAGCAAAAATCCAAGTCTTTAGAACTGACAATGAGAGAGAATATTTTTCTACTACCCTTGGTCATTATTTCATGGCAAATGGCATTGTGCACCAATCCTCTTGTGTAGATACTCCTCAACAAAATGATATTATTGAGCAGAAAAATCGACACTTGTTAGAAGTTGCATGCTCTCTTATGTTCACAAATAGGGTGCCAAAACAGTTTTGGGGTGAAGTCATTCTCACAGCATCATACTTCATAAATCGTATGCCAACTCGAATCTTTAATTTTCAGTCTCCATTAAATGTTTTCACAAAATTCTATCCTATCGCTAAGGTTTTCACATCTTTACCACCAAATATTTTTGGGTGCATTGCTTTTGTTCACGTTCATACACAGAACTGGAGCAAACTTGATCCTAGGACTTTAAAATGTGTATTTCTTGGCTATCCTCCTACTCAAAAAGGCTACAAATGTTATGATCCATTGTCTAAAAAATTCTTCGTCACAATGGATGTTACATTTTTTGAAAATAGATCTTTCTTTCTTAATACTTCTCTTCAGGGGGAGGATCATACTCAGGAAGATCATTTTTGGGAATTATCTCTTCCAATGCCTAGTATGTCTTGTGTACCTCCTGTTCCTTCTACAATGCCATCAATTGTGAGTAATGAAAATCATTAGAGGGAGTTCTAGAACCAGAGCTTCAAGTCTACACACGACGGAATTCGAAAAGGTCAAATCATCATTCCTCTCCTCACTGCCAAGACTCAGATCCAAACACAGGCAACTTGGAACTTGCAGGTAACATTCATTCTAATCCTATTTCAGAATGTGTTTTAGAAACTACAAATAATCTAGATGTTCCAATTGCACTACAGAAAGGAACTAGGTCTTATACTCTTCATCCAATTTCTAAGTATGTGTCATATCATAGATTATCTCCATTTTTTAGAGCTTTTACAGCTAACCTGTCTGTCATAGCAATTTCAAAATCTGTACAGGATGCTCTTTCTATTCTAGAATGGAGAGATGCTGTGTATGCAGAGATGAGAGCTCTAGAAAAAAATAAAACTTGGGAACTAGTCAAATTACCAGAAGGAAAAAAACCAGTGAGTTGCAAGTGGGTTTTTACAGTTAAATACATAGCAAATGGGTCACTTGAGCGGTACAAAGCTAGGCTCGTCGCGAAAGGTTTTACACAAACATATGGCATTGACTACCAAGAAACATTTGCTCCCATGGCAAAGATGAATTCCATTCGGGTTTTGTTGTCTCTTGCAGCAAGCTTAGAATGGCAACTACAACAGTTAGATGTTAAGAATGCATTTCTTAATGGAGAGCATGAAGATGAGGTATATATGGATCTACCACCAGGTTTTGAGAATGAATATGGTATTGAATAAGTGTGCAAGCTGAAGAGATCACTTTACGGCTTAAAACAATCTCCTCGAGCTTGGTTTGACAGATTTACCAAATTTGTTCGTAGTTTTAGATATTTACAGAGTCAAGCAGATCATACAATGTTTTTTAAACATTTCACTGATGGTAGTGTTGTGATCATCATTGTATATGTAGACGATATCATCTTGACTGGAAGCAATGTAATAGAAATGGAAAATCTCAAGAAGGTTCTTGCTAGAGAATTTGAGATGAAGGATCTTGGACCCTTAAGATATTTTTTGGGCATGGAGATTGCAAGATCTAGTAAAGGCATTTTTGTTTCTCAAAGGAAATATACTTTAGACTTGCCCAAGGAAACTGGCATGTTGGGATGCAAACCTAGAGACACTTCTATTGATCCTTATCACAAATTGGGATATGCAATTAAAGGAAAATAAGTGGATAGAGAAAGTTACCAAAAGTTGGTTGGTAAATTGATATACTTGTCTCATACTAGGTCAGACATAGCCTTTGCAGTAAGTGTTATTAGTCAATTTATGCACTCTCCATGTAAAGAGCACTTAGAAGTTGTTTACAAGGTTTTCAAGTACCTGAAAAAAACTCCAGGAAAATGCCTGCTATTTAAAAAAAATAACAATCTGCAAGTTGAAGTATATATTGATGCAGATTGGGCTGGATCTATTATTGATAGAAGGTCAACTTCAGGGTATTGCACATTTGTGGGAGGAAACTTGGTAACTTGGAGGAGTACAAAGCAATCAGTGGTTGCAAAAAGCAGTGCTAAAGCTGAATTTAGAACAGTAGCACATGGTATTTGTGAACTTTTGTGGTTAAAGAAGCTACTTGAAGAATTGAAGATTATCATTGATGTTCCTATGAAGTTGTATTGTGACAAGAAGGCAGCAATAAACATTGCTCATAACCCTGTTCATCATGACAGAATTAAACATGTTGAAGTGGATCGTCATTTTATCAAGGAGAAAATAGAAAGTGGTTTGATATGCATGACCTTTGTTCCAACAACAAAGCAGGTAGTTGATATTCTTACTAAAGGACTTCATAAATCAAGCTTTGAGTTACTAACTAGCAAGCTGGGAATGATTGATATTTTCGAACCAGCTTGAAGGGGAGTGTGGAAAAGTTGAACTTGTTTTCTATCTTATTTCTAAGGAAAAAAGATAGGGATAGAAAAAAAAAGGATGGGAATAGAATTTCAGTTTTTAGATAGAGTTTGTTTCCTAGTTTCTTGGTCTGCAGTTAGTTGTTTACTTTTCTACTTTTGCACGTTATATAGTTTAGAATCTATATGTATATTATGTAATCCTATTGTAAATGATGAGAAAATGCGATACATATTTCTTTAATAATTTTCTCACTGAACTATTTAACTTCATCCCTCTGCAGTCCTAAGGGTCGTTGCCGCCCCGCCCCCCCCCCCCCCCATAAGGCCAACAATCTCCCCCTCAGCAACACCTGGTGACTTGGCCACACTCGAGCCTTCGCCATTATGACTTGGCCACACCTGGCCTTTGCCATCCACGATGCTAGCACACTGTTGATTGGTTTAAACGGTGCTAGCCCACCTATCAAACACATGATCAAGCTTTGATACCACTTGCAGTTCCCAACAAGTCCCTTACCATTGAATTTCTCCACCTTAAGCATGCTTAACTATGTATGTTTTGAAGTAAATGTTGCCATATTCCTTTGAAAACCAATTGGTGCTTGGAGAATGGACATTAAACCCATTTCACTTCGTCCCTCTGTAATCCTGTGGATGGTCGCTGGTCCCCCATAAGGCCAACACATTGGGTGGGGAAAATTACGCATAGTTGCATATCAGCATTATAAATTAGAAAGTGCTAGTAAATTAAAACAAAGCTCTCTAGCTTATATTTGTTATATGAATATGGCTAATCAGTTTTCTGTACCTGGGTTGTTTGATCAACTTGAGAACTTATTTTTATCTACTGATTTCTGAATATTAGTTTTGGTCAGCTATGGCAATCCATTTTGAATTCATAATGGCTTTACAATGGAATGCTACAGACATGGGACCTAACTGCTTTTGTAGTGAATAATAATCATATCTTAATCAAGACTATGGACAACAATAATAAAATTTGGAATTTCTGAACTGCAGGTGCTTTCTGGTGTTAAACCAAATGAAAAGAAGAGGTTCATTAATGAACTTCAGAATGATGAAAACGTTGTAGCGATGGTTGGTGATGGAATCAATGATGCTGCCGCTTTGGCTTCATCACATATTGGAGTTGCCATGGGTGAGGGTGTTGGAGCTGCCAGTGAGGTCGCTTCTGTTGTATTGATGGGAAACAGACTATCTCAGGTATTTCTGACATCATTTCTTGGCTAGCTGCATTACTCTAATTAATTTCTAAAAATTTATGCAAAATCTCAAAGTTCTGAGCTTTTCTTGTCTTACCTTAAATCTGTCCCATTTTCTTTTCTGAACTTGAAGTCTTCAATTTCAATGGTTAGAAATTATTATGAATAAGCATAGGCTGGCTGCCTGAGTTGTCAAAGTTTGTTGTCTTGAAAAGGAGACTGTTGGTTATAGACAGTGTTATATGCATACGAGGGAATTATGTTGTTCTTCACTGTCCAATTACTAATGAAATTTTGCCTCTTTTTGGTCATTGCTTGATGTTAATTCAGTCATGCTTCATGCGGTTATGAGATATGTTTCAAGTTCTAGGGGTCATTGAAGTATAGGTTCAGTTTGTTGCTTGGACGGGGGTTTCATTTTGTTTGTTTCAAAATTTATGTCTTGAGAGTAATTGTCAATCTTTTGAGGGAGTATAGTACTCATTATGACTTATACAGGATTTAAGTAACCCTTTTTCTTGATAATCATTTCTAATTGGTGAAATTGGCGGAAACTTTTTATAATTTATTGATATGATAGATATAGGCTATAGAGATTACTTCTTTCATTCTTTTTCCAGTACTCCCTTGTATATTTCTTGGAATAACTCAGTTTCTTACCTCTACGCAGTTACTTGTTGCATTGGAGTTGAGCAGGCTAACCATGAAGACTGTGAAGCAAAATCTTTGGTGGGCCTTCGGGTATAACATTGTAAGTTTTCATGAACCATGCAGGGATAGACCTGTACTTGTAATAAAGCCCATGGAATATGAAGCCGTATTATGTGCAATGCATTGCATACGATACATGGATCTAGCCCATACATTATATGGGTTCCACTTTTCACACAAAATAAACTATTTGCATTTCTCTACTGCAAGCTGTGGGACGACCTAGAAGCTAGTGATATGCTTCCGGTAGAAAATGTGCACTAGTAAAATCATCAATAATAAAATACTATGGAAATGCTGCAGAACTTATTGAATCTTATTTCCAGTGCTCATATCATGATTCTTTATGTCTGGTGTGAATGAGGATCTGGATTCTTTTAGGGTATCTCAGCACATGGTCCAGCAATTAATAAAATGCAAGTTTATGTGCTGCCCATATCTTCTTCTATACCTTTTACCCTCAGCCTTACATTTCACCCTCTCACAGCCTTACATTTCACCCTCTCACTAAGAAGTGCTTAGATTGAAGAAACTGATGACATATATTTTATATTATTGCTGCTGCCAGAGTTGTTCATTTCACATTCCTTCTATTATGGCGCAGGTCGGAATTCCAATAGCTGCTGGAGTGTTACTCCCAGTAACCGGGACAATGTTGACTCCATCAATTGCAGGAGCCCTTATGGGTTTAAGTTCTATTGGAGTGATGGCAAATTCATTGCTTTTGAGATTAAAATTTTCCTCAAAACAGAAAGCGAGTTTTCAAGCGCCTTCTTCACGTGTCAATAGTAATGTTGATTCTCATCAACTCATGGATTTAAAAGGAAAATAAAGAACCCGTCTGATGATGGTAGATAGAGAGAGATAGATGACACGGCATGCGGCATCCTTGTGTATCATATTTTTAGTTACTTTTAAATTAAAAGAAAAAAAAAATTCCTTGTACATATTTAACAATTGAATATTCATGTATTCCCATTGCAAATGTTTCAACATCTGCCAGAGAAGAGTCTGTGAATGCTCATATTGTTAAGTGAGTTTTACTTGCAAAGGGTTCGTTACTTCCCAGTTAGACATTTTTTTTTTCCTTAAGGGTGAGCTTGACATATCGTATTGTATTATGTTATATTATATTATTTTAATATAAGTATATTATATTATGTTGTACTGTATTAGTATTGTAATGTTGTATAATATTTAATAATACATTGTACTATATTAATCTCTTTGAGTACTTAAAAAATACTAAATATTGAAGTTTTAAATTTTAAAAATTTAACTTACTTTTCTAATATAAATGTTAAAAAAATAATCCTTCATATAATTCGAAGTTTATGGTTTTAAATTTTTAATAATATAACATTTATTTTTTCAGCATTTTTTAAATAAATAACTTGTGAAATAAAAATAATCAAATCATTCAATCAAATAATCTTTAAAAAATATCACAACAAAAGTTCATTATCAAAACATACAAGTAGGGATGTCAATGGGGCGAGTTCAGGTGGGGATCATGATTCCCGAACCCAAACTTGATTTAGAAGCAATCCTTGAACCTGCTCCATACTCGAAAAATTGTAATGGAGAATTGTTTGGGTATATCTCCGAAAATTCTCGAATTGAGCAGGGATTAAAACGGGAACCCCATTCCCATTTTTTAAATAATAATTTCTAAATATTTCAGTTTTCCTTTTTTTTAAATAATAATAATTCTAACAACCTCCATATTTAGAAATAAAATTACAAATAATCAAATTTCATATTAGAAATAAAATTACAAGTGATCAAATTTTAACAACCTCCACATAAATAAAAACATAATAATTTTAAGCTTTCAACATAATTACAAATGATTAAATTTTATACAACCAATCAAAATAATTTTAAGTTTTCAACATAAACTTGTAGCCATCACCATTGATGCACATTGTAAGATTCTTCATAAACCTATAACAACATAAACAAAATATTTTTTTAATAAAAACATGTTTTTACAATTCAACTTAATAAATACTTGACAAGATAATATAAATTAAAACTATATACCTCTACAGCCTCTACATCTATTTCAATCTCTAGCTCCTCATCAAGAATCTTGGCATAACTACTTAAAAAATATAAATATAAATATAAATATCAAGTTAATTATTAGTTAATTTAAATAAATAAAAATACAAAAATTAAAATGCAAACCATATACCTCCACAAAGAGCACGTATCCAACTTTGACTACACATCAAAGCCTCCAATGTGCTTGGATGAAGTCTTGTGATATGGGCTTACAAATCGACCACCAATGCTGAAAGCAGATTCAAAAGCAATAGTGGTAACTGGAATAGCCAAAATATCTCTTGCAATTTGAGACAATATAGGATAGTTACCACCATTCACCTTCTACCAAGCTAAAACATCAAATTCTTCCTCAACATTAAATGTTATTAACTTTTCACCCAAATAAGTGTTTAGTTCATCCTTTACTTCCTCATTACCAACATTAACAAAACTAGTAAACCCCAAAATCCATTCAGTTGAACCCTTATAGGAACCCGAACTCGGCATAGAATGAGAAGTACTTAAAGAACTATAACTATATCCAGGAGAACTAGCAACTGATGCATCATCCCCATAAATCATGGAAAAGTGATATTCAACCAACCTAATTTTGAACCTAGGATCAAAGAAACATGAAATAAACAATATTCCGCTCATGTCATGCCAATACTTATCGAACTTTTCAATCATTTTTTGTGCCATGATTCTAAATTCATCATACCTAGGAGTTGAAACCCATTCATTTAGGCACAATCTAATATCACAGACATGGTGTAGAAATAGATTAGATGTTGGATAACTAGTACCAAAAAATAATGTTGTACAATCATAAAATCATTTCAAATCATTTTCTAAGGCACTAGCCAATTGTCAATCATGCTCACTAGGCAAACACTTATATTGTCCATCAATATTCTTCAATCGACAAAAAACGTTCTTATAATGTAATGCAGAGCATATCATGAGATAAGTATAATTCCACCTAGTTGGACAGTCTTCTACTAATTTTCTACCAGAAGTAATGCCTAATTTACGTGCTTTCTCATCAAATGTCGATTTCCTTTTAGTTGATCCTAATTAAAAAAATAACACTCTCATGAATGTTTGCAATTAGATCACCAATCACACTTAAACCTTCCTTTACAATCAAATTTAGAATGTGGGCACAACAACGAACATGAAACTTTTGTCCACCCAAAATGAGATCATTTTTATTTAGTGCCAACAACATAAAATCAATCATACGATCATTAGTAGCAGCATTGTCAACTATTATGGAGGATAACTTACGCTCAATGTTGAGCTCCAATAACGAACCCATCAGCTTATCACAAAGCACATAGCATGTGTGAGAACCAGGCACTTCCAAAAAGCTAAAAAAAAAAAGATTATTAACAATTAAAAAAAAATCAGATTGATCATTTATAATTAAAAAAATCAGATTGATCATTAACAATTAAAAAAAAAATCAGATTCATCACTAATAATTAAAAAAATCATAACAATAAGAATTTTACCTCAAAAGTATGCTCCATAATGCCCAACCATCGTCGATAAAGTGTGCAGTGATTGCCATATATGCTTTTGTTTGATTTTCTACAGTCCACATATCAGTTGTAATGGCAATTCTACCTTGAGTTTGCTCCAATACACTGATATATTTGGCCCTTTCACATTCATACATGTCTAAAATCTCCTTCTTGATAGTATTTCGAGACATTGGCTTCCACAATTGATTTAGAGAAGACATGACATCCCTCAGACCCTGATGCTCTACAATGCTTAAAGGGTACTCATGCATGACAATAGCACGTGCCATTTTTCTCTTCGTAACATCAGGATCAAAATGAGTTTCTACTACAGTCTTCCCTTTTTCACCAGCAGCTTTCTTTGCCGGTGGGAATTCTGTGGCCTCGATTTCCTTTTTCACTTGACATGCCTTCAAATGATCGTGCAAGTGCTTTGTTCCATTACTACTCCTTGCTACCAATGCATTTTTACAATAATTGCAGACAACCTTATCAATCTCGTTAAATTTTTTCTTCTTGAAATGCTCCTACACAATTGACCTCAACCTTCCTCTATGTCGCAACCCACCATGAGTAACACTAGCGGCTGATTCACCTTGAGTTTGATTGTCTTCATCATCCATTAAGTGTGGTGTGGGCAAAGAACTTGACATATTAGATGTCGAACCTACAATCAAGCCAATAAGCAAAATTTTAAAATGAAAATAAAACTAGCATTTGACTATAAGTAAACAATTAAGAACTATGCATATACAAAACATTACACTTTCACATATAATTGTGCCGTTGGCTATGGACACAGTCAAGTCTAGTCATCATCACATTTACATGTTGATTTGCAAAGAAATATTATTACCCAAGTTTGTCAATACCTCAATTTGGCATGTTTGTAACTATCCTTTTACTTGATTCTGGAAGCCCAAATCTTAAGTGCTAAACTAGTTTCTTTACACCTCTAATGGTTGCTATTCAAATAATTCATGTGTTCCAAATCTAAAAAAAAAAAGGGTTTTGTAAATTGTTTTGTGTCACCTGTCTATCATTTTAGTTCCCTCACGTAGCTGCCAAAAGAAAAGAAAAGCAAGCGGGCAATATGCAAGCAAGCAATTAAACCCTGGAAATTTAACACAGAGCTAAAAGAAAAGCAAGCGGGCAATATGCAAAATAGAATTAGACTAAAAAATCATGACTACACAAGCTATAAACCAATTAAACCCTTAAAGTTTTCAGTTGATAGCACAAGCAAACTAATAAAGCTAATATTACTGACAAACAAATTGCAGGCAGTATCCAAAGGAAGTGCTAAAAATGACAATAAGATGCAACTCAATGACTCATTACTGACAAACAAACACACGCACATAGACACCCAAATTAATGAAACCAGATGCAATTCGAAATAAATAAACAAAGAAAGAAAAGTAGAAAAGGAAAAAACCTTGCTGTAAGAGAACCAATAGGTGCAGTTGAGTATTGGTCGGTGACGACGAACGGTGGCGGTTGACTGGCTATTAGTGACAATGACAGCTCACAAACTATTAGAGTTTCTTTAAGGGAAAAAATTGATTTGATGGCATTACAATTTCTAATTTCAAAGTTTAAAATATTAGATTTTTTTTTTTATTTTCGGGTTGAGTTAGGGGATCCAGAAAATCCCCAAACCCGAACCTGAAAAGTTTTGGGGTTTTAGACCCATACCCAAATAGACACGAATTTATTTTCAGACTTTTTCGAGGCCCAATACCCTCCCCAAATTAATCGGGGCCCTGCAGGTTTGGAGCCCCGCGGGTATTGTTGCCAACTCTACATACAAGATTAGTTCAAAAATCATCTTAAAATAATAAAGGGTAACGTACACATAGTCAAACCAAAATAGAAAAATACGTAAAATCAAATTTTACGCAGTTCCTTTTAAAAAAGGGTAATTCCCACTTTCCTACCCTGAAGTTTGGTGCATCTCCACTTTAATAGAAAGTATGGTTGTATCTCCACTTTTCTCCGCTGCTGTTAGTATAGTGTTTCGTATATGGTTAGTCACTAATGGCAATTTTGTAATTGCATACTTCATTGATTATATATTCAGGCTAATTTAAAGGTTTTCACTTTAAGAATAGTGTAGTCATAGAAACATGTTAACATTCACCGAGTAACAATAGATGTAATCTTTTATCCATTGTATTTTAACTCACAACAAAGCCATGCTTTTCTCTTTCATCTATTGGAATCGAAGCTGCAAAAAAGCTCATAAGCTTTTCTCTTTCATCTACTAGAATCGAAGCCACAAAAAGCTCATAACCTATTTCAATTATTCTCAAATCATTTTAAGAAATCAAAAGCTGCTGTTAACAAAATGAAAAAGAGCCAATCTCAATCGATAACACTTGGGACGGATTCGATGAATCCAGCTGAATGGACTACCGTTAGCGAATATCGTCGACGACCTAGAGATCATCCACTTGCATTAGAGCCAAGGGAGAGGTAACTGCAACTTTCCCTTGCTTAGGATTTTTTTTTTTTTGCTTATAATGGTGATGGGATTAGTTAAAATGCAGCTAAGATGTTGTTGTTAATAGTGATGTGGGTTTGTGGGGATTAATTTTATATATTTTTTCTTAAAGTATGAAAATGGATAACACGAATTGATCTCAAATTGGTGTTTCAGTCAACTATCCTCGACTTTATACAGGAATATCTTTTGAATATCACAAACATGCAGGTGGGTTAGCTGAGTTTATGATCATTTTGTGTTGTACCACTTTTTCTTCATGTCTAAATAAGTACCAATTTTTTGAAAAAAAAATGAAGAAAAACTCAGCTAACCCACCTGCATGTTTGTGATATTCAAAAAATTCTTGGTAATTTTAACTATAATATTTTTAAAGCTTTTTTCTATAATATTTTTAAAACTTGTTTCTTTTTGTTAAACTTTGATTTCTAAATCAATAAAGAAATTTGAGTTTTTGTTAGGGATAATATGATAATTTTGTATTGTTTATACACTTGGCACCAATTTGTGGAAGAAACTATCACCCAGCAGATCTTCAATAGCTTTGATTGTACTAGTTCAAGGGTATTTTCGTCATTTATTTAGTCAACTAACAGGTATTTAAACACTATACTAACGACATGAGAGGATAGTGGAGACAATACTTAATATCAAAGTGGAGATACACCAAACCTCAGGGCAGAAAAGTGGAAATTACCCTAAAAAAAACCAGAGAGAAAAGACAAAAACAAAAGCAAAAGTAGCATTAAAATTAGATCCACCAAATCAGAAATTCAATTCCTTTTTCTTCTCACCCGAAGTTCAAAGACAGCTCAATACATTCTTATAGATACGCCTTTCCATCCACTAATGGCCCTTTTCAAGTAAATAATTCTAGTTGGAGCCTTTAGAAAAGGTTTGTTTTTGGTCTGGTGCTTTTGGATTTTCATTTTTATATTGCCCAATTTCACCTCCCTCTCGCTTACTCAACAGGCTCTTCAAAAAAGCTCTCTTTTTCTCTCTCTCACGCCAACTTCAACTTTTTTGGATCCAAAACAAAACATAGTCTAGGAGAAGAAGCCATAATAATCTGGTGTTGGGCAGTGGTGTTTTCACCTACCAGCAACAAAAGGAAATGTTGTTTTTTAAAATTGTGGTCCAATAAATGGAAATGTATAGTCTTGTTTCTTTTTTTCCCCCTTAATCTCAAAGCTCTATGCCTCTATAATAAAACTTGACATATGTTTTATAATTCAAGAATAATCGACAAATGAGAATATTTGAAAAACTTTTGTAGTGCCTAAGCAGAACTTGCAAAAATGTATAGAGCTTGATTTACAAAAAAGGCTCAATGTTGATTTCTAGAAAAAGCCAATCAAGTAGAAGAGAAGGGCCTTCAAACTAGATAAGGTACGAGTCTATTGAGGTGGAGGTAGACCGATTATTGTAGGTCGGGTTTATAAGGAAGGCTACTTATCCAAATTGGATTTTGAATGTTGTTTTGGTTAAAAAGGCCAATGGGAAAATGGTGCATGTGCATCGATTTTATAGACTTGAACAGAGCATGCCTGAAGGATAACTTCCTTGTTCCTAGAGTAGATTAGCTAGTTGACACCACCTCCGATCATGAGATGCTGAGCTTCATGGATTATTTATTGGGTTATAACAAGATCATAATGTTTGATTCAATAAGGAAAAAATTGCATTGATCATTAATTGGGGGCTCTACTGCTATAGAGTTATGTTTTTTGGATTGAAAAATGCAGGGGCAACTAAACAATGTTTGGTCAATAAAATTTTCAAAGACCAAATTATTAAAAGTATAGAGGTCTACATGGATAGTATGATTATTGAATCCATACAAGCTACTAACCATACAGAAGACCTCCAAAATACTTTTGAACTCCTTAAAAAATACAAGATGCGGTTAAATCCAGAGAAATGTGCCTTTGGGGTAATGTCAGTGAAGTTTTTAGAATTCATGATGCAGTAAAGGGTATCAAAGCTAACAACAAGATTAAAGCTGTGCTTGAAATGAGGTCTACACGTACAATGAAGATGTACAGAGTTTAGCTGACAAAATAGCAATATTGAGTCAATTTATCTCCAAAGCTACGGTGGAGAGAAGCCCTCAAGGCTAGAAAGAAGTTACAGTGGACTCCAGAGTGTGAAGAAGCTTTCCAACAGCTAAAGGAATATATGGTCCAACCACCAATGCTTGCCAAAACGAAACTAGGAGAAAACCTTCTTTTATACTTGGTTAACCTTCTTTTATACTTGGTTGTTTCTGAATATGCTAAGCTCAGTTCAGGCTAGGGAGGAAGAGGATGGAACACAAAGGTCTGTCCATTACACCAGTAAAGTGATGATGGATAGGGAGAATAGATATCCTTTATCGAAAAAGCTAGTACTACCTTTGGTAATCTTCACAAGGAGACTTAAGCCCTACTTTTAGGCCTATATTATAGCAGTGGTCACAAAATTTCCCTTGAGGCAAGTGCTCCAGAAACTTGATGTGTTAGGAAGGCTTGTGAAATGGTCCCTCAATTAAGTGAGTATGACATTGTTTACTATCCTCGATTGGCAATCAAGGCACAATCCATCGCCAACTTCTTGGCTGAATTCTCCAACGAGTAGGTAACTGCCGAGGTACCTGAGAAGCATTAGGATGCATATATGGAAGGATCTTCAAACTTTTATGGTAGTGGAGTTGGTTTGATCATCGTAAGCCTCAAAAGAGTGAAGCTCCAGTATGCATTGCAGTTCGACTTCAGAGCTAAATATGAGGCAATTATTGCTACGTTGAGAATATATAAAGCTCTCAGGGCAAAAAAGCTTGTCATTAGGAGTGATTCTCAGTTGATCGTCAACGAGATTGGCTTAGAATATTAGACCAAGGCAGAGAATATGAATGTTTGTTTGAAGAAGAAAAAGTTTGATGATGGAGTTTAAAGAAGTGAAAATGGAGCAAGCCCTAAGAGCCAAGAACAGTGAAGCTGACAACCTGGCTAAAATAGCCTTATTGGGGACTGCTCAATTACCATAATAGGTGTTAGTAGAGCACGTCCCTTCACTAAGCATTGCTCCCATTAAAGCAAAAGTGGTAAGCGCTATTTGTTCAAAGGAATCTTGGATGACACCCATAAAGAGGAGAGCTCCCAAACAATAAAGAAGCTGGAAGAAGACTGAGGTGCAAAGTAGCTCGCTGTTGTTTGATTGAAGAAGTTCTCTACAGAACGGGGCTTTCCTTCCTTTATTTGAGATGTTTAGAAGTAGGTCAAGCTGAGTACGTTTTGAGTGAAATATATCAGGGGATCTACAACAATCATTATGGGGTAAGTTTATGCTAAAAGCGCAAGTGAGGTAAGAAGTTTTCATGGTTTGACTAGTTTTTATAGAAGATTTGTGAAAGATTTTAGCACCCTTGCAGCACCATTAATTGAAATTGTGAAGAAACATGTGGGATTTAAGTGGGGTAGTGAACAAGAAAGGGCATTTAATCTAATTAAGGAGAAATTGGTTTCTGTACTATTACTTGCTTTACCTGATTTTACTAAAACTTTTGAAATTGAGTGTGATACTTCAAGTATAGGTATTGGAGCTGTTTTGATGCAAGAAGAGCGTCCAATTGCTTACGTTAGTGAGAAATTGAGTGGAAAAACCTTAAACTATCTTACCTATGACAAGGAGATGTATGCATTGGTGAGAGCATTGGAAACTTGGCAACATTATCTTTTACCTAAACAGTTTGTTATACACATTGATCATGAGTCCTTGAAGCATTTGAAAGGGTAAGGTAAATTACATAAGAGACATGCCAAATGGGTTGAATTTATTGAGCCATTTCCTTGTGTGATCAAATATAAATAAGGTAAGGAGAATGTGGTGGCTGATGCATTATCTAGAAGGTATGCACTTATCTCTACATGAAATGTAAAGTTGTTAGGATTTAAGTATATTAAAGAATTATATGTTAACGATCCTGATTTTGCTAATGTGTTTAATGTTTGTGAGAAAGTTGCATTTGGTAAGTTCTATAAACATGATGGGCTTTTATTTAGAGATAATAAATTGTGTGCCTCATAGTTCTTTACGTAAATTGCTTGTGCGTGAAGCTCATGAGGGTGGTTTAATGAGACATTTTGGCATTGCAAAGACTTTAAATGTTTTAAAAGAACACTTCTTTTGGCCACATATGAAACGTGATGTTGACAGAATATGTGAGAAGTGTATCACTTGTAAACATGTTAAGTCTAGAGTTTTACCCCATGGATTGTATAACCCTCTGCCCATACCTACTGAACCTTGGGTTGATATTTCTATGGACTTTATTTTGGGTTTACCTAGGTCAAAAATGGAAATGGTTCTGTTTTTGTTGTTGTTGATAGGTTTTCAAAGATGACACATTTCATTCCATGTCACAAAATTGATGATGCAACAAACATAACTAATTTGTTTTTCAAGGAAATAGTTAGGTTGCATGGAGTACCAAGGAGCATAGTTTCAGATCGAGATGCTAAGTTCTTGAACCACTTTTGGAAAACATTGTGGGGTAAGTTGGGTACTAAACTTTTGTTTTCTACTACTTGTCATCCACAATTTGATGGACAAACTGAGGTTGTAAATAGAACATTGTCTACTTTGTTGCGTGCCATTATTCAAAAGAACTTAAAAACTTGGGAAGAATGTTTGCCACATGTTGAATTTGCTTACAATAGAACTGTCCATTCAGCTACTAAATTTTCACCATTTGAGATTGTATATGGTTTTAATCAATTAACTCCTTTGGATTTATTACCTTTACCTATTGATGAGCGTGCTAATATGGATGGTAAAAAGAAAGCTGAATTTGTCAAGCAATTGCATGAGAGAACACGTCAACACATAGAAAGAGAACTGAACAATATGCTACTTAAGCCAACAAAGGACATAAGCAAGTGGTTTTTCAGCCTGGAGATTGGGTTTGAGTGCATATGAGAAATGAGAGGTTCCCAGCACAAAGGCGTTCCAAGTTGCTTCCAAGGGGAGATGGTCCATTTCAACTGGTTGCACGGATCAATGACAATGCCTACAAATTGGATCTTCCTGGTGAGTATAATGTGAGTGTTACTTTTAATGTTTCTGATCTTTCTCCTTTCGATGTAGGTGAAGATTCAAGGACGAATCCTTTTGAGAGGGGCAATGATGAAAACCATAAAGGGAATACCATTAAAAGTTCAAGTGATCCTTTGCACATTCATGGAGTCCCAATTACAAGAGCAAGAGCCAAAAAGATGCAAGCTGCTTTAAATGGATTAATTGAGAAAATATGGATTGAAAATGCAATTTACAATGGAAGACATCATGAATTGGGCTTGAAGAGAAGACAATGCATTGTGGGCATTATTCAAGTTATTGGGCAGCCAAATACACAATTTGTATCAAATGTAGAAAGGTCAAATTCGGAATAAAAACTGTATTGATTGAGCCAGAATTAATGTGTAAACTATATACCGTTGCAAAGATAATTAAGTTAGCTTTCCAATAAATTTTACAGATTTGGATTTGGAGTTCTCTAGAAGGAGTTATGACCAATTCATTACAGCTTATTCAAACTTGGGATTTTCAACGACTCCTTTGTTTTTCAACTTCATTTGTTTGTTTTGTTTGAAGTTTGTCAATGTGTAAGGAAAGTCTACCATCAATGATGGTGGGCTAACATTAAATTTGTCAATGATAGCATTAATTATAGTATGCCAGCATTAAGTTTGTCAAAGATAGCATTAATTATGGTGGATTAGTGAAGACTTTTGAAACATCCTTTGACAAACCTACTTGGAGGGTTGTTCCAATGTTTCCATTTGTATTTTTAGGATCTTGGGTGTCTTTTAGTCTATTTAAATTCAGCAACCTTTTGGAGATTAATGTTATTTGAATTTGAAAAATTATTCTTTCTTTGGTTCTTTTGAGAACTAGTGAACTTATCAAGAATTTGCATTCTTGTGGCGTTCCAAATTTAGACTTATTACTCACATTCTCATCTATTTCTTGAGTGTGACGTCAATATCATTCTCTATACCTTTGGTTTATGTTTTCTTAGCATTGGGTTAAGGTTTTATTTGTCTTAAATCTGTTTAGAAATTTCTTGGGAAGTTGAAACTACAAATTAAGTGTGGGTTTGAAAGTTTTATTGTGGGATTCGCATCATAGGTCCATTTCCATAATTTTAAAATTATACTTGTTGATTTCAAAGTTCTCAAAACTTTTCATTTTAAACCATAAACTTGAAAACAACTAATTTTATAAAATCATTTTCTTGTTATAAAAAAATAGTGTGTAATTCCTTATTTATCCACAACATGTGGTTTATTATCATCAAAATCATCATTTTATAGCTATATAAGCTAACAATCTTCCCTTTTTTTTATGATGACAAAACACATTATAAACATGTGATTTAGTTATGAAAAACTCCCCCTTAATAAATGCAAGATTAAAAATTTATTTGAAGGAGACTTCTAAAAAGCTCCCCCTGCATGAATGCATATGAATATTTTTTATAACAAACAGTTACGTATCATATCTCCCCCTTCATAAAAAAAAAAGAGTAGAATACTCCCCCTATCTATCATCAAAAACTTAAGACAAACACATTAGTTCCACATTATCAAAAACATAAATGAAAAACAGAACAAAGAACCATATCAAATCCACATGATTCAAAACAAAACATAATCCAAAATCATAACAAACATCTGCATAATTTAAAAAACGGTTTACTGGTTTTCCTAACTGGCTGACCGGTTGTTTCCAGTGAGTGAACATTAACTAATCGGCTTGCCAGTTTTCTATATTCGGCTATCTAGTTTTTTTCCAGTGATTAACCTTTAAGCAAATGGCTAGCTGGTTTCTCTAATCGGCTGATCGATTTTTTTCCAATAAGTTTTCATTGAGAAAACGGCTTACCGGTTGGTTACAAGCGGTATGCCACTTCTGCCTCAGAAATCATTTTGCCTCTTAATGAATTTTGGTTAACTTGTGTTGTGCATACTAATTTGGCTTAAAACTTGATCAATTTTAAATCATTTTATGATTCAAAATTTTTTCAATAAGCCATTTAATGCATGAAACATGAATGCATACAAAAGCAAACATATCAAATACAAGTTTAGTAATATCACTCCCAAATTATTATAAATCACGATACAAACCAACTCCATACACAAATCATCACACAATCCATCAACCATAAAAAAATCATGAACCATTATTCCATCAATTACCACTCATAATATTAAATCATCATATAAAACAATCATGCAATAAAATCATCACCATATCTCAAAATCATCAAAATCATCACCATAATCACATATCAATCATCAAAAGAATGCTCAAAGTTCATATTATTCTCCCTCTTTTGACATCATTAAAATGATATATTACTTTGTCTCCCCCTTTAGACAACAAAAATGTTCAAAATGCATATTATCCGAAATAGAAGCAACAAGAACTAAGTAAAGTTGCCAAGGTACCTTCCCTTATCAATAATCAAGAAAACAAGTAATAAATCAAGCATTGGTATGCAAAAGTCATAAGAGCATATTATCAACTATCCAAGCTCCATAATTACTAATCACATTTTAGAAATCAAGACAACCAAACTCATCAAAGATCTAATGTGAAAAGCCCACATCCCACGACCTAATACCAAGGTAGACCAAGACTGTCTAATAACATCCAAACAATTAGGATGTTTAAGCCAAGCATGAAGAAACTTGAACCTCGATGGTCCTCTAGCAGTGTTCCTGTCGCACAATAGTAACAAAGAAGAATAATCTGAAGCAGTACGATTCAGGTGAGAAATACTAAAAATAACCCAGACCATAGCGAGTTACATACCACCTTATCAAAGCGTCTCCAAGTATGCCTATTAGTCCAAGTAAAAGGACTTCCAGCAAAACCAACATCCTCCATGCCACAATCCAATAAAGCTAGATTAAATGCATCCAAAGCAACCTTAGGTTGAGTGCGGCCTCTAGAAATCTCAAACAATGATTGCACTACATTAAAATCCCTTCCGACCATCCAAGGATTATTATGAGTATTAGCAAACTCAATAAGAGCATCCCACAAAACCTCCCGGCTAGATGTGGAAAAATTAGCATATACGTAGGAAATCAAAACAGGCTCAGGGAAAAAAAAAGTGACTAACCCAGGCAATGAATCACTTGACCTGCATATTGAATTACCTCAACTGAAAAATGGGAAGACCAAAATATCCAAATCTTTCAGGCCTTACTAATCCCCCGAATATTCTAAATAATGGAATTAATCATTAGGATGGAGAAAATCTAGAAGGCGGCATACACCTTCTAATATTACAATTCTTTCTACTAGTAAGAGAATCCACCTGTATAATATGTACATCATCAATACATCCTTGAACAGTATTAGGATCAGCCAGAGTATTAGTATCAGTAACATTAAGCCGATATTGGTAAGCCAAATCAATCTCATTAGTCCGACATTAGACACCAAGATATTGACATCCGTGGATGCATCCTCAATACTAACTGGCCTTAGAGGCCAAACTTCTGCCCATGAAACATGTTGTTGTGCTAAACCAAAAGAATTAGGTTTTTTAGGCCGATTATCATTAACTACTATATACTGGGTAGTATGAGCCATCTTAGGTTGTACATGTGTAGCAAGTGTATGTTGTTTTCCATTATCCCTATGATCTGTACCTTGAGCTTGGTGTTTATGAAGCCTAGGGCTAGTAACGTAACAACTATCCACCGAATGGCCCAAATGCTTACATGAATCACAATAGGCTAAAACCCGCTAAAAAACAACATCCTGCCAAAAACCTAAATCACCCTCACCGATCTAAATATGCGGTAACAAAGGTCGTGAAACGTCATACTCTACGAATACCTTGGCGACAGATGGCCTATTAACCGAGGTCATAGAATGATCCACAGATAATGGAGTACCAACAGCAGAAGCAATTGAAAATAAGGTAGGCTTACAGTGAACAAAATGAACAGGTAAATAAGGAAAAGATACCCAAACAGGAACAATGGGAGATTTCACTGAGGAACGAAAGTCAGTAGACTATTTAAAAACCTGCATCCCTCTACCACTAACATACCAACTCTGCCTAACCCATATCCGAGAATAATTTTCCTTTATTTTCAATTTAATTAGGATGTGTCTATTATCAGAAAGGAAATATGAGAATTTCCTTTCAGCCCTAAAGAAAAAAAAATTGAATAACATCCATGGGAGGACGACCACACGAGAACTTATTGACAAGAGACAGTTTAAAAAGCTTAGCCATCTTTTGAATTTTCGCTGCAAAGAAATAGACAACTGGTTCACCTCTGTGTAACTTAGTCAATTTCACAAAAATTGATGAAGCATTAGAACTAGTCACAAAATCTACAAAAGACTTTTGTAGTCTTAAAGTGGTATTAGGATTGAGGACAGTGACCGGGTTAAGAGCAGAAGCATATGAAGGCTTGGGGTTGATGTCGTTGCTATGGTTTGGGGGAGTTGGGTTATTGGAATGGGTTTTGGTAGCCACACGAGTTAGGCCATTATGAGTGGCCAGTGGTGGCTGTTGAGATGTCGGTATGGGTAGTGTTGTGTCTGAGAAGTTCGAGGGTGCTAATAATTGTCGTGCTACAGCAACGTCGACATTAAGAATGGCACTAGCGGTGTGCAGGGCATCACGCGACATAAGTTTGCTGTTCTAATGTGTTAGGAAAAAACAAGTTTTTAAATTTTTATAAAACCTCTTAAGGACCACTCTCATATAATATATAGGAATTTGTAATCTAGAAATCGTACCTTGAAAATCCGATTTGGCTTTTTCCGCTGAAGTGATTTATGCTCCTAGATCACGATCCACCACCATCACTCCTGTTAGATCACGATCCATCACTACCACGCTTGTTAGATCATGAACTGTCACCAATGATCTTCCAGGTTATGACTTAGGTTCGATCTGCACTTGACGTATGGGCGCTTTTATCACTACCAAAGCAACTAGCACGAGAAAATTTTTCTCTCAACAATAGAGAGAAAATTTTTCTCTCAACAATATCTTATTCTCTGATTTGTATAAAGTGGCTTCTTTTTTTCTTTTAGAGAAAATAATCTTTATATATCTCCCTTTAGTGAAAACCCTAGACTCAAAATCATGACACACAATAAAACTCATGTTACTTTTCATTTTATAGGGGACCCACCATGTAAAATAACATAAGGCCTCTTACATATAAGCTAATTAAAAGGAGCCTCCCACTAAATGATATATTTAGGTTTTTGACCCAAATAGCTAGTTATCTTTCTTATTAGTCCAGTAGTGGTGTAGTTAATTAAATGAGCTAACCTGGAGATCATTTGGGAACAAACAATAGTGTCTATAACAATTAGGCCTGTAATTAAACTAGCCTAAATATTTAATTCCAAATCTACTCCACTAAAAGATTGGAATTGACCTCCATAATTGTATGCTCGAATAATAATTCGTCCTAAGCCACATTGATTTCTTTACTGCACAATCCTTTGTACCACATCATTAATTAAATCGATATCTCAACTGTCCAATCAATTTAATTACATCTTGTTCCTTGATACTTACTGGTTTTCTCTAATGATCATTTTCAACATACTAAATATGTTGACACACTCTGGCAAGAGAATTCTATGATCAAGTGCCGAAAACCCATCAAGAGATGTGTTGTACAAATTCTATATTATTAATCCATAACTCCAATACTCATAATTGCTCCCACCAAGATATCGGGTAATCTTGACCACAAGTATGTGTCATGCCCATTGGTAACTCAAATGGAATAACAATTACAATCACAAAATCATAATTAACTCAAGATTAAGATTACAGTAAAATCAATGCCTATGAGATTTAATAAGTCTGACAGTTATTACAAACTTAATTAAATCTCATATGTGATCCTATTCAATGTGGTCGTACTATATCAATAAATTCATACATGATTAAGACAAATCATTAAATGAATTTATTACAGTCTATACCTAAATAAAGTGCCCAACTTTATTTATCAACTGCGAACTAAATTTATTTAATCATAAGATAACGTGTATTTATGTCTTCTGTGAATCCACATGTGGTCATATAAATACATATAATATGATTAAATGGACTTTAATACAAATAAGATATTTAAATAAAATATTTCATTTATTTTATTAATAAGAAAAATGTTTATTACAATTAAATAAACACATATGCTTTTAAAGAGCATATTTTCCCAACAATCTCCCACTAGCTCTCAAAGAGCTTCAGACTTGTGACGCATCAGATAAACATAACCGTATCTCGAGTAATCATTAGTGAAAGTGATGAAATACTCATAACCTCCTCGAGCTTGTACATTGATTGGTCCACATACATCTGTATGTACCAATTCAAGTGGTACTGTTGCACGTACTCCTTTGGCCGAGAATGACTTTTTGGTTATTTTCTCTTCTAAACAGGATTCACAGAGTGGCAATGATTCATTTTCTAATGGACGCAAGAGCACATATTTGATCATTCTCTATATCCTATTTTGGTTTATATGACCCAAGTGTAAATGCCAGAGGTAACATTGGTTGGAAGAAATATTTATTTTCTTAGATAAATGTGTATGCTCATCATTATTGATCACTGTGTCATGCATAGAATGGATTATTGGACTTAAATGATATAAATTATTTTCCAATGTACCAGAACAAATAAGTCTCTTATTATGAAAAATAGAAACAGAGGATCCAAAATTTACAGTGTACCCTTGCTTTGACAAACAAGCTACTGAAATTAAATTCCTCTTAATGCTTGGAACATAAAGACAATTATTCAAAACTAAAGTCTCATTATTAAAAGATAATAAAACATATCCAGTCTTCACTGCTGACATGAACTGTCCTGTCCCTAACTGTAACTTGACGCTTCATTCACTTATTTTCCTAGTTTCCTGAAACCAATAAAGTGAATTACAAATATGATTAGTTGCTCATGAATCCAACAACCAAGTGTCAATAGGATTCTGAACTAAACAGGCCTCAATTATAAAAAGATTTCACATACCTGATTTCACAATCTTAGGGCAATCTTTTTTCCAGTGACCTTTCTGTCCACACTTAAAGTATTTGCCTTTCGGCTTGCCATCTTGCTTGGTAGACAATTTCTTTTTCCCAGTTTTTTTCTTACCTTTGCCTTTCGGCTTAGGCCCAGAAGATAAACTTTTTTCAATAATATTTATGCTTCCCAGAAATTTCTCAGCACGATAGATCTCTTCAGCAGAATGGAGTTTGTTCATCAATTCAGTTAAGGTCATGTTTATTTTGTTCATATTATAATTGACCTTAAACTCTTTGAATGTTTATGGCAGAGATTCTAGCACCATGTCAATCTTTGAGTTATCATCGATTTGTGCTCCCTGAATCTCAGCCTCATTCAAATAGTCCATCATTTTGAGGACATGATCACGAACTCTTGTGCCCTTCCCCATTTTACTGTTCATAATTCCTGTCAGCGCTGCTTGTCTCGCGGAGCGAGTACTCTGTCCGAACATCTGTTGGAGACTATCCATTATTTCAATGAAAGTCTCCAAGTTCTGATGTTTGGTCTGCAGAATATTAGAAATCGAGGCTAAAATGTAGTATTTTGCCATTTCATTGGCCTTTTGCCATTTCTCATAAAGCCTCCTCTGATTTCTATGAGCATTATCTGCTGGAGCTGGAGAGCATGGCTGGGTTAAGACATTTATAATTTTCAGCAATCAGGACAATGAATAAATTTCTTTTCCAATCTATATAGTTCTCTCCAGTGAGTTTGTTTTTACTCAGAATAATAGTAAGTGGGCTCAGGGAAGACATTTTCTGAAAAATAAAACATCCATGCATAAATAATTTGAAATAATATTCACAATAAATGTCAAAAATGCAAAAAACCATAAATGCATTTTAATTTATTTGTAACGATAATCTAGTACCGCTTTGACAAGCTATCCGTTGAGAAAGTCATGTCTACACTTACTAGACCCAATTTTTCATTGGATTATTTACTTTCATGTAGAGACATGATAAATAATTATCGTTATCCTTTTTTGGCATAAATTTGTTAACAGAGCTTCGTTGGGAAGGTTAATAACAAATTTTAGTTGAATGTATAACCATTATTTCAATCTACATATTTTTCATATCAATAGTCACTGTTGGGGTGAACAAGCGATTGAAAAATATTTCAATTTTATCTTTGAACAAGTTTATCAAATAAAATATCTAATATATATACCCTCCGAAGGGAGAAAAATAATTAAATAATCTTAATTCATGACTTTCCTAATAATGAAAAATACATTAACCCTAAGCCTAATCTTCATTGGGCTTCTTGTCAATGTCCATCTTTGATAAACTTATCTTTATTAATGGACTAGGGGAAATTGGGCTTTTAAATTTATAATTGGTCCAATTTTAATTTTGAAAGGAAATAAATAAATAATCAAAATTTTTTATTAAAATAAAACTTTTGGACCAAAAATAAATTTAATGTATTTAATTTTGTCTATGCATTTTAATCCATTAAGCTCAATTGAAATTGGGCCTAAAACTAGAATTCATTAAAGCCAAAACTATTTTTGGATTTAAACGCAAAAAATTAAAAAATTTTCTACCCAAACGAAAAATTATGGAACCATAGGGATATCAATGATAAAAACCATTGAAACCCTAAATCCATCTTTTTCTCTTCCCAGCTGCCATCACCACAAAGCCAGTTACTGTTCATCCAAGTCTGACACCGATTTGAGCATCACCGCCACGCCGGGAAGCAGCCAAACGACACCCTCCGCAAGATTCCAGCCTCAGTGCCCTTGCTGCTGGCCTCGGCAGCGTTGCTTCCAGCTGCAGCACATGCAATGCGCGCCGCTGGCCAATGCTGGCTGCGCGCGTCGCCGGCATTGCTGGCCACGCACACTGTTGCAGCGTGCCCTGGTTTGCTGCCGCTGTCAAAATTTCCAGCCTCCATTGCTTTGATCTGCCATTCGTGATTGATTTATAAATTTCCTAGGCCAATTTTGGCTTACAAAATTCTATTAACAGTAAATAAATCAAGAGGAAAACATGATGATGAAAAGCCACTCCTCTTGTTACAGATCCAAAGAAAAATACAACAGAAAAACTAACCATAAATTAAGACAAACCAAAACATGCTTTATTCATATATTAAACAAATAATATATATCTGAATAAATTGTGACACTCTAATACATAAATTTTAAGAATAATTTCATACGAAATTCTTATTTATTAATATGAGATGGCTCTGATACCAATTATTAGGAAAAAGCAGGTTTTTAAATTTTTATAAAACCTTTTAAGGACCGCTCTCATATAATATATAGGAATTTGTAATCTAGAAATCGTACCTTAAAAATTCGATTTGGCTTTTCCGCTGAAGTGATTTAGGCTCCTAGATCACGATCCGCCACCATCACTCCTGTTAGATCACGATCCGTCACCACCACGCTTGTTAGATCACGAACTGTCATCAATGATCTTCCAGGTTATGACTCAGGTTCGATCTGCACTTGACGTGTGGGCGCTTTTATCACTACCAAATCAACTAGCACGAGAAAATTTTTCTCTCAACAATAGAGAGAAAAATCTTATTATCTGATTTGTATAAAGTAGCTTCTTTTTTTTTTTAGAGAAAATAAACCTTATATATCTCCCTTTAGTGAAAACTCTAAGCTCCAAATAATGCCACACAATAAAACTCATGTTACTTTTCATTTTATAGGGGACCCACCATGTAAAATAACATAAGGCTCTTTACATATAAGCTAATTAAATGGAGCCTCCCACTAAATGATATATTTAAGTTTTTGATCCAAATAGCTAGTTATCTTGCTTATTGGTCCAGTAATGGTGCAGTCAATTAAATGAGCTAACCCGGGGATCATTTGGGAACAAACAATAGTGGTTATAACAATTAGGCATGTAATTAAACTAGCCTAATTTTTTAATTCCAAATCTACTCCACTAAAAGATTGGAATTGACCTCCATAATTGTATGCTCGAATAATAATTCATCCTAAGCCACATTGATTTCTTTACTGCACAATCCTTTGTACCACATCATTAATTAAATCGATATCTCAACTGTCCAATCAATTTAATTACATCTTATTCCTTGATACTTACTGGTTTTCTCTAATGATCATTTTCAACATACTAAATATGTTGACACACTCTGGCCAAAGAATTCTATGATCAAGTGCCGAAAACCTATCAAGAGATGTGTTGTACAAATTCTATATTGTTAATCCATAACTCAAATACTCATAATTGCTCCCACCAAGATACCAGGTAATCTTGACCACAAGTATGTGTCATGCCCATTGGTAACTCAAATGGAATAACAATTACAATCATGAAATCATAATTAACTCAAGATTAAGATTACAGTAAAATCAATGCCTATGAGATTTAATAAGTTTGACAATTATTACAAAGTTAATTAACTCTCATATGTGATCCTGTTCAATGTAGTCGTACTACATCAATAAATTCATACATAATTAAGACAAATCCTTCAATAAGTTTATTATAGTTTATACATAAATAAAGTGCCCAACTTTATTTATTAACTGCGAACTAAATTTATTTAATCATAAGATAACTTGTATTTATGTCTTATATGAATCCACATGGTGTCACATAAATACATATAATATGATTAAATAGACTTTAATATAAATATTAATGTAATAAAAATATTTAAATAAAATATCTCATTTATTTTATCAATAAAAAAAAATATTTATTGTAATTAAATAAACTCATATACTTTTAAAGAGAATATTTTCCCATGTGGGTGTGGTTGTGTTGGGTGTAGACGATCATGAGGTTGAACGCTGGCAAAATCTAGTGGATCATCACTATCAGTGGCTACTGAAGCTATGTGTGGTTTGTAGTGCTCATGGGGCCTCAAAGTGTAAAATTATGAATTTGCCCTTATCAATCAAAGGTGGCCGGTAGTCAAGCTCGGTGCCCAGCAGCTCATGTTAGACCCTTCAGGCCACACGGATTCCAATGATGATGGCCGTGAGCTTTCATTCGCAGCTACGGCTTCAGATCGAGCTCCTGAACCCGTGAGTCTCCAATAGCTGAGTGGCAGCGAGAATGACCAATTTGGTGCCTACGGTTGATTGAAAAATGAAGAGAGAATCTTAAAGAACCAAACTCAGATGGTGGCGTGGCTCAAACCTAGCAAAATCAAGCGAAAATGAAGCAGCATTTGCCATGGTTTCGTAAGCTCGATTCCCAGCCTTCTGGTTGTTTTACCGCGGCATTTACAGTAGGGACACGACCGATGTAGTTCCAACTTCTAATCGGTACCTACCTTGGCGGATGAAGTGGTCGGAGAAGTGAGGTCCACTCGGGTCGGGTCGTTGTTGTCCGTGTCGGGTTGTTGTGCTTGGTCAAGTGTTATTTTACATGATCGTAGACTACATCATTTATGAAGTTTGAATTACAATACTTGTCACTCCATCCTAGATTGATTACAAACCACTCGGCTAAAAAAAAAAAAAAAACTAGTGCCCATCACGATGGTTAGCTAAAAATGCATACGGAGTTGGCCTCCGAAAGGGTTAATTGAACAGTGAAAGCAAGGCAACAAGCCTTCATAAGACCATTCCCCAAATGAGGGAATACCATGCCCTAAATAAGGGAATGACTACTACTTACTGTGGGAGCCATAAATGCTCCTATATATATATATGACATAATGGTGTAAGAAACTATAAAAGAGCTCAACTAGTTTATGCACTTATTTATCATCTATTAAATCACCCTATGAGTTATCGCTTTAGGAATTATCACCTACGGGAGCTAAACTCTGCTTTTCTTAGATTGCGTAAGCTCACCTTGAGCACATGGACTGAGAATTCCTCCCCATGAGATTCTTTGTTAATTTACCATGAAAAAGCACATTTGAATAGGCACAAAGCGTAAACACCTTGGATACATGTCTAAAGCGCTATTAAGAAAGCTAAATCTCCATAAAAAAAATGGTAAAATGGGTGGAGAGCTCTTCTCTATTTACAATTGCTCTCTATTTGGCTAAAAAAAATATAGATGCCCTATCATAGTACGGGAGCCTCTCTCCCAATCTTATGTGCGGAAAGCCTGCAAAAGTTTTGGTATCATTGCCTAAGTAGGAATGTAGGATAGCTCTTGAAATTTTCGAAAATTTTAGAAAAAATCACAAACATCACCAGTAAAATAACCAAACATTACTTCTTCTATTAACACTTTAACCATAAATTGACCTCAATCAAAAGTTTTCTGCTGAGTGATTCGTTTGAAAATATCCAAAATACAAAACCACCCAAAAATCTCCAAACAAAGTCTTAATAGAAGAACAATCTAGCTTGAAAAATGTAAAAAGCATAAGTTTTTCATATGTCTGTGAAGAGCATCAATAATAAAGTAAACATCAATGAGATTGATTCAGACAGAAGGATTAACTTCTTTACTTGTTTGGGAGGTTGGCTCCAGGAGAGTAAGGGGATCAGTACTTGGCAGAACCTCCTTGTTCAAATTTGTGATATCTTAGGAATCATCTTCAGTAGCTTTCTTGGCTTCCTCATCCTTTTCCTCTAGAGGCTCCTCTCATCGCTTGTCTTCACGTTTGCGTTCTGTCATGAGTTGAGCCATTCAATCTTCACACTTGGCACCGACCGAAAAGATAGCAGATGATTCTTTGGCCTGGTCATAATTTACGGACAACATAAAAGTCCTTTGGGTAAAAGGAAAAGAGATTAGCATCTAATTCAATTAAAATATAAGTACACCTAATAAAAAGGAGTAGGAAAACTCACATCTCCAAATGCCCTGATGGCCCTAATGACGCTTTCTAAAAGACTCTGCCTACTCATTTTGGCACCATCCTTGGGAATCAGATGTTCCCTTAAGAATTGGACATATCTCTTAAGATGTGAAGGTATGTCGCCAAAGGCTGGGTCTAACTCTACAACATTGGGGTTGGAGGACAACGCCTCTAGATGTTTTATTTTCTTGGAGGAATCTAAAGTATTCTCCAAAGGATTTTTGGAGTTGGTTAATAGAAAGTCATTGATACCTGGTCATCCGGAGAGTGGGTGAGGGGATAACTTCTTCCTCAAAGGAGCTCCAGCCTTCTTTCCCTCTAACTTGTACATAAGGCTAGCAAAGGCATGTTTGTCCAGTGTTTTTTACTTGCTCATACCAAAGCTAAAAGAGGATTCCATAGCTACAAAACAGAAAGATAACTTCTAGTCAACAAATAAAACAATAAAGTAAGAAAGCTGAGCAAAATAAACTAAAGAAAAAAGAATCAAGAGAGAAGAAAAAAACATTCATCATTAATTTGACTTGCTCGTCAAATAGGGAGCTCTTCTTAACAAGCCCAGACTTAAGAAGTCTACCTTTACACAACAACTCTTCTTTTTTCAAGATGGGCAAGCCTTATCATATGGAAGGTAACAAAGTCTTTCATTATTGCCAGTAGATAATCATTCTTACTCCATACAATATTTACAATAAAGTAAGAGGAACTCAAATTAATTCTCAAACATAAATCAGTTCTCAAATAAAAGGGACAACAAAAACCACAAAGAATATGTAAGAAAGAACATTTGTTGAATTGAAGGCAGTACTGACATGACATATCTTGCCCTTATACTCTACAACATAGCCCCAATCATCCCCTGCAATTAACCATCTTTATCGAGTTGTTGCCTGATGACCACAGAGTAAGATAAACTAAGCTTGAAGAAGGAAGCTTCTAAAGCCCTTTGGTGTCCCCCATGGGAGCCTTCTCCTTAAACAACTCTCTATAACACACACAACAACCCATAATACTCCTCCAAGTAGAAAGAGTGTACAGAACAAGAGGGATGTTAAGAACAATGAGCAGCTTCTTAACAAAAAGTTGAAGAGGAAAACTGAGGCTAAATAGGAGTAGGTCGATATAAAAGGGAAAGTTGGATGAGGGGAATATGTTCTCTCATCTTCACAGGGATTCTGAGTCTAACCATTGAGGGGAAGATGAGAAATTATCAGCGGAGTCAGAGGGGGAACCTAGGCTATGTGAAGAGGGACACTCTTCATTCTAACGTTGGGACCACCCTTTAGGAGCTTTACTTTTCTTTTTTTGGCTTTGTAGAGCGTAGTCTTCTATGTGAGTCAAAGGTAGTTTTACTATCCTTTTCGGAGCCTTCTACAAGATCATCCCTAGAATCTCTCTCATTTTCATCCTCATAAGAGTAGGTAAATGAAAATACCTAGGGGCTATCCAAAACCTTGAAAACTCGCCGCTATCTCTATTGAAATCATCACTATCCTCCAAAAACATGCCACTAGCATTTCTCTTCATATGTAATGCAAAATTATCAAACAACAAACTCAACACAACCAACCAAACCACTAGTAAAGAAAAAACAAAGATAAAAAACGGGGGAGGGAAGGAAACCAAACTTGAGATTAGGTTGTTAATAACAAAGTTGCAGCAACTAGGGGATGAACAATAAGCCTTACAACCGAGATGGCTTTGGTTAAAACATGTGGCCAATAAATGAAGTAAACCCCCCAAAGAGGAAAGAGAAAGAACAACTTTGAAATGTCGAGGATGAACTAAAGTTTTAAGGGCGAAAATTGAGAAAATTTGGAAACAAAGTGAAGTAAAGGGAAATGATAATTTTTCTGAAGAAAATCGTGTGGCAAAAAGAGTACAACCGTGTGTTGGGTGGAGATTTCCTCTTTTGCCGTTTTCTTTTGATCTAACGGCTGAGAGAAATGGCCACTGAATAAATCGTTAGTGGAACATGAAGAAACGAGAAACATTGTAGGTTATAGATCAAATCCAAACACTAGGGATTTACCACCTATTAGCATGTTAGAAGAAGTGTAACTGGAGGCAGCAGAACGAGTGTGATAGGAGCAATGAGGGAATGCCATAGGGTGTACTGCTAGTTCAATTAAAACCCACTAAGTGCCTGTAGTTATGTAAGAGAAATTTGTAGAGATAGTTATGAATTCTAGAATTTAGTAAGATTTCACTCTAAGATTTAAAATTTAAAAAAAAAAGCATTATTTTCACATAATCGATGACATAAGTAATGATGATATAAACAATGACATAGGTAATTATGTAAGAGAAATTTGTAGAGATAGTTATGAATTCTAGAATTTAGTAAGGTATTTATAAAAGATAATCTCAACCATTCATCAATAGTTATGGTGGCAAAATCCTAACCATCCATTAGCCTTTAGAAATCCTATAGATACCCACTAGCCCTTTCATTATCAATGTAACCTAGAAATTTCATCTTCTTCTATTGTAAGTCCTACATCAAGAGTAGAGATCATGAAGTTAGAAAGGTCTAGAGAAGTCAAGGTTAAGAAGTAAGTAACACTTCAACTGCAATGTAGGGAAAGAATTATTTTCACATTTAACTTCAGTTTAAACTAATACTTTATTTTGTAAAGGCTATTATGATGTGATTTTTTAAAATCTAAATTTTTATATGGTCGGCTATACCGCCTAATCTGTGATACTTTTACTTAATTATGCTATGGTCGGCTCTGCCACCTATATTATAATCCCATTTTGTTTTATCTCTATATGGACGGCCCTGCCACCTGTAATAAAGATTGTTGTCCTTAAATAGTGTTGTGTATTGATTCTGTTGTACCTTTAGGAAGTTCACATGTTATGATATAAGTTGCATTAAATGCATGCATATCATGGATTACTTTAAAAGAAGACATTTTAGAAAAAAATGAATTCCTAAGAAATGGGTTATTATACTACAAGGAGGTAAAGTTCCCAGGGAGGGTAAGCCCTCAAAGCTAAGTAAAAAGAAATATTTTGGGGATGGCAATACGTAATGCTCAAAAGATCAACTAATTAGGCCCAAGGGCATATTGTTTAAAGAATAAAAGTGCAAACCTTGTAGTGCAACATACCAAGAGCCCTAATAAAGTTGTTTTGTATTTTCTAAGTTTCTTTTAGAAACTTAATAGGGTCATCTAGATGCATAATAATTTATACATGCATCAAAGTGTTATCTTACTTGGCATTAGCTAATAAAGTCTTTACATTGCAAGTAACGATAAGTAAGGCAAGCTAGAGCCAAGTCCTAACCGAGGGGAGGTGACTTTATAAAAAGTAATAGTGTTTTAAACATTTTTAAAATAAATATTTAAGTGAAGTGTTACAAATCTTTACTCTAATACCTACAATCTAGGATGGAGAGATCACCATAGTTTTCATGGTCACAAGGTTTTTAACAGAATAAGACAATAGCTCAAGCTCTTTAAGCTACTTAGTTGGACTTTAGCTAGTTTAGCTTGAACTTTTCATAGCCTAAGCCATGGGAAGAATCAATTCAAAGTTTATCTAAATCTATAGTAAATGCTATGATAGAATTGAGGAATGAGATGAGGGCCACCCAGAATTCTCAAGCACAACAAATACAATCTATGTCCAACCTTGAGAGGATGATGGGACAACTAGCTTTATTAATTCAAAATATAGTAGCAAGAGGCATAAAAAAGGAAAATTCCTAGATCAACCAGTTCCTAATCCCAAAGGAATACATGAAGTTGGATCTAGTTCTAGCCATCAGCATAAAGAGGCAAAATCTATTATGACCTTGAAAAGTGGAAAATTGATTCACAACAATGTGAAAGTTCCAGCAAGAAAGACATCTGAACTTGATTCTTCAGATCCAATTCCATCACAAGACTCATCACTAAACGATCAAGAAGAAAGCAGCCTAGTAGCTTTAATAGGTGAGATCATAAAAATCTTTGAGCGAGTATAAACATCCCTTTACTCAATGCTATTAAGCAAGTTCCATCCTCTGCCAACTTTTTGAAAGGATTTGTGCACTATAAAGAGAAATCTGCATGTCGCTAATAAAACATTTCTAACTAAATAAACTAGCAATTTACTTTAATAAAAAATGCCACCAAAATTTTCCCTTACTCTATCATGTGATTTAGGGAACCAATTGTTTAATAGAGCATTGTTGGATTTAGGAGCTAGTGTTAATCTCTTGCCATATTCTATTTAATGCAGCTTTGGCTAGGTAAATTAAAGTCCACTTCTATTATTCATAGGTTGACAAATTTTATTGTCCTGTTGATTTTATTATTGTTAATACTTAGCCTTTACAGGATCGTAAGAAACACCCCTAGTTAGTCTAAGTCATCTTTTCTTAGTTAAAGCTTATGCTCTTATTAATTGTAAGAATGGAAATACATAACTATCCTTTGGTAACATGACCATGAAATTAAATATTTTTAATGTTACCAAGTAGCCACACGAAGAAGATGAATTTGTAGATGTAGATATGATAGAAGATTTAGAAGAAGATTTATTTATTTATAATTATAAAGATGATCCATTAAAGACACTTTTAACTCACTCTAGTTTATCTTCTAATAATGATAGTGCAATTACATATGTCAATGCCTTACTTGATGCAACTCTAATTATGGACACAACCAAATGGAAGACAAAGCCAGAACCACTACCTCCTTTTGAAAAGAAGATTCGCCCATCCATAGAAATACCACCAAAATTTGAACTTAAAGCACTGCCTCATACTCTGGAATATGCATTCTTAGGAGACCTCCTTGTAATTATTTCTTCCTCCCTTGATTTTTAGCAAAATGGTAAGTTTTTGGGTATTTTGAATGAGCACAAAGAGGCATAGGATGGACCATTATTAGGGAGATGCAATATATGTCAAATCCTAACATAAAAGAGGTAGTAAATATGAAGTAATATAATTATTAGATGCAGGAATTATTTTTTTATTTTAGATAGCTTTTGAGTTAGCCTTCCAAAAGTTGTTCCTAAGAAGTCTGGTGTTATAGTAGTTATTGATGCTAATAATAAATTAATTCCTGCTAGAGTAACTACTAGTTGGCATGTTTTCATTGATTCCAGAAAATTAAATTTAGTCACATGAAAACATCATTTTCCTCTTTCATTTATTAATCAAATGATTGACAGGCTTGCATGTCATGACTCTTATTGTTTTCTAGATGGATATTCATGAGAAGACTACGTTTACTTGCAGTTTTGGAACTTTTGCATAGGAGAATGCCATTTGGTTATTGTAATGCACCTGTAACCTTTCAAAGATGTATGCTTAGTATTTTTTTGATATGGTTGAAAGATTTCTTAATGCGTTCACATATGATTTTTCTGTTTATGGAGATCCTTTGATGAATGTTTGGATCATCTAACATAAGTTTTACATAGATTAAAAAAAAACCTTGGCTTTAAATTAGGAAAAGTATAATTTCATGGTAAAACTAGGTATTGGTTTTGGTTATATAATTTCCAATAGAGGTATAGAAGTCAACAAAGCCAACATAGATTTCATTTTAAATCTCTTACCTCTTTAATCTTTAAAAAAATTCTTGGTCATATTGGTTTTCATAGAAGATTCAATAAAGACTTTAGTAAAATTTCTAAACACTTATGCAATATACTTGTTAAGAATGCACTTTTTATTTTAATAATTCTTGTTTTGAGGCTTTTGAAAAACTTAAGAAATTGTTGACTTCTTCATCTATCATTCAACTAGCTAATTTGGATTTGTCTTTTGAAATTATGTGTAATCTTTTGGATTACACTATAGGAGCAATTTTAGGACAAAAATTAGATCATTTCCCTTATGTTATTTATTATGCTAGTATAACACTTAATGATGCATAGTTGAATTATTTAAATATAGAAAAAGAAATGCTAGCTGTGGTGTTTGCATTAGATAAATTTAGATGTTACCTTATATGTTGTAAAATGATCATTATTACTAATCATGCTACTATGAAATATTTGCTTACAAAGAAAGATGTTAAGGTGAAATTGATTTGATGGGTGTTACTTTTGTGGGAATTAGACATTGAATTTAGAAATAAAAAGGATTCTGGAAATATTGCGGTAGGTCATTTTGTCTCACTTTGATCTTAAATTTATTCCAAAATATTTTACCTTTGGATAAGTCTTTCCTAGATGAACAACTTATAAGAATAAATGTTTTGTCATGATTTGCTTATATAATTAATTACCTTGCTATAAGACAAATTGCAGAACACTGAACCAAGCTAGATAGAACAAAGTTCTTAGCTAAAATGAATAATTTCTTTTGGGTGATCTTTACTTATTTAAATATTGTATTGATCAAATTATTAAGAGATGTGTCCTGATAATGAATTTCAAAACACCATCTCTTTTTACCATAAACAAGCTTATGGAGGCCGTTTTAATTCTAAAAAGACAACTTAAAAAATTTTATAATGTAGTTTCTATTGGCCTCTTATTTTTCATGATGCTTATGTTTTTTGTTCTTTGTGTGAGAGGTGTCAACCCATGGGTAGCATTTGAAAGAGGAACATAAAGCCACATAGTGAGATCTTCAATGTATACAAGATTGATTTCACGAGACCTTTTCCTCTATTATTTGGTTTTCAATACATATCGGTTGCAGTTGATTATGTGTCAAAGTGGGTTAAAGCTATTCTCATTTTGGCATCCCTAAAACTATAATTAATAATGGCGGTACCCATTTTTGTAATAAATCATTCAAAACTCTTCTGGAAAAATACTCCATTACACATAAGATTGCCACCCAATACCATCCTAAAACTAGTGGGAAGAGAAGAATTCTAATCGAGAGATCAAGTAAATTCTAGAAAAAAATTAGTTAGGCTAGATAAAAAGGATTGGTCTTTGAGACTTGATGATGCATTATGGGCATATAGAACAACTTTTAAAACACCAGTTAGAATGTCATCTTATAGACTTATGTATGGAAAAACATGTAATATGCTAGTAGAGTTGGAGCATCGGCATATTGAGGCTATCAAGAAATTCTATTTTGACGTACAATAGGATGGTGCTAAGAGAAGATTGCAGCTAGCAAAACTTGAAGAGAGTAGGAATAATGCATATAAGAATCCTAAGATTTACAAGCAGCAAGTGATTTAATATAATTTTTTACTGCATCTCTTTCTAGATAAATTACGTTCTCGATAGTCTGGTCATTTTATAGTTCTATTATCTTCTCTCATGGATCTATTGAGATAAAAATCCACAAAATTGTGACATACTCAAACTTAATGGACAAAGATTGAAACCATTTTTGGATTTCCCACAAAAACAAGAGGAAGCATGGGTTTGAGTGATCTTATCTATTCTAAATGAGTCTTATTATGTTCTTTTTTTATTGTTTTTAGTATTTAGTTTATTTATAGCTTCTTTATTAGTAATATTTTTCTTTCCTTTGCTTGATTTCTAGTTACTAACTTTCCTACAACTATTATTCATGTGCTTTCCTTCCAACTTATTTTCCCACTTTTATCACGTTTTATTCCTCTATATCTTGTGCATCTGCATCCATGAATGAAAATTAGAAACTTTAGGAACAATGTTTAGAATAGGCTAAGGGGTTAGATGTTCTTATTAAAAAAATAAAAACTCAAAAAGTAAACAATTATTAAAACTCTTAAGGCATTTTGTGTGATCTTTTGACATTAGATGACATGGTGAATTTCAAATTTTTGTATTTGTATTATCTTTTATCTTGACTTATGTTACACCATGTTTGCTAATATGCATGATGATATTAGTGACTAACGTGAATTAAGAAGTTCTTTATTTATACAGCTTAACAGTTTATTATTTTATACATGATCTCTGTATTTTCATTTGAGTTGATCATTGAAAAGAAAAAAATTATATGCATTGTTACACTTAAAGTCCATTGAACTAGTAGATATAGAAAACTTTTTGGAGCTCTAAAAGATGATAGAAAGGCCGATTTTGGTTTTTTTGAGTCTTTTCTACCTATCCTTATTGTGAAGTATCAATAGTTAGTCCTTTTAAGGTTATAACAAAATTAAAGTTATAAAAAACCTTTTTATTTTGTTAACTTATCATTTATTCCATTTTTATTTGGAATATTACCTTATATTTTATGTTTTCCAACAATCATTTATATTTAAGAAATATATGGATGCACTATAAAAAAAGAAAAACCACAAAAAAATGTGCCAAAAAAAGAAAAGAGAAAAGGGCATGCAATTGAAAAAGGTAAACAAGTGCAATATTCAAAGCATAAAAAACAATGTGGAAAGCACTTGAATTTATTCTTTTTTTGAAAAGATCTCTATTTCTCTAAAACATATATCTTGTTTTTACTATTACCCTTAAAAGTCCTTCTTGATTTTAGGGAGCTAAATTTTAAAGTAGAAGCTGGTGATATGGATGGAAGAATGTGGTAATATATAAAAAGAATAATGAATAAAAATAATATTATTGGTTTGACTGGGAATTCATTTCACTTGAGAGCATATTTTTTTTATTTCTAAGTTGTGGGCATGACTCTTTCATCTTACTAAAAGTGTGCAGTATTACTTTTCTAATATTTTCTCTTAATTTATGGTTCTTTTGAATCATTGTTTTTATTAGGCTTATTTTCTTTTGAGAATGTCATTTTTATCATGTGAGATTTTGGGTCACTCTTGCAAGTGACTTGATTAAAGTAGCTTTGATAATTGATAATTTTGAATAAGTTTGCTTGACTAATTAAGTACTAGACTATAAAATATGAGAAGTTGTTTGTGATAGTCCATTCATGCTCACGACCAAAAAGAAAAAAATGGACGAAATTCCAAAGCCATGAATACTCTGTTTTGTGCCTTAGATAAAAAGAAATTGCATGGGAATCTTAGGTTGCTCTAATGCTTATAAGATTTGGAGAAAACTTGAAGTTGTCTATGAGGGGACTAATCAAGTTAAATAGTCTAAAATTAGTAGGTACACTAAACAATATGGACTATTTCAAATGGAGCAAAATGCGAGTGTACATGCTATGTATACTCAATTTATCGATATTGTAAACACTCGAGGAGCCTTAAGAAATACATTCTCAAGTAGTGAAAAAGTGAAGAAAATCATTAGGTCACTATCAAAAGAGTGTAGACCTAAAAGATTGGCCATAGTAGCAGCTAATGATCTTAATACTTTATCTCTTAATGATTTAATTAACTCATTTATTTCTTTTAAAGAAGATTTAGCCATTGAAAAAAAGGAGAAGAAGATAAGAAGAGGAAGAGCATTGCCTTGAAAGATTCAAGATTTGCAAGTGATGAAGAAAGCGACTTCGAAAATGAAGAGATCGAATAATTGCCAGAAAATTCAGAAGATGTTTTTAGCAACTAAGTGAGAGAAGAAGGCTTAAAAAACTTCAAAAAAAAAAAAGAATGAGGCAATCATTTTCTTTCAATGAAAGAAACCTTGTCACATGAAATCAAAATGTCCTCTTCTCAATAAATTGAAAAAGAAAGCTTATGGTGATAACATGAGATGACAGTGACAAAAAGTTCACATATGAAGAACAATTACATGAGGTGTCAAACTTGACATTTATGGCAATAGGAGAGGAATTATTTAATGAACTTGATGAGGGATTAAATAAGAAATAGAATAAAAGGTATTTGGATAGTGGATGCTTAAGATATATGACCGGTGACTACTCTTGGCTATCAAGTTTCACCAAAGTCAAAAATGGAAGAGAAGTGTCTTTTAGAGAGAACTCAAAAGGAAAAATCGTTGGGGTAGGCAATGTCAGTAAAAACTCATCTACCATTATTGAAAATGCGTGTTTAGTAGACATTTTGAAACATAACTTGCTTATTATTAGTCAATTGTGTGATAAGGGCTATAGAGTTATCTTTAATAAATTAAAATGTGGTATTGAGAATGCATGTGATTATAAAACTTTATTTGTTGGAAAAGAATGTGTAAATGCATATATATCATTGACATAGATTGCACATTATCTCATGATAAATGTTTTTAGGCATGACATAATGATAGTTGGCTGTGGCATAGAAGGTCATGCAAGCATGGATTTGATTTCAAAGATTTCAAAAACTAATTTAGTCAAAGATCCTCCTAAGATTGGTTTTCAAAAGGATAATGTATGTGATGCTTGTTAATTTAGAAAGCAAATAAGAACATCTTTCAAAAATAAAAATATTTTTTCTATTTCGAATCCTCTTCAACTTCTTTACATGGATTTATATAAGCCATTTAGATATGCAAGTCTTAATAAAAAATACTATGAATTTGTTATAGTTGATGATTTTTTTAGATATTCCTAGGTCTTGTTCTTAGCAAATAAGGATCATAATTTTGATGCTTTGAAAATCTTTTGTAAATGTAAAAAAGTGTGCTATTTTTTGTATTAAAAATGATCATGGTGGGGAATTTGAAAATCATGATTTCGAAAATTTTTGCAATAATTTTGGCATTAAACATCAATTTTCATCTTTAAGGACTTTACAACAAAATGGAGGTGTTGAGGGAAACAATAAGTTCATTTAAGAAATGGATATGATTATGTTGAATGAAATTTTTTTAATAACCTATTTTGGACTGAAGCCATTAACACTGCATGTTATGTCTTAAATTGTGTGATAATTAGATATTTTCTCAACAAAAGTCCCTATGAGCTTGGGAAAAATGGAAAACTTAACATCAATTATTTTAAAGCTTTTGAATGCAAATGCTTTGTATTAAACACAAAAGATAATTTAGGCAAGTTTGATGGTATTTTCGTGGTTATTCAAATACGAGCAAAGCTTACGAGTGTATAATAAAAGGAACATGGTTGTTGAAGATTCCATGCATGTCACTTTTGATGAATCTTATCCTCCCTCTATAAAGAAATATCTTGTTGATGATGATATAGTTATGGAGAAAGGAGATGAAGAATTACAAAATGGTGATTACAAACAAGACGATCTTCTATGTGAGAATCAAGAGGAGCAACAAGAAGAACAAGCTAAACTGGATCAAAATGAAGGTCATTTTAAAACACTCCCTAACAAGTGGAGGTATGTTTCTTCTTACCCTAAAATTTAATTGTAAGAGATTTTTCACGAGATCATTTTTTTTAGGAATAAATATGAGTATACTGTATTTATATCTCAAATTAAACCAAAATCTTTTTCTAGTGCAAAAAATGATGAATCTTAAATTGTGGTCATACAAGAAGAGTTAAACCAATTTGAGAGAAATAATGTATAGAAACTGGTTCTTAAACTATAATATAAATCGTAATAGGCACTAAATGGGTATTTATGAATAAGATGGATGAATCTGGTATAATTGTAAGGAGTAAAGATAGATTAGTGGTTTAAGGATACAACTAAGAAGAAAGAATTGATTTTGATGAAATTTTCGCTCTTGTAGTTCGATTAGAATCCATTAAGATACTTTTGGCATTTTCATGTCATTAAGATCTTATTTTGTATCAAATAGATGCCAAAAGTGCATTATTAAATTGTTACATTCTGGAAGAAATTTATATGAAACAACCCCCTGATTTTCAAAATGAAAAATTTCCAAACTATGTTTATAAGTTGTCTAAAGGGCTATATAGTTTAAAACAAGCTCCTAGAGTATGGTATGATAGGCTCAGTAAATTTCTTTAAAAAATGGTTTTTCAATGGGTGAAGCAAATAGTACACTCTTTGTCAAGCATAAGGACCAAGAAATACTCGTTGTTTAAATCTATATTGATGACATTATCTTTGGTTATACTAATATTTTTGTGTAAGAAATTTTCATCTTATATGAGTAAGGAATTCAAAATGAGCATGATGAGATAGCTGAAGTGCTTTCTTAGACTTCAAATTAAACAAAACAGTAAGGGAATCTTCATCAATCAAGCCACATATATGAAAGATCTACTCAAAAGATTTGGCATTGATAAACTCAAAGACTAAAAGAACTCAAAGATGAAAAATGTAAAGAGGTTGAATAAAAATATATTGAGGTATGGTCGGATCTCTACTTAATCACTAGTGGACCTAACATCATGTTTAGTGTAAGTTTATGTGCAAGATTTCAATTATGTCTCAAAGAATCTCATTTGCTTGCTGTCAAAATTGTTTTTCGTTATTTGAGTAGAACATTGATCTTGGTCTTTGGTATCTTAGATGAACTCACATAGAATTAGCATTCTACTCGAATGCTGACTTTGTTGGATACAAAGTTGACAAAAAGAGTACAAATGGAACTTATCATAGTTGTTGCAAATAAGCAAAATTCAGTTGCACTTTCAACCACTGAGGTTGAATATTTTACTATTGATAGTTGTTGCACACTACCCATTTGATCGTATACCTATTATGTGTGACAATGTCAGTCCCATAAATTTGTCAAAGAATCTCATTCAACATTCTAGGAACAAATATATAGAGATAAGACATTATTTTTTGAAAGATAAAAAAGGAAGACATTGTACTAGAATTTATTTCAACTGAAAAATAGCTTCTGTTATTTTTACAAAATGCCTTCGTGAAGATTAATTTACCAAAATTTGACACGAACTTAAGATGATAAGTTTTTAACATTGACATATCTCTATATGATATTGAGTCTATTAGACTATTGGTTGCTTATTTATAACTATAAAATTGCGAGTATGATCATTATTTTTAGATTATATCTTAATTATTGTATGATTTTTTGTTTGTTTATTTTCTGTTTCATGCATAAAATGGCTTTTAAGACATTCTGGGATCACAAAAAGATTTTGGAATCAATCAGCATTTAGACGATAATCAAAATTTATTTGCGAAATATAGAAGAAACGACTAGCCGCCTAGCTTAAATAGTTAACTGTTTAGAAAGCAGTAAACTGGCCTAAGCCAAATAGCTAGCTGCTTGGCTTAAGCAGTTAAGCACTTGAAGACAAAATGTTTGTGATATCTCTATTTGTAAACGGTAAAACATTTGCAAAATGCTTACTTTTTGGAATGAAACAACTTACTGTTTCTCTTGAAATGGTTTGTTAATATCGTTTTGTCTACTCTTCAAAATGAAACTGGCATGCTGTTTATTTTAAACGATTCACAAATTTTATGAAACATAGCCACTATTCTAGGTTTTCTTTTCTCATTTCTCAATGCCACAGTTGTCTCTTCTCTCACTCGAAGTCTTCTTATCTCTTTCACCATTTTCTGAGCTTCCAGTGCCAAAATCAACATCTCCAAATCCTTTCTCTTTCCTTATACACTTATTTCTCGTTGATTAAACTCAATTTTATTATTTAAACCCAAAATTCCCAAATCAAACTCTGGATTTTGGCCGACCACTCCTATCCTAAATTAACTAATTTTTAGCCTTTTATTGCTCATATTACCTGCTCACATTGCTTTCAAATACCCTTTCACTTAATTTAATGGGTTCATAATTACCATTTCACCAATTTTACTTCACAAAATTGAAATTGTGCATCCATGGTTGCTGAGACTAGTTCAAAGGCAAAAGGGGCAAGCGTCTAGCACCTAAAACTACATGCTAACGGCTCGTTGATGGACATTTCTACAGAAAAAGAAGGTCAAGTAATCACTAATTTGCTAGCATCCCCATATAGGTTGATGTTACTGACCTTAATACAATTCGAGGAACTTTAAATATAGGCTTACAACTACACTCGGCTAGTTAAGAAATCATATTTTCTAGGTACACACATGTAGATGTTGTTAGAAACATTTGTAGATGTCTTGATCTATCTGATGATTGTCACATTCATCTATATGCTCAATACACGTGTCTACAATCCGGTGTTCTATATATCATACTCCAATATGTAGTCAATCCTAAGAAAGGGAATGTTGAGGAGGTTACCCATTTAGATGTAATTCTAGTGGATTGTATTATATATGGTCGTAAGGTAAACCTTAGGTGTGTCATTATTTTTCATATGCTTAGTATTCCTGCAGTTATTAACTAATCATTTCAGTATAGTAGTATTATAACTTAGATTCTAAAGAATTTTAGAGTTCCCATTGATGAACCCATTTTTGAGCCGACCAAATCACTGGGGGATGAGGTCATTTACAGTCTGAGATTTGATTGGAATAATGAAAAATGGGTTAAGGTATTTTTCGTAAAAAATAGGTATACATTGGTAGCTCCTAATGACCATTGTATGCTTAATGATGTTGTACCTCCCGACCAATTGCTAGATTTCATTATCCCATTACGGATTGAGGTTAGACCTCCTATTCCAGCCCTCGCTCCATATGCATTTAATTTAGAACCGCCTGTTCTAAACACACCTGCTCTAGAGGAAATTACACTCCAACAGTTAATTGACAAAATCCGCTCAGTTGCTCAATGATGTTGTACCTCCTGACCATTTGCTAGATTTCATTATCCTATTACGGATTGAGGTTAGACCTCCTGTTCCAGCCCTCGCTCCATATGCATTTAATTTAGAACCGCCTATTCCAAACACACCTGCTCTAGAGGAAATTACACTCCAACAGTTGCTTGACAAAATCCGCTCAGTGTCTGAATAACAAAACAAATTTCAGCAGATATCCTTGAGCAATAGTAGATTCTTGATGGTCAGCGGCAGCTTTTCGAGGCCCTTGGTTTTCTTTACCCTCTTCCTCCATCTCAGTCCCCTCAATAGCTTATTTTATTTTTTTTCTTCTATATTTCAGGGTTTTCCACCAACATTGTCATTATTCATAGAATAAGTTAACGGATAGTAAACCAATTATGCTCAAAAAGTCAATAACTACTAATTTTATTAATCAATCTATAAATAGTTAAGGAAAACACATTTCAAATGAAATTCTTACAATACATATGAAAGTTCTAAAAAAAAAACTTGATTTTTTTATTTGTTGACACATATTCATTGATTTGTAAACTTCAATTATTGCAAACTTCAATTTCTTTTGAAAACTTAAGCGATAGTGAACAATTGAGAAAGGGGTGCGTGCTCACCTCTCATTGTAAAGGTTCATTGACAACTTTGAAGTTAATTATAAATAACTTGAAGCCTTGGATTGTAAGGCTTAGATAGTGGAATCCTCAAGCGCGATTGGCTTGAAGGCATGGACGTAGGTGACTTTTGCCCAAACCACATAAAAATCTCGTGTTTGATTTCGTTTCTCTTGCCTCTTTAAATTTACTCATTGCTATATTTATTATTATTAGCGAGTTGTAGTGCTAATTGATATTGGATTGTGATTTTATTGTTTAGTAATTTTTTAAAAACTCAATTCTTCCCCTATTGGTTACTTAGCTAGACTTTATTGTTTATGTTGGCATTTTTAATATTTATATATTTTTTATTTTCATTTACTATTGTTAGTATTAGTGTCGTTTAATTTCTTTTCTTTTTACAGTTTCTATTCGTAGTCAGCATAAATTGATTTAAGGGATAGTGAAACATAGGTAATCCTATGATGCCCTCAATGGTTAGGTTAATGGAATAATAAAGTAAGTGATTCAAGATGTGATTGGGGATAGGGTTGGGGCATAAGAGAATGCACCAGCTGAGAGGCAAGGTTGCACAAGAGATCAAGGAGTATGATGAGCTTAGAATAGTTTAAGAAATTGGGATCACCTACCCTTCATAGGACTGCATGGAGAAGATATTCATGGCTATGCATTGCAATAATTATTAGAGGTCAATTTTGGCCTCATCTTTCCTTTAGAGTAGGGCATACCACTGGTGGAACGCCAAAGCTTGTCTGTTGAGGGCTCGGTTAAAAAATACACATATCACTTGAAAGCTGTTTTCTGAAACATGTTCGATATTAGATAAAGGCTGATTTTCTAAAATTGACTCAAAAGATGAAGTTTGTTATTGAGCATAAGGAATATTACATGACCCTATCTCGATTTGCTTCTTCATTCATCATTAATTAGGGTAGTAAGTGTAGAAAGTTCCTTAAAGAGTTACGTATAAATGTCAAGGCGTGATTGACCATCCTTAATCTTAATAATCATGTTAATTCGGTGGACAGAGCAATTCTTGTCAAGAGAGATATTCTTAAAGCTTAAATTACAAGAGATTAGAGGAATAAAAAGAACTAACAAGGTGGAGCTCAAGATGGAAGCTCTTACAGCCAAGGCATAGAGTCTTAGAAGAATGTTGGTTGAGGTAACAAAGGCAGTAACAAGGGTGTTCATGATACCACTGCTTAAAAGAACTTTTTTATTTGTCTACATTCCGGGGGGAGGTACCTTGATGAATTTTATCTGAAAATTGGAACTTATTTTACTTATATATTGCCCAAAGAGATGTAGTAGGATTGCAAATGCTCATAATGATGAAGGACATATGAAGAAAACTAAAATGCAAGAGTGTATCTTTGTGTTGACTAAGAAGGTACTAAGGTGTCTAATGATGTAGTGTCAGGTACATTGTCCTTATTCTCTAAAGAAGTTAAAGTTATTTTTAACCCTAGTGCTACACATTCATTTATAACCTTTTTTTTTGGCTCATTATGTTGATGTCCTTACCAAGCCAGCAGATCTTCATTTGTCAATTACTACTCATATTGGTGATTGCATGTTAGTAGATTGTGTTTACAAGTTCTATGTGACAGTTTGTGTGAAAATGAATTTCTTATGGATCTCCTACCTTTAGAGATGTATGATTTTGATTTGATATTAGGGATAGATTGGTTAAGACCTTATTGTACTTCAGTCGACTGTTTTGTAAATGAGATTGTTTTTTGTTTACCTGGTAAGGAATAATTTCATTTTCATGGTCTAAGAGTCATAGAGGCTTAATTTCAATAGTTAAGATAGTAAAAATGCTAAGGAATGGGTGTGAAGGGTTTTTTAAGTTATGCATTTACTAATGATTCTAGTGATGTATGACACATTGTAGTTGAATTTATTAACATATTCCCTAAGGATCTTCCTAGTCGACCTTTTGATTAAGAGGTTGAGTTTACTATAGAGTTAACTATTAGTACTGCACCTATTTCTAAGGCACCATATCCAATGGCACTTGCTGAATTGAAAAAACTAAAGGTCCAGTCATAAGAGTTGTTGGATAGGGGTTTCATTCATCCTAGTGACTCGCCTCGGGGTGCTCTTCTCTTGTTTTGAAGAAAAAAAGATAGTTCAATGACCTACAACTAAATCTAATTACTCTTAAGAAAAATTACCTTGTTTCTCGAATTACTGTCTTTTTTTATCAACTACAAGGTGTGGCACTATTTTCTAAGATCATTTATGATCTTGATATCATCAATTGAAAATTAGAAGTGAGGATGTGTTGAAAACAACTTTTCAACCTCGTCATGGGCACTATTGAGTTCTTAGCTATGCCTTTTAGGTCAATTAATACTCCTGGGACATTTATAAATTTCATGAATATAATTTTCTAACCTTACTTTGACATTGTTATTGTCTTTTAGGTTAACTAATACTCATGCTTCATTAATTACAGTCGTGGTAAGGAAAATACGGTAGCCGATGCCTTGAATATAGAATTATCCATTTGCATAGCACATCTTATCACCACATAATTCATTTTGTAGAAGGTTCGAGGAGTTGTGGGATCAAGGTAGTGATTTGTGGGCAAATAGAGTTGTTAACACAGTTAATAGTCCAACCCACTCTAATCGATAAAATTAAGATCGCTTAAGAAGAATGACTCAAAGTTCAATAAAATTCGTGAAGAGGTGAGCAAAGGATATAAGCCAAAATTTAGACTTGCAAATAAAGACGTATTATGGTTGGGACAAAGGTTTTGTGTATCGTCAGATGAAAGGTTGAAGACAGAAATTTGAAGGAAGCTCATGAATCATCTTATAATATGCACCTTGGTAGCACTAAGATGTATCGTGATCTAAAAGGTACTTTTTGTTACAAAAATATGAAGAATGATATTGTTGCTTTTATATCTCAATGTTTGGTTTGCCAACAAGTGAATATTGAACATCAAATACTAATAGGGGCATTTTCTCCCCTAGTCCTCTTGGACTTTAAAGGATCCATTAACATGTGTCATTAATGAAATTAAATGGTTAAGATTCTTTTAATTAACTTTCATGCAAATAGACATTCAAACTCAAGTGTGACTCTTGTCAAATTTTTTCCAACAAATTCTTTCCCTCTCAACTCTTTCTATGATTTCCAGCAAATATTAAAATAAAAGATCGTACCATTAGGGGTTGATTACTACTATTTCTACACTAAGATGGGACTAATACTTGGTAGCATCACTCAAACGAAAATGTAGCCTCAAGTCGTTCCCACTATGCTAACTAGCATCATTCATTGACATCGATTGCTAGCGATGAGCTGCTTTTCTGCCGTCCGTTGAATCAGTAATGTTTTGTACATTCTATCAATGGAATTTTTTAGTTCAATTTTTATTCGTTTGTGAAATAATTTATTTAATTGTGCCCAAAGCCAAAAGTTATTTAGGAAATAGATTTTATGATACATCCACATAGATATATTTGATGAACTTTAACAACTTGTACAAGACTGACCCATGAACTTTCAGAAATGGGGTAAATGATACCTGCATCTAATAACTTAAGGACTTCAGTTTTAACAACTTTTTTCATGTTAGGATTTAACCGACGTTGCATTTCCCTAGTAGGTTTAGCATTTTCATTAAGGTGAATGTAATGCATGTAGTCTACTGGGTTTATACCTTTTATGTCCACTATGGTCCATCCTAATGCCCCTTTGTGCTCTTTCAAAACATCCAACAACTTACCTTTTTGTTCGTCGTTTAGGGATGATGAGATGATTACCGGTAGAGTACTTTCTTTTCCCAAAAATGCATATTCCAAAGTGTTGGGTAATGGTTTGAGCTCGAGTTTCGGTGGTGATTCTAATGATGGGATGAGTTTCTTCTCTGATGGTGCTAGTTGTTCAACCCTTGACTTCCATTTATTAGTGTCCATGGATGGTGCTAAGTCAAGTAGAGTGTTGACCTCATCGACCGATCTGTCAATATCAAAATCAAAACCAAAGTGAGTTAAACATGTTTGGAAAGGATCATCACTGAGGTTTGAAATAAAAGTGTCATCAACTAATGTTTCAATTAAATCCATATCAACAATTCCATCATCTGCATTGTGAGGATGTTTGGCAATGTTGAAGATGTTCAGCTCCATAGTCATGTTGCCGAAGGACAACTGCATATTTCCAGTCCTGCATTGAATGTGAGCATCCGCAGTTGCCAAGAAAGGTCGGCCTAGAATAATAGGGATGTGCTTCCTTGAATCCTGTATTGGTTGAGTGTCAATTACAATGAAATCAACAGGAAAATAAAACTCGTCTACCTGGATAAGCACGTCCTCCACAATACCACGAGATATTTTCGTGGACCGATCTGCAAGCTGTAACACCATTGGAGTTGGGTGTAATTCCCCCAGTCCAAGTTTCACAAATACTGAATAAGGCAACAAATTTACACTAGCTCCTAAATCCAACAAAGCATTCTCAATTGTGTGGTTCCCTATGCTACATGAGATAGTGGGGGAGCCTGGGTCTTTGCATTTTAAAGGAATTTTGTGTTGGAGTATAGAACTAACGTTTTCTGTTAAAAAGGCATTCTTTTGAACATGGATATTTCTCTTTTTAGTACAAAGGTCTTTAAGAAACTTGGCATAAGATGGAACTTGCTTTATAGCATCAAGTAAAGGATGTTAACACTTACCTATTTGAAGATTTCAAGAATCTCACCTGTGGATTTTGCCTTCTTTCCTTTAGCTAACATTTGAAGAAATGGAGCTTCGGGAACATATTCTCGTGGGTTGGTTTTTTCTTTCTCCTCCGGTGGTGAGTCCTCAATATTCGCAGGAACAATTTGATTTTCTTTTGTCACTGGCATCTCCACTTTGTTGTCGACTTCTTTTCCTTTTCGCAAAGTCATGATTGCTTTGACCTCTCCATGCTGCAGTGGTGAACTGGTACTTGCTTCATGTACTCCTTTAGGGTTAGGCATTGGTTGACTTGGAAATTTACCTTTCTCAACAGTCATTGCCAAAGTCTGAACTGAAGAGGCAAGTTGTCCCACCATCTTCTCGAGGCTTGAAACTGATTGAGCTTGTGAAATGAAGCCTGCTCTCAACTCATTTCGTAGTCCATCAATGGTGCGGTTTTGTTGCTCAATCGTAGAGTGAGTAACATTCTTGAGATTCTGTAATGAATCCTCCCATGGTCTGGGTTGAGAGTAGTTCTGGTTCTAATTATATGGTCTAAATGGGGATTGAGAGGCTTGAGGAACTTGAGGAATTTGTTGCATTGGTGGAGCTAGAGCTGCTGGTCCATTCTATTGGAATCCTTGAGACCATGAAAAATTGGGGTGGTCTCTCCATCCAGAATTATATTTGTTGGAGTATGAGTTGTAATTTGATGGTTTTCTCATTACACCTATGGCATTGGCTTGATCTGAGTATGAGTCATGGTCATGTGGCTCTGTTGATTTAGCAGTCGATAACGATGCTATTTGTCGAGCAAGACCTTCCACCATCTACTTGACTTCTTTGATTCTCGAAGTTGACTCGCCAATGTGAACCTCATTTACTCCCTTAATTCTTCTAGTATTCTTGAGTGATCGACTCCGTTGTTGGGAATTATCCGCTTATCGCTGGAAGAATTCCTAAATCTCTGATGCACTTTTTGACATTAGTTCTCCTCCACTTGTTGCCATTAGCCATTCTTGCACATTTGGTAGTAATCCCTCCAAAAAATATTAGCATTGGTGCCATTTCTCGTACCCATGATGTGGACACTTCAAGAGTAGCCCATTGAATCTCTCCCATGTTTCGAAAAATTGCTCGTCCTCTCTCTGGGTAAACTCCGAGATTTCCCTGCGAATAGCATTGGTTTTATGCACTGGGAAATATTTATTCAAAAATTTTGTTACCATTTGTTCCCATGATGAAATGTTATTGGCAAATAATGTATTTAACCATGAACGAGCTCTATCCTTTAAAAAAATGAGAATAATCTGAGTTTAACATCATCATCTGAAAAATTTTCATATTTAAATGTTTGACAAATGGCATGAAAATCATTCAAATGATTATATGGTTCCTCATTTTCTAGGCCATAGAATGTTGGGAGACAATTTAGCACACTAGGTTTTAGTTCAAAACTCCTAGCAGCTACATTTGGATATCTTATGGATGATGTGCTCAAATTAGCTAAAGGACTGAAGTAGTCCTTAAATGGCCTCTCCTGTGGTTGCAAATCCATTTTATTTTTAACTTGTTTGTGTGTGCGAAGTGTTTTTTCAACTTCGAGGTCGATAGGTTCAAGATTAGGTAATAATGACTTACGACCATGCGTGCAAAACAAATAAAATAAAAAGAAAGATGAGAACAAAACAAATAAAAATAAAGAAGAGGGAGAAATTACGATACTAACCTTATTGCGCTGTTACAACCTTTCTATAAAAACACACTAAAAATAAATACGTGAAATAAATTAACTAAGAATAAATTAATAAGATAAAAAAATTACAAAGAAAAATAAATTGAAAATTAAATTACATAATTTTAAAGAAGAGAGAAAAAAATAAATAAATAAAATTCTTAACTCAAAATGTAAATTCACTCTTTTTTATATATAAAAAAATATTACAAGAAAACAATTAAAAGAAATTATTCACAAAAATTAATTCTATGAACTAAAATTACTTACCTCCCTTGTAACGGCGCCAAAAACTTATTGTGCAAATTTTAATGTACTCGCAAGCGCATGAATCTATTGTAGAATACAATAATGGTGACGAATGTCGATTCCACGAGGAGGTGGATTTTAATTGTGTATAGAATTAATTTTGTAAATGGGTGGTTGGATTTATAGTGGAAATAATTTGGAATATGCTAAAACTTAAATTAAAATGGCAAGAATAAATTCTAAAATTGGAATTGAAATGGCGAGAATAAATTGGAGAGAATTGAACTAGGGGTAAAATGAGCTAGGGGCAAAATGAAAATTTATTAAAATACATAGAAAATACAAGATAGAGAAGGAATTACAGAAAATGGAGTCCAAAAATGGATTCAGAGATATCAAATTAAGGGGGAGATGCCCCCTTTTTATAGATACATGGAGTAAATCATGGCCATCGGATTAAAACCAGTTTGTACGCTCAGGATTGCGCCACGTCATCAGTCAACAGTACGCGATTTGACCACGTGGATGAACAGTAACACGGTTTGACCCGAGTTGAACAGTGATGCGGTTTGGTTGAAAATAATCCTGTGTGATGCATGTACCGTACGCGAGATTTTTCATCCACTGATATGCTGCCACGTCACCATCAACAGTACATAAGAATTTTAGTCCAACAGGATCGTGACACCTCATCAGTCAATGCCACATCATCAGTCAATGCCACGTCATCGATCCGTCTATGTGAATAGTATCGTGAACAATAACGTAGACAGTACCGTACACATGAATAGTATCGTACATGTGAACAGTGCCATTTTTCCTTTTATGCTCCTCCAAAAGTTTTCGACCGTCCTGAGTTCAAAAGTGATGTCTGTTTTACCGTCTGATCTCTCTTTATTGTGAAATGACTATAATACCCCTAAAATACATAAAATACTTAATTAAAATAAAACACACGTAATTAAATCACAAGAATGTTAAATACATAAAAGTAAGGGTTGTTAGTAAGATTTTAAATGTAAAATGACGGTTTTCTCCTTTATAAATATGCATTTTCTAACACTCAACAATAAGTGCCTCTACAGTTGCAAAATCTCCTAGTAGGAAAATAAAAGCATCAGCATGATTAAGCATTTCAGTTATTTTTTCTTGCATACCTGAGATGAATAACTCTTCTCTAGTCGGTGAGTCAAACAAACTGCCCAAAGGTTTTAGAGCTCTTGGGATGATGCCTAATACTTGGCTTCCTCTGACAAAAGCAGCTTCTGAGACTAATTTTGATAACCCTCGGTTACCTTCTCCATACACCAAGTGTAATTTTCTCTCTGCTATGCTTCGACCAAGATCTATGGCTACCTCAACGAACTCTTTATGTTTGCCATAGTTAAATCCAGTTAACACACAAATATTCTTGGGATACTTCTCAAAAATAATTTGTGAGTGCTTAACAAAACAAATCATATTTAAAACTCTTGGTAAAAGTGGGTCACAGCTGTGTATGAGGTAGTATGTCAGTGTCAATTAATACGTAAAGCACATAGCTCAAGAGTAAAAAAACAAACAGTAAAAAGGAAAAAATGATTAAATAAAATTATTAAAGACAATAACTCAAATGATAAAACAACAGTGAAATAAAACAACAATGAATAAAAGGATATTTACAGGTAGTTGCGACTGTGGCTCACATCTTCCTCTGGTTTTACGTCTAGAAACGGATTGAACGCCCTCTATGGGTCGAGGATAGGCTTCCCAACTAGTTTTCTTGTAAACTGGCAAATAAGGTCGTTTATAGTCAGATTCCTGAGACTATATCGTGCATGCTCTTTCTAGAATAATGGCTATAACTGGAGAATTGCTCCTTGTACATATCCACTGGGATGCGTTTCAAGAGACAAAAGGATATCATCCAATAACTCCTTATTCAAGCCATCCCTAATGAATTGAATCTTATCTTCCCTGTTATCAGACAGCATTCCTAAAGGACATGGTTTTTTTATCGCATCTCATTCTGGCACACTTATGACAAGCAACAGAAATTCTTTGACCTCTTCGTTTTCTTACATAATTTCCTTTACCACAACCAAGCACGTATGCAATAAATTTAGAAGGTAATTCACCTACCAATCCTACTTTTGCCTCGATTAACCAGCAGATGTCAGCAGGTATGTTATTCCTCATGAGCAATTGCATGCGTTCGGACCGAGCTTTATAGATTATAAGGAAGGCATTCTGAGGAAGTAAAGGGAATTTTCTTGTCATAAAAGCCTTTCATTTGCTACTTGTAAATCTTGACATTTTTGTATTCATCATTGCAAATTGCTTCAAGTTCTGCCAGCTGTAATCTTCTTTCTGAGCTAGCTTGCTGCAGGTAGGTGGCAAGCTTTTCCATACACTAACCTGTAGGGTGACATCCCAATCGGGGTTTTGAAATCTGTTCTATACGCCCATAATGCATCATCGAGTCTTAATGACCAATCTTTTATGTCTGGCCTCACCGTCTTTTCTAATATGTGTTTTATTTCTCGATTGAAGATCTCAACTTGGCCACTGGTTTGCGGATGAAATGGGGTCAATACTTTATAAGTGATGGAATAATTTGTCAAAAGAGCTTTCAATGATTTGTTGCAAAAATGGGTACCACTATCATTGATTATTGCTCGAGGGAATTCAAAGCGCGAAACAATGTTGCTTTTCAAAAGTCCTATCACCACCTTGTGATCATTAGTTCTACATGGAATTGCTTTTACCCATTTCGATACGTAGTCAATAGCAACCAATATGTATTGATGGCCAAAAGAAGCAGGAAATGGTCCCATGAAGTCGATACCCCACACATAAAAAATCTCAACCACTAAAATTAGATTTAGTGACATCATACACTCCTTTAGGATTAGGCACTGGTTGACTTGGGAATTTGTCTTTCTCAACAATCATTGCCAATGTTTGGACTGAATAAGCAAGTTGTCCCTCCATCTTCTCAAGGTTTGAAACTGATTGAGCTTGTAAGTCGAAGCCTGCTCTCATATCATTTCATAGTTCATCAATGGGACGGTTCAGTTGCTCAATCGTAGAGTGAGTAAGATTCTTGAGATTCTGGAATGAATCATCCCATGGTCTGGGTTTAGAGTAGTTCTGGTTCTGATTGTATGGTCTAAATAGTGGCTAAGAGGCTTGAGGAACTTGAGGAATTGGTTGCATTGGTGAAGCTAGAGCTAATGGTCCATTCTGTTGGAATCCTTGAGACCATGAAAAATTGGGATGGTCTCTCAATCCAGGGTTATATGTGTTGGAGTATAGGTTGTAATTTCATGATTTTCTCATTACACATATGGCATTGGCTTGATCTGAGTATGAGTCATGGTCATGTGGTTCTGCTAATTTAGCAGTCGTTAATGATGCTATTTGTCGAGAGAGGCCTTCAATTATTTCTTTGACTTCTTTGATTCTCGAACTTGACTCGCGAATGTGAACCTCATTCACTCCCTTAATTCTTTTAGTACTCTTGAGCGATCGACTCCGTTGTTGGGAATTATCCACTTGTCGCTGGAAGAATTCCCAAATCTCTGATGAATTTTTTAACAATAGCTCTCCTCCACTTGTTGTCATTAGTCATTCTTGCATATGCGGCAATAATCCCTCCAAAAAGTATTGGCATTGGTGTCATTTCTCGTACCCATAATGTGGACACTTCAAGAGTAGCCCATTGAATCACTCCCATGTTTCGAAAAACTACTCATCTTCTATCTGGGTAAACTCTGAGATTTCCCTGCGAATAGCATTGGTTTTATGCACTGGGAAGTATTTATTCAAAAATTTTGTTACCATTTGTTCCCATAATGTAATGCTATTAGCAGGCAATGTATTGAGCCATGAATGAGCTCTATTCTTTAAAGAAAATGAGAATTATATGAGTTTAACATCATTATCTAAAAAAATTTCATATTTAAAAGTTTGACAAACAACATGAAAATCATTCAAATGATTATATGGGTCCTCATTTTCTAGGCCATAAAATGTTGGGAGACAATTTAGCACACTAGGTTTTAACTCAAAACTCCTAATAGCTACATTTGGGTATCTTATGTATACTATGCTCAAATTAGCTAAGGGACTAAAGTAGTTCTTAAATGACCTCTCCTGTGGTGCTTCTTGTTGTTGTTGCAAATCCATTTCTCTTTTATCTTTAATTACAACGTGTTTATGTGTGCGAAGTGTTTTTTAAGTTTAAAGTCTATGGGCTCAAGATTAGGTAATAATGACATTCGAGCATGCATGCAAAGAATACAAAAAAAAAGGGAAAAAATAATTAAAAATAAAGAAGAAGGAGAAATTATAATACTAACCTTATCACGCTGTTACAACCTTTCTATAAAAACACACTAAAAAAATACGTGAAATAAATTAACTAAAAATAAATTAATAAGATAAAGAAAAAAATTACAAAGAAAAATAACTTGAAAATTAAATTACAGAATTTTAAAGAACGGAAAAAAGAAATTCTTACCTTTAAATGCAGATTCACTTTTTTTTTCTTCTCCCCGACAACAGTGCCAAAAATTTATTGTGCAAATTTTATTGAACTCACAAGCACACGAATCTATTCTAGAATAGATCAATGGTGATGAGTGTCGATCCCACGGGGAGGTGGATTTTAATTATGTGTAGAATTAATTTTCTAAGTGGGTGGTTGGATTTATGGTAAAAATGATTTAGACTATCTTATAATTTGAATTAAAATGACAGAATTAAATTTAAGAGAAAACTATTGAAATGAAGCGTTCGAGTATCTGGATATACATTAACATGCACCATGGGCTAAATATTCCATATTATTGCCAATTAAATCATAAGGAGGGGTTTCCACTCCTCATGAACCACAAAGAAGACATATCAAACCCCTTTCAAAATACGCTTATGCAGATATGATTGCTTATGCATTAATGAGCACATAATATGTTTCAATTGAGGAACTTAATAGCTATATAAAAGTTGTGAACAACAAATACAAAAATGATTTGACAAAAGCAATGAGTGAGGAGTGGGATTTTTAGTAGGGAATCAAAGTTGGACTTTAATTCCAAATCCAGAAATAGAAACATTGTCACTTGTAAAAGGATATGAAAGAAAAAGAAAGGTATTCCGGGTGCTGAACATTCAAGATTCAAAGCAAGGATGGTGGCAAGGCGTTTTACACAAAAAAGGGATTTGATTACAATAGTGGTTAAACACAATTCAATTACAGTCCTAGTTGCAATCTTGGTTTTGCTTAACTTAGAACTTGAACAAATGGATGCAAACACTACCTTTCTACATGGCAATCTTGAAGAGAAAATACTGATGTCACGGGCTAACGGATTTAAAGAAAATGGACAAGAACATTATGTATACCTGTTGCATAAGTTTCTTTATAGGTTTTCTTGGTTTGAATATTATCAAGAGTATGGTTGTTAGTACTTTATTCTTAAGCCAAGAAAGATATATTAACAAGGTATTAGATAGATTTGGAATGCAGATTCAAAGCCTGTATTGATACCTTTAGGGGCCCCAGTTTAAGCTCTCTGAAAATAACTCTCCAAGTTCAGACTTTGAGAAGCTTAAAATAAGTGAAATACCATACTCTCAAGCTATGGGAGGCTTAATGTATGCAATGGAATTATTAAATTACTTAATACACATTTTGTTATCATCAAAATTATATTATGTATAGCCCTTTAGGCTAACAATTACATGGGAGATTATGCTAAAAAAAAGATGAGAAATGAAGAACAAGGAATGCAGTAATCCTTCTAATGATTCATTTGGTGATGGATATCATAGTGCTAAATTATTAATGGTTTCAAATAGCAACTTAAGAGGCGAGTAGGTCTTTGACTTAAGTTGTTCCTTTTATTTATGTCCAAATAAAAATCTCTTTTATGAGTTAGAGTTCGTTGATGATGGTAGAGTCTTGGTGGGAAACAAGAATACATGTAAGATTGTTGGTATGGGGTCTGTCAAAATCAAGATGTTTGATATGGGACTATAAGAATTGTACATGATGTGAGGCATGCACCTAGGTTAAATAATTAGGCACGCTGGATGGCTTAGAATATTTCTTAAAATCTAAAAATGGTAATTTGAAAATTATGAAAGGGACTAAAATGATAATGAAAGGTGTTAAGAAAAATGGCTAATATGTATAAGAAGAGTCATCATTGCTTGGGCCTGCTATATTGCCTATTATTTTCGGAATGGATAAAACCAACTTATGGCATCAAAGACTTGTCCATGTGAATGTTAAAGGGATGTAAGAGCTGAGAAAGCAAGGGTTGCTTGGTGATGCTAGAATACATGACCTTGAATTCTATGAAAATTGTATAATTGGTAAGGCTTATAAGTACAAATTTGCAAAGGGCTTGAACTTTTCTAAGTAATTTTTGCATTATATGCATGTTGATCTTTGGAGAATTGCTAAGGTTTCTTCTTTAAGTAGTGGAAAGTACTTCATGTCAGTGATAGATGATTATTTCAGGAAGGTATGGATATACATACTCAGACCAAAGATCGAGCCTTAGAAAAATTCCAAGTTTGGAAGGCTTTAATGGAGATTTTCTCTGGTTTAAAGGTCAAATGTCTAAGATTAGATAATGGCCTTGAATTTTATAATTCAAAGTTTGAGGAAATTTTGTTAGAAATGGAAAGTGAAAAGGCACAACATAGTAAGATTCACCCCTCATCAAAATAGATTAGCTAAGAGAATGAACAAAACCTTTGTTGATAAACAAGGTGTTTGCTAATTAATTACAAGCTACTAATATGAACCTTGCCAATAATTGAAGCAACTTTAACCGATTTAGTCTCCAAGATCAAATTCTAAAATTGGAATTATATAGAACCGCAACTCCATGCTCAATGAAGACGCAAACCTTGGTATGTAAGGATGCCAGAATTAGCTGTAGAAGGGCTGTTTCATAAGTCAAGGGTTTGAACACGACGGAAATTCAATAAGTTTCAAAGTGTTACTTAAAGAACCAAAGACAATTAACTCTCATGCCAGTTGCATCAAAACTAATCTATCTTTCTTAATGGATACGAGTACATTATATATGTCTGATTACAAGAATTTCCACCCCATCCCTTGGATTTTTCAAAAATAAATCCCAAGTAAAAATCAAATAAAAATTAATTTCCTAAAGGAAACACTTAATTTAAAGCAAATAACGAAAGTATCATAAATGACTTTAATGCCTTACATCAATTAAAATGGAAACTAGGCAATTAAAAGAGAATTAGCTGATTGTTTCTTCACTTGCTTCTTCAAAAATCTTAGGATATTTGGATGTCCTTCATATGCTCATATTAAACAAGGCAACCTCGAAGTAATAACTGTCATGGGTATGTTTGTTGTTAAGTGCTACCAAATCTATTGTGGAGAAACCCATAAGTGCTTAATTAGTTGAGATGTTTAGTTTAATGAGGCAAATATGGTAAATGAGTTTGATCAAGCCATTTCTAATATTGATATCACTGCTAATATAACATTGAAAGCAGGAGCTACTGACTGAAGCTCTAAAATTGAGGTGGAATTATTTAACAATTATTAAGATAATGAACCCCAAGTTGTTGAAGATGATTCACAAGTAGTTGAAAGTGATTTAATCAATATGGTGCTAAGGGTTTATCGTGCCAAATAATAATAACCTTGCACTAGGAAGCCGGTGAACTAGGGCGGTATCTAGACAAGATTATTATTATTTGTCGATGAAAAGTCAAAACATCCACAATAATTAAAAGCGAAGAGAAAATAAATTTACCAAATAAAGCCCATGGCACATGTTGAGACTTCACCTTCAGCCCAAGCTTGAAAGAAAATTAGCTACCCATAATGGAGCTCGGGGCAAAATGAGAATTTATTAAAATACGTAGAAAATATAAGATGCAGAAGGAATTGCAGAAAATTAAACTCCAAAATGAATTTAGGGGATGCCAAATTAGGGGGGGAGGCCCTCTTTTATAGATACACTGAGTAAATCATGAGCATCGGATTAAAAACATTTTGGACGCTCATGATTGCGCCACGTCATCAGTCAATAATATGTGGTTTGACCACGCGGTTTGAACAGTCAGCCGGCTTGAATAGTGGCACAGTTGGTTGTAAATAATCTCGTATATATGCATGTACCATACACACGATTTTTGATCCACTGATATGTTGCCACATCATCGATTAACAGTACACAAGAATTTTAGTCCAATAGACTCGTGACACCTCATCACTCAATGCCACATCATCGGTCAATGCCACGTTATCATTCCGTATGTGTGAACAGTGTCGTGAACAATAACATGGACAATGCCGTACATGTGAACAGTGTTATTTTTCCTTTTATGTTCCTCCTAAGGTTTTCGACTGTCCTGAGTTCAAAAGTGGTGTCCGTTTTATTGTCTGATCTCTCGTTCACTGTAAAATGACCATGATGCCCCTAAAATACATAAAATACTTAATTACAATAAAACACACATAATTAAATCAAAAGAGGCTTAAATACATAAAAGTAATAGTATTGGTAAGACTTAAAATGTAAAATGATGATTTTCTTCTTTATAAATATACACTTTCTAACACTCAACATATAGCCTCTAACTTCACTCACTTCTTGTACAGTGACTTCTTATATCAGACCTTGATCAGAAGTGCCTTTTAAATGCCTCATAATCAACTTCATAGCGGCGACATCAAAAATATAGTTTAGAGCTCAACGAACAAATTAGTGCGATGAATTCTTGTAAAGTCGGTATGATTTAATTGATGCATGATTTAGCATTTAAGATGCTCAAGAGATTAATTTAATTAAATACTTTTCATAAACTAAAAGGTTTTATTTTTATAAAGCAAAGTATTTTGTGGATTTAAGTAATTTAGACTTAAATGCTAAGATTTGAAATCTTTGATTTTAATAAGTATTAAATTTCGGAGTTGGACTAGTTTTACGAACATTTGAAATGTTTTGGGCCATACTATAATTTATGAATATTTTGGACTAAAGTGAAAGGTTTTGAGAACTTTGAAAAATATGGGTATTATGTTGAAAAGGACCTTTGTGCGAAATAATAAAATCTTTGGGGCCATATCATAATTTTAGAAAGTTTGGGAAAGACAACTATTCTTAGGAAGTTCTGAAATTAGACCTATTTATAAAGTTTTATGATATTTTGAGTCATAATATAATTATAGAAAGTTTTAGGCCAAAGTGTAATTTTAGTAAACAGTGTTACTGTAGCAAATTTCAAAAATAACGGTAATATCACTGTTCCTATGCGGCTAGCCGGATAATCAAGCGGCTAACTGCTTGGGCGCGGGAATTTGTCTATAACGGCTAGTTTTTGGGCTTTCACTATAAAAACTCAACTCAAACTTCATTCTTAGAACTAACACAAGCGAATATAAGATCATATAATATATATTGAGCTTTCATTTCGCAAATCATCATTTATTGAATCATTATGGAGCTATAATTTGTTATCCACTCTTAAAGAGAGTTTCATTGTTGTGATTTTCATTTCTCATCAAACTGTGAGTGTACAAGTGTGGGAAACACTTGGGATGAAGAGATTGGGAATATAATCTCCTTTTGTAAAGGTTCATTGACACCTTGGAAGTCAATTGTAAACATTTGAAACCTTAGGAGGCTTGGATAGTGAAATTCTCAAGCCGGGTGAGCTTAGAGGCGTGGACGTAGGCGGGGATAGTCAAACCACGTAAAAATCATTGTGTTTGTTTTCTCTTCCTTTACTCTTTTAATATTGTGCTTGATTGAATTTATTGTTTTTTATTTGATTAAGACAATAGATTAAATTGTTGTGCGTATTGTATTGCATAAATTTTAAAATCTCAATTCACTTTCCCTCTTGGGTTGCATAACTTGCATTTTATTTAGTATTAGAGCGAGGTGCTCTTGTATAGACTTAACCGTCTAGAGTTAAAGATCCATGGCAACCCATAATGACTCAACCTTTAGGGAATGACAATCCATAATTAGACCACCGTTCTTTGACGGTAATGACTACCCATATTGGAAAACTAGGATGAGAATTTATTTACAAGTTTTAGATTATGAAATTTTGGAAATTGTTTGTGATGGTCCATTTATGCCTTTAACTAAAAACGAAGCTGGGGAAGATATTCCAAAACCTTCAAGGGAATGGAATGAATTGGAAAAGAGAAAAGCTTCTCTAAACTCCAAAGCTATGAATACCTTGTTTTGTGCACTAAATAAGAAAGAGTTTCATAGAGTATCTAGTTGTGAAAGTGCTAATGAGATTTGGCACAAACCTGAAGTTGTTTATGAAGGCACGAATCAAGTGAAAGAGTCTAAAATTAGTAGGTACACTCGACAATATGAATTGTTTCAAATGGAACAAAATGAGAGTGTGTATTCTATGTATACTAGATTTACGGACATAGTGAACACTCTAGGAACCCTAGGAAAGACATTTTCAAATAGCTAGAAAGTTAAGAAAATCATTAGGTCGCTACCTAAGGAATGGAGACCAAAAAGGACTGCCATTGAGGAAGCCAAAGATTTAAATATTTTACCTATTGATGATTTAATTGGTTCTCTTATTTCTTATGAGGAAGATTTGGTAGCCGAAAGAGGCAATGAGGAGAAGAAGAAAAGCATTGCTCTCAAAGCCTTGGAACATGAAAGTGGTGAGGAAAGCAAGCTGGATGAGGAGGAGATGGATATGCTGGCTAGGAGGTTTAGAAAACTTTTTAAGCAATCCGGTGAGCGAAGAAAATTTAGAGACCTCAAGAACCGAAAGGAGAAGAAGGAAGTAATAAATTGTTATGAGTGCAAGAAGCCTGGTCATATAAGAACGGAATGCCCTCTTCTCAACAAGCTCATGAAGAGAGCAATTGTAGCCACATGGGATGATAGCGATGTGGAAACAAGTGATGATGAAGAGCATTAAGAAATGAAAAATCTAACTCTCATGGTAATTGGAAATGAATCGAATGATGAACTTGATGAGGTAAATGATCTTTCTATTTATGATGAATTATATGATGCTTTTAAAGAATTGCATGATAATTGGATAAAAATTGGTAAAAAGAATGCATGTCTTAAAAAGAAAATGGTAAAGCTCACAAATGCGAATGAATCTCTAAGTGCAAAGATTACATGCCTAGAATTAGAAAATAAAAAATTGGATGATAGAGTTGTATTATCAAATGAAAAACCTAGCACTTCACATGAGCATCTAGAATCATACGTAGATGACTTGAAAAATGAAAAGGATGCTGTACAAAAATGCAATGATTCATTAAATGAAAAGATTAAAGGACTAGAGTTAGATAATAAAATGTTGCATGATAGAATTGCATCATTTAAATGCAAACAAAGTACTTCATATGAGCATGAGAAATCACATGTTGATGAATTAATAAAAGAAAATGAAGTGCTTAAGAAGAAGAGCAATGAACTAAATCAAATTGTGTTAAAATTCACAAATGGGCAAAAGATGTTGGATAACTTGCGTAATTCACAAAAATGTGTGTTTGATAAAGAAGGTATTGGTTATAAACCAAATTTGAAACAAAAATATTATAAGAGTTATTTTGTTAAAACTACCTCCATTAATGATCAAATTGTATTTCATTATTACAATCAAAATGGTCAGATGAAGAATAGATGTCGAGTTAAAATAAATGCATATTATAGAGCAAAATGTATTTGGGTTCCAAAAGGAACCATTACTAACACTGAAGGACCCAAGAATATTTGGGTACCAAAGTTAGGGCTGGGCAAATAACCAGACCCGATCCGATCTGACCCGACCCGATCCGAAAACAATCGAGTTCGTATCGGATCAGGTTTTTAACATAACCCGAGCGGATTTAATTTCGTCAACCAGATTGGATCGTCATCAGATCGGGTGAAATCCGATCCAATCCGAAAATTCGATCGGATTTGGCTATTGAAAAAAAAAATCAAAACACCCACACACAATGAAAAACACAACACTGACACACTCAAACTCACTGACACACACCCACCCCCCATCCACACACACACACACTAACACACCCACCAGGCCACCACCCACCTCCCATCCACAAAAAATCGCAATAGATAGCCTTTTACTCACATTTCAGATTTCTCAGCCTCACGCTTCACTCTCTTCTTTGGGTTTTCTCTAGTTTTCAACCTTAAATCTTCACAGCCTCGCTTTTTTCTTTTTAAGTCTTCACTCTTCAGTTTTCACAAATCGATTTCTCACACAATCGGGTTTCACAGATTGGGTTTCAGTCACAAAAGCAAACCGATGGTCACTCAAAGACGCAGCGCAAGAACCGATGATCATTTGCAGACACAGCCACCGGATCTGTGGTTTCGTCCATCACCAAGTTTCTCGCCTCCAAGCTCCACTTCAACCCAGCAACCTGACTTCTCCAACCCGCAACCCAAGCCATGTGTTTTGAAATTTTGATGGTTTTTCTTGATGTTGTGATTATTATCATATATAAATTGTAAAATTTTAATGTTCACCAGCTAATGATAAAGAAAATCAGTGATAAAGAAAGCTATAATGTATTTTTTTTCCAATGATGGACATAAATTTTTTCATTTTATTGTCCAAACCGAACTCAACCCAATTTTTTGACCCGATCCGACCGGATCTGAATATATATTCGGATCGGATCGGATTACAAGTTCAGATTGAATTTGGATGGATTTCTACCTAACCCAACCAACCCGAAATCCGATCGGGTTGAACCGAACCCGATCCGAATCCGATTTTGCCCAGCCCTAACCAAAGAACACAACTTGAATAATTTTTTATAGGTACCACAAACAAGGAAGGGTGGAGAGTTCCTTGATGAAGCTTGTGAGGATAATCACTTGATCATGGTCCAGGCAAAAATAATAAGGCAAAATGGTTTAATTGTTTTGGTAACAATTATTGCCTTATTGATTATAAGTGATGGTCTTTTAATCTTAGTAAGTATTTGACATTTCATTTGGTATCATAACATTAAGTGCATTAACATGAAGTGGATAAGTTTATTTTGCCTATTTATTACGTTGAGTGGATCATGAAAAATGGATAGTAGTTTGAATTTGTGAAAGCATACTTGTATGTTTACATGATTGAATTATCATTGTGCTTAACATTGAGTGCTTTATCATGATGCATGGTTATATATATATGATGATAGTTAGTCAACTCATCATGATGAATTTGTTTGATTTTAATGATTATGTAATGCTTAAGCATGAGGAATGAGTGATGTGCTTATTAATCTTTGAGTGCATATATGTTTCATGATTGTGTAAAATATATGCATGATGGATGAATTAATCATCGTTTGAATGTTTAAAATCATGATTCATGCATTAAATTGGCTCTTGAGATGTTTCGGGATCACAAAATGGTCACGGAATTGATCGAAATTAGCCGAAAATCAACTTGAGTGCAGGTGGACAGCAACCAGGCGGCTAGCCGCTTGGAAACTGTCCCAAACCCGAGAGCAAGCGGCTAGCCACTTGGTCACGGGTTGGAGTCATTTTTTTGCTTCTTCTTCTTCCTTCGTTATTTTTATGCACTTGTTCTTTCTCTCTTCAAAACCGTGAGCTACTCTCTTCCATTTCCAATCAATTTCTCTTCATTTCTCAACCATTTTTATGCCAAAATTAATCATTCAAACCAATACTCATGCATTTCACTCTCATTAAACACTTCCAAATCTTCATTTTTTCACTTGTTCTTTATCATTTCATCATAATCTCTCATGCGTGAACAGTACCTCTCCATTTCTCTCTCAAATTTCTTCATCTTTCACTCATTCTCTTGTCAAAATCAATCATCCAACTCATTTTTTATCCATTACTCCTTCAATTTTCACTCTCAAAACTTGATTTCATTATCTCTCCACATAAAACCCAAAATCAAAAATCTAACTTACCCATTTCTTTCTCTTCCAATTTAAGCTCTTTTTAGTCCATTTTTTATCCAATCAACACCATCCATTGCACTCATTATTTTACAAAACCGAATTTGTGCATTTTGGGTATTTTAAACTACCATGGTTCCTTATTATATTATGCAACTATATTTTCATATGTGTAATTGTTTTAATTGTAGATTACGGATGGTGGTTGTTTAATATTTGGATAATTTATATTTGGATGATATTTTCTGAATTCTTAGAATGAATATGACTCTTTAGTTAATTGAATGCTTAATTTTTATATGTTTCTTGATTAATCATTGAGATATTCTTTTTGGTATAAGCATATATTTATAGTACTTTTGATGATTGATGATTATATGTGTGTTGCTTGATGAATTAATGGAGTTGTTGGTTTGTTATAATTGTTTCAGCTTATATGGAAGTGTTTTTAACTATGTTGTATATTTAAGGATTTGTTCATTTTAAGGGGAGACTCTGCCGAAATTTTTGCTCGCACAAAATTGGTAATATCTTTATCGAATTATTTTTTATGCTCTTGTTTCGATTGCATCTATCTATTTTTTATGAAGGGGGAGATCAATATGATATGATTTTGGATAATATACTTTTTGAGCATTCTTTTGATGGCATGATGGTTCATGATCATTTTATGGTTAATTGGATGTTTGGTTATTATATGTTTCTTGATTAACCATTGACATATTATCGGTCTTAACATGAATTTCTAGTAATTTTGATGATGAAGGGGGAGAAGTCATGTATTTTGAATATGAAGACACGTAATACGTATTTTGTATTTCAAGTATTTATGCATGGTTTTGAAATATTAAGGGGGAGCTTACAAATTATCATAAATCAAATATTCAGGGGGAGTTTTTGTTTTGAATTTGATTTATATGTTTAATTATATATGCCATGTATTAAAGGGGAGTATAAATGTCAAAATACATGAGATGTTTGTCATCATAAAAAAGAGGGAGATTGTTAGTCTAAAGGGCTATATATAATGTAATTTTGATGATAACAAACATATGTATTAAGTAATTTAATAAATATTGTATTTTACATTTTCACTAGTTTTTTAAGGATAATATTTATGCAAGTGAATCAAGTGAAATCAAGATTGAAGACACTCAACGGGCAACGACGACATCAAGAATATAGTTTAGAGCTCAACGAACAAATTAATGCGATGAATTCTTGTAAAGACGGTATGATTTAATTGATGCATGTTTAGCATTTGAGAAGCTCAAGAGATTAATTTAATTAAATACTTTTCATAAACTAAAAGGTTTTATTTTTATAAAGTAAAGTATTTTGTGGATTTAAGTAATTTGGACTTAAATAATAAGATTTGAAATCTTTGATTTTAATAAGTATTAAATTTCAGAGTTGGACATTTTTACAAACATTTGAAATGTTTTGGGTCATACTATAATTTATGAATATTTTGGACTAAAGTGAAAGATTTTGAGAACTTTGAAAAATATGGGTATTATGTTAAAAATGACCTTTATGGGAAATAATAAAATCTTTGGGGCCATATCATAATTTTAAAAAGTTTGGGAAAGACAACTATTCTTAGGAAGTTCTGAAATTGGACATATTTGTAAAGTTTTATGACGTTTTGGGCCATAATATAACCGCTTGGACGCGGGAATTTGCCTATAACGGCTAGTTTTTGGTCTTTCACTATAAAAATTCAACTCAAACTTCATTCTAAGAACTAACACAAGCAAATATAAGATCATATAACATATATTGAGCTTCCATTTCGCAAATCATAATTTATTGAATTATTATTGAATTACAATTTGTTATCCACTCTTAAAGAGAGTTTCATTGTTGTGATTTTCATTTCTCATCAAATTGTGAGTGTACAAGTGTGGGAAACACTTGGGGTGAAGAGATTGGGGATATAATCTCTTGTTGTAAAGGTATATTGACACCTTAGAAGTTAATTGTAAACATTTGAAGCCTTGGGAGGCTTGGATAGTGAAATCCTCAAGCCGGGTGAGCTTGGAGGCGTGGACGTAGGCAGGAATAGCCGAACCACGTAAAAATCATTGTGTTTGTTTTCTCTTCCCTTACTCTTTTTAATATTGTGCTTGATTGAATTTATTGGTTTTTATTTGATTAAGGCAATAAATTAAATTATTGTGCGTATTGTATTGCATAAATTTTAAAATCCCAATTCACTCCCCCTCTTGGGTTGCATAACTTGCATTTCAGTAATGGCCTTATGTTTTACAGTAAAAGCATTTTCTTTTCTCCATCTTCTCTTTTGGTAATCCACTATCCTTCTTTAATTGATTCTTATTCTTTTTCTGTATTTTCTTATCCATTCTTTTGCCTCAAAACCTTAATCATTACTCACTTTATGCCCATTACTCTTTTGAATCTCCTTTGAACTTAGAAAACTTTGACATCTTCCAATGTTAAAGTTGTTTTACTATACAACGTGGCGTTCATAAAGCCTTCACAAGACCTTGGCACCGAACTTAACAAGAAAAAAGGCTTTGTCTTTATCAACAACTTTCACATTTTTAACTATATCAATATTAATAATTATCTTGTTGAGGGTATCATTGTGTTCTTGAATAGACACCCCTCCTTTCATTAAAAAGGTGTATAATCTTTTTTTCAAGAAAAGCCAGTTAGATTTCTTCGTGCATAAATCCTCCTTTTTATTCTAAATCCCTAGGGCTATCTTTTATTTAGAAATTTCCCTCAAGACTGAGTCTTTAAGACTCAAAATCAAGGTATTGTGTGCCCTACTGAAGATCTATTTTCTTTACTCTTTATAGAAAAAGCTTGATGCATCCCCAACACCCTTTTCTTCTAAGGTAGATTTGAAACCCTGATGGACAAGAAAAGCCCTTATCTTTATCTTTCAAAGTGAAAAATCATCACTAACGGTGAATTTTTCAATTTCTTGTTTTGGAAGAGATATTGTTTTAAAACCTTAATGAACACAAGAGGCTTTAATTGATCACAATCAAAATGGAATAAAAATAGAGAAGAGATCAACAAGAAGAAAGAGCTCAGAACATAATACTGAGTATAAGCTTCTGAGTTTAAAAGAAAAATTAACAAGCTTATATTACTCAAATAGATTGCAAACAAATTAAGCTTTTAGAGGACATTACAAGGATCACTAAAACTCAAAAATCAAACATTTTGGTCAACAAACGAATAAGAAAAAGATCAAACCTTTTTACTCTAGAAATTTTCAAAGCAGCCTAACAACTTTTAATTGCATTTGGCCACATCAGCAAAATTTTACAAAACACACCCTCAATCAAAGTTGATCTACTCAATGACCAAGTAATTTTTCCTCAATTGCATTTTGGTCCCAAAATCAAAATACATGCCCTCACACCTTTTAACCCCTACGCAATCTTAGTGGACAAGTTATTGTCTCTTGAGATTTTCCAATAATGACACCCTAAGACATCATCAAGATTAACATAAAAATAATAAGTAAATACTAAAAACAATGACTTTTTTTAAAGGCATTTGCATTCACTTCTTCAATAAGATTAATGACAACAATTAAATAAAAATATCAGCAAAGTTTTATCTCTATCCTAAAGAAATATCAGCCCCCACATCAACCATCCAAATTTCCATCCTATATTTTCTAGTAATGGTAATCATTTTCATTGAAAAATAGAGGTCTAGTGGTGGATTTACCTTCTCTAAAGGTTGAGTCATTTTGGGTTGCCATGAATCTTTTACTTTAGACGATTAAGTCATAATAAAATAACCTTACTCAGATACTAAATGAAAATCTAGCTAAGCAACCAAAAAGAGTAGGGTGAATTGGGTTTTTAAAAAATTACTAAACAAGAAAATAACAATCTAATACCAACTTGCACTACAACTAGCTAATAAAAATAAATATAGCAATAAGTAAATTTAAAGAGGTAAGAGAAATTAAATCAAACACAAGAATTTTACGTGGTTCGGTAAAACTCACCTACATCCTTGTCTCCAAGCTAGTCGAGCTTAAGGATTCCACTATCCAAGCCTTACAACCCAAGGCTCCAAGTTGTAAACAATTAACTTAGAAGGCGTAAATGAACATTTATAATGAGAGATGATCACACACCTATTTCTCCAGTATTCTCCATGCTCACTAGCACTCAATTTTTTAAATAAAATTGAAGTTTACAAAGATTGTACTCTCACAAGAGTATATTTTCAAATGATAACTCAAATACAAGTCAATGAATGTTTGTCAGCAAATAAAAGAATTGTGGACTTTTTTTCTAAACTCTGATATAGATTGCAAAATTTCAATTTGAAATGAGTTTTCCTTGGCTATTTATAGATTGATCAATAAAATTAATCGTTATTGACTTTTTGGGCATAATTGGTTTACCACTTATAATGAGATGGATTGTTATTTGCTCATGTGGCAAGTTACTGTTACCGATAAGTTTGAAAATTTTGCACAATTGGATTACTGCTTTAGATTTTGTGGTTCACCGTTTAATTCTAGAGAGTCCATTGATTGGAGTCGGCTTGCCACATGCGTTTTAATCATTTCCCGTTTGATTATAGAGACTCATTTGTTCGAAGACGATTTTCTACTTATAAGTAAATGGTTTGCCATTTGATTCCAAAAAACTCCTTTGTGTAAAGGTGGTTTACCGCATGTGAGCAAACAGATTGTCGTTTGATTCCAAAAGTTCATCTCAACCCAATCAGTTAGTCTCTTCAAGTCTGGTAGTATGCCACTTGATTCCACAAACATTTCCAACATTATTGGCTAACCGCTTGAAGTTAGCGGTTTTACTGTTTGAGTACTAGAAAATATAGTTTTCTAAAAACCTTTATGAAATTAAGAAAGCTCTTATTGTTCGACTTAAAATAACATTTGTTATTCAAAACCTTTCAAATCATTTTTTATAAGATTAATTTTCCACATAAATGAATTTTTCTTGAAAATATAATGTGAGCATAAGTTGAACTTCTAAGTGCTTTGATCATGCATTTATTTGTTCATATAAGCTTTACAAGATAAAATATCTAAGCCTAGTACCCTTGATGCTCATTCTCGTCTAGATAGAGTTTTGTGTGTTTGAATTCCTAAGCTTATGGACAATAAATTTTCTATTCTACCCTTGACATGTGGTTTGTTATCATCAGTATCGAAAGACCATATAATTGTATCAGTCAACTAGCAAAATAAAGTAAAAAACAACGAAATTAGAATTCAACTAAACATGCCCACATAATCAAATCATAATAACAAACAAAAATCAATAAAAAATAAAATTAAAAACAATGGCTAACGCTATCTTATAGTTTTATTGCCACTAAAGTCTTAGAATGAAAAAAGTCAAAAGAAATTGAAAGAAATGAATACAAAAACCGGTCCTAACTTTAATGTCAAAATTTGACAAAAACGATAAAACTGATCTAACATATAATTTTTTTCTTTTTTTTCCAAAACCCAGAAACTGCCTAAAAAATTATTATTATTATTATTATTATTATTATTATCATCATCATCATCATCATCATCATCATCATCATCATTATTGAATTAAATCAACCTAAATTAAACTAATTTTCCAATAATGTCCCCAACAACGATACTAAAAACTTATTGTGTAAATTTTAATGTACTCGCAAGCGTACGAATTTGTTGAAGTATAAACTAGATATAACGAGGTGAAACCCACAAGACTATCAATTTTTAGGAAAGTAAAATTTAATCTAAGTTAATTATAACTCTACCCTAATTAACAAGAAAATATTATGCTTTAAAATATTTAAACTAAAGGTGCAATTAGAATTAAAATGAGTAAATTAGCACAAGAACTCAAGAAATTGAGGATATCAAGATTTCAAAATCCACCATAGTTCAACTACACAATTATCTATTTACCTATCAATTCTCAATTTTAGAGTGAAAACTCAAAATCAATTTATGTCTACTCATGAATATAACAATTAATCCCAATTAAAATTAATCTTATGTAGATTTTTTTTCTGCTTAATTATATGATATTTAAGCATTCCAAGTAAACCTATTGAATAACAAGGAGTCAATGTTTTCCTAAACACTTTGTTTAAATAATTTAATAAAAGATACATAATTAAAGATAATCATTTATAAACTTTATAAATCCAAACATAGATTTAGTCAAAAATTAATCCTTACAATTAATAACGCATGGTAGAATAGGTGAAAAAATTTAAAAAATATTCAACTAAATATGTGAAACAAGAACCATAAATATTAAAACACACGTAGGAATTAATTAAATAAAAAATAATTTATTTAATTGAATAGGAATTCATCCTCAACCGTAGTATAGAAGATTTGGTTAGACATAGGGAGATTGAGAATAATAAAATCAATAAAACCCATGGCTGCCGCTGCCTCTAATTCTTCTCTATTTGTCTAGCGGCTGCAACTCCTTTCTGCATTGGTCTCCATTTGGCGGCTACAATTCTCTTTTCTCCTTCTTCCGTCTCTGTCCCCCGTGTGAAAAGCCAAAGCTTTGGCTTACGTAACGCTAAGCCACCACGTAAGAGTTTTGATTCCTATTGTAAGGCAAAGCCACTATATTGAATTGAACACAATTTCCTCTTTAATCTCCACGTGATGGCCACCTTTAAAATTAAAATCATTTAATCTTCTTTCTTTGCATGTGCATGGATGAATTAATTCATTCGTTCGGTTTCCTCGGCATGAATTTCACGTGTATGTATGCCTAATTGCTCTCAAAATCAATTAAAGAATCTTTTATACTTCTCAAATTGAGTTTCTTCACATACTTTTTATTCATAATCTTCAATTAATTTCCTATTCAATAAAATAATTCAATTAACTAAAATAATAAATAAAAATAGCTAACAATATAATTAGGGATAAAATATGTATATATTATATACTCATCACTAGTCATTACGGCACTACGCTACTTACCAATACTCCACAATATCTCCTCAAGACTTTAAGCCATGGTGACTAGGTTTGTTATGAGTTTCTTATTCCCAACACATGTCAAAAAATTAAATTTTTTGTTTCAAAATCTACTAAAACTCTAGTTTCTTACCTGAAACTTATGGTATAACAATTGTTAGGTAACTTGTTTTTGTTTTCTAGAAAATTTTAGTGCTAGCTTACTGAACTTGGTCTCCATTCACCTCTGTTCAAGATAGTTGTTAGGTGATTGAGATGCTTTATTTGGTTTTTGTTATTTCTTATAATAAATATATTTTTTAGTAATTTAATAAAAATTGTATATCATTTTATTGGTTGAGATTAAGTGCTAACCCCAGTGTCATGGTCAAGAGGAGATTGTGTTTTGGAAAATTTACAGAAATAACCTTAAATGTTTTGTATTTTTTTTAATTTAACCCCTTAAATTTTTCCATATCATAAGTAGTCAAAAAAAAATGTTTACCTCAAATTACCCTCCACATTTCCACACTCCAAACTTTTGCTCTTGAATGGCGAACAATGAGAGTAATGAATGGCGACGACAATGGCTACAACATCGGTGACAACAACAATGAACTAAAATCCACCATAATCTATACGAATCAGAAATGATTCCAATAAATTGAAAATAGTCCAAACCCTAGATAAAGCAAGCTTCAACATTTTTTAATGACTTAAGTGAATGTGATTAGGATTCTAGATGATTATAGGTTGTTGGAGTGATGCAATGAAACAAAATTTAGCTAAAAGGATGAGTTATAACTATTGCATATTAGGTGTTTGATGAAATTTCTCTTAGATAATTTATATTTAGTTTTTGTATAATGAAGGTATACTTGGGGGGGGGGGGGGGGGGTTGAGTTTTGTGTATTGTTTTAAGTATACCAAGTGTGATGGAGAGTAAATTTAGTGATTGATGAAAGAATGGAATGCTCGACTATCACACGCAGCACGCGCAGGTGCACGATAAACGCCTTGTTGAACCAAGACACAATGTGTCTCTTGGTGCGACAGTCACCTTGTCATCGCACCATGAGACACTATCTAAATGACAGTTTTCTTTTTCTTTTTTATTGTTGTTGTTTGTTATGGATTTATTGACATGTAATTATGTAATATAACAATTTTATTTTGTAACTTGTATAAGATAAATGATGAAATAAAAAATAGCAAAGCACAATCTACCTAGATTGATGAAAGAACCAAGAATTATGAAAGTACACTATGGCAATCACTTTCCCAGACGTATCACAAATATGTGTAAATTAGATACAATTGTAAAATCCATCTGAAAAAAATTAACAAAATGACAGTTAAAACTGTTCAAGGATGACATATTTGGGCATATCATCGAGTGCCAAGGCTTTCCATTCAATGGCGTAATTGTGCATAATGTATTGCTTAGGCAAATGGCCCATGGAGAAAGTAACAAAAAAGATCAGTTATGGTTTTAAATTGGCGAGAATTTAACGCGTTTATCAATTAGAGAATAGTGCCTAGTTACTGGACTTTGCTCTAGAAAAGATGTCGCGTTGAAAAAGCATAAAACAATGCACAGGTCACTTAACAAGTATTTTGGTGGTTTGTTTCACAAGATAAATCTTGGACATTTTGAGTCAAGATTTATAGACTTAGACTTTGAGGCTATGGATGACAATGATGCACTAAAGATCGTGTTGTTATACTTTGCAGGCATAGTACTAAATTGAAAAAAAGATCATTGTCAAACCAATTTCTCGTTGCTTAATGAGGTAGATGAGATAGATCACTTTCAAAATCATTTGTGGGGTCGTTTTTCGTGGGAAACGATATATGAAAGTCTGAAATACTAGTTATGCAACCCCAAGGTGTCAATGAACCTTTACAATAAGAGATTATCCCTAATCTCTTCACTCAAGTATTTCCCACACTTACAAACTCGCAAATTTTACAATGAATTCAAGAATTACAACAAGTACTCTCTTTTAGAGTAGATATACAAATAATAGCTCAATGAAGATTTAATCTATAATGATTTGCGAATTGAAAACTCAAAATATGTTGTTTACGCTTGTTTATGCTTACAAAAGTCTTTAAAAATGAATTGGATTTCAATTTATGTAGTTTTGACGTAAAAATTAGCTATTATGGACAAAACCAGCAAGCAAATGACAAGCCTCTTGATTAGCTGGTTCACCGCTAAGTACAGTGCAAGATACCGTTGCAATTTGAATTTTGCTACAATAACACTATTTTCCAAAATTATGTTTTTGCCTAAAATTTTCAGTAATTAAACTGTGGCCCAAAACATTATAAAAATTGTAAACATATCAAATTTCAGAATCTCTAAATAATATTCGTTATTGCACAAAAATTTTTAAAATTATTTTATGGCCCAAAACTTTATCATACTTTACAAAAGAGGTTCTTTTCATAATTCTTACTAATTTCAAAGTTCTCAAAACGTTTTCAATTTAATCCAAGATTTGAAAAACACTCAAATCCACAAAATACTTGGCTTATAAGTATAAAAGCTTTTGGTTTATGAAAAGTAATAATTTATTAAACAAAATCTTGAACTTCTCAAATGCTAAACCATGCATATATTAAATCATACCAGCTTTACAAGAATTTATCGCGATAATGACTCCGTTGAGATAAACTGTTTTCTTGATCAAGCCATTGTCCATTAAGTGTCTTGATCTTGATTTCACTTGATTCACTTGTATAAATATTTATCATATCACTTAAGACACATGTTTGTTATCATCAAAATTACAATATGTGTACTTCGTTAGGCTAACAATCTCTCCCTTTTCTGGTGACAAACATCTCATGTATTTTGACATCTATACTCTCCCTTAGTATATGGCATACATAATTCAACACATAAATCAACTATGAACTCCCCCTGAATACACGATCTTTAACAAATGTAAGCTCCCCCTAAATATTTCAAAAGCATGCATCAATAATTCAAGATCAAAATGCAAGTTACCTGTCTCTGGGAATTCAAAATACATGACTTCTCCTCTTTCATCATCAAAACTACTATAAATCCATGCTTAGATAAAAAAATAACATCTCAATGGTTAATCAAGAAACATATAAAAATCAAGCATGAATGTAACCAAAGAGTCATCCAAGAATTTAGAAAACATCTTCTAAAATAAAGCATTCAAATACCAAGCAACAATCATCCTCAATTCACAATTAAAACAACAATGCATATGAAAATGTAGTGCAGAATAAAACACAGAACTAAAATCAAAATGAAGAAGAACTAAATATTATAGAGATGGTGGATGTGATGAGGAGGATGGTGGTGGAAACCTAAGAGCAGCGAAAAGTTGCTGTTGGGCATAAAAAAGCTGTGTTGTTGAGCAAAGAGGCGATGTTGTTGATTAAACAAGTGCTGCTGCTGGTCAAAGAAACTAGTGCAGTACCCTTGTTTTTGTATCTCTAGTCTTTATGCCATTTACCTTCTACCTATATAAACCCCAAATTAGCTATAGCTTCATCTCCTAATTCCTTAGGAATCGAAAAGGTTAGTTCGGTTATGGGTATCTAGAAATGTTTTAGAATACCGGTGAAAATGGTTCCAGAAGGAAGGGACTATTTTGCTATACATGGAGTGCTAAGCATATGATGAAGAATGATATAACTGACATTTAGCACCCTACCCTCTAGAATGCTATCCAATAAGGTCACATCCAAATGGGTAACTTCATCCCCATGTCTAGACCTAGGATTTATGACATGTTGAAGACATAATGAAGGATCCTAATTGAAAGGGTAAGGCTTGAGATTTCAAGGCAGATTGACAAAACTTAGAGAACAAATCGGAACATCTACAAATTTTTCGAACAACATCCTTAACTAAATACCACAGCTAATCTATTTTGCTTCTCGCAATATAAAGTTTCAACCCTTCATTTGGAGTTCTAAGAATTTAATTTAAATCCACAACATCAAACTCAATATGAATTCCCCCAACACTTATAACAATTATATTTGTAGTTTGCGAAAAAATAACCATATTCGAATAAAATACTTTGACTAAATTTTCATAATATTGTTCCTTAATAACTAAAGCATTTTTCTAGGCCATATCAATAATAAAATCACTAAGAGATTTATCATAAATTGCTAACTTCTCCATATTAAGAAGATTTACAAAATAGGGGGCAAGTACCGACCTCAACATAAATTTGTTGTGAAAAAGTTTCCGAAGAGGTGGATGTAGAAAATAAGGTTAATATGAACTCCAGATTATCTCCATGACCTTCTTTGCGCTTCTTGGCCATATGTTTTCCCTTGGATTTTTCATTGCCAACCATTGTTGAAAACAAGAACAAGCTTAAATACCCAAATTTGGATTTTCAAGATTTTCTATGAAATGGAAGTGTTTGAGCCAATAAAATTAATCCTAGAGATGATTTAATGCAATATATGGTATTAATTTGATCAACGATGAAATAGAAATGGCTTAAAATGGAGGAGAGAGAAATGAGAAAGCTTAGATTTTGATTTTGAGATTTGGAGAAACTAGTGATGAAATGATGATTGGGAAGTGTTTAATTAAGGTTAAATGGATGGGTAATGGTTTGGATGATTGATTTTGGCAAGAAAATGAATGAGAAACGAAGACCTTTTTAGTGGAAATGGAGAAGAAGCCCTAGGTAGAGAGAGAATGATGAGAGGTTGAAGAAACAAGGAAGAAAAAAGCAAAAACCCATTAAAACAGAGCCTAGGCGGCTAGCCGCTTGCTCTCGGGTTTACAGGCGGCTAGCTTGCTATTCTCTGCTTTTCTGCACTAGTTTACTATTCGGCTTAGTTTTGAGCAATCCCGAGACCATTTCGTGATTCCAAAACATTTCAAAAGCTATTTTTAATTATGATGCATGATAATTAACATTCAAAAGATCATAAATTCACACATATAACTCATCTATCATGCCTACACATTGAGCAATCATGAAACATTGTAAGCACTTGAGGATTAAAAATTCAAACATATTACTCATTTATCATGCATAGGCATCACATAATCATCAAGAATCATCAATCAATCAATTTTAATAGTCTCAATAACATGATTAGAGATGTTAATGCGAAAATTTCAACATCCCAAGTTCATGCCGAATTTTTGAAAATTGTTTTTCGCAAAGAGGTTTTGTAAAAATATCAGCAAGTTGTTTTTCCATAGCGATAAATTCTAATGCAATATCTCCCTTTTGAACATGATCTATCAAGAAATGATGTCTAATCTCTATATGCTTGTTTCTAGAGTGCTGAATGGGATTCCTTGGGACATGATTGAAATCTTGCACACAAACATACATTAAACATGATATCGAGTCTATTTGCGGTTAAGTAAAGTAAAAAGTAGATCATACCTCGATACATTTTGATATCAACCTCTTTACCATTTTCATCTTTGTCAAGCTTGATTGTTGTGCTCATTAGAGCGCTCTTGGTCTTTGAGTCATCAATGCCAAACCTCTAGAGTAGATCTTTGACATATTTCGCTTAGTTGGTGAAGATTCTCTTATTGTTTTGTTTGATTTGAAGTCCAAGGAAATACTTCAATTCTCCCATCATGCTCATCTGAAATTTCTTACTCATACAAGATGAAAACTCCTTGCACAAAGACTTATTAGGATAAAATCATCAACATAGATTTGAACAACAAGTATATCTTGGTTCTTATGCTTAACAAAGAAAGTAGTATCCACTTTTCTCATTGAAGAACCATTATCTAACAAGAAATTTTTAAGCCTGCAATACCATGCTCTAGATGCTTGTTTCAATCCATACAATACTTTTGACAACTTATTAACATGATTTGGAAATTTTTCATTTTCAAAATCAGGGGGCTGTTTAACATACACTTCTTCCATAATATAACCATTTAAGAATGCACTTTTGACATCCATTTAATATAAAATGAAATCTTTATAACATGCAAATACTAAGAGCATCATAATGCATTCTAATCTTGCAACAGGTGCAAATGTTTCATCAAAATCAATTCTCTCTTCTTGGTTGTACCCTTGAGCCACTAATTTATCTTTATTCCTTACAACCATATTGAATTCATCCATTTTATTTCTAAATACCCATTTAGTGCCTATAATGGATTGATGTTCCAGTTTAGGAACTAATTTCTGCACATTATTTCTCTCAAATTGATTCAACTCCTCTTACATTGTCATAATCCAAGATTCATCATTTTCCACATCGGCAAAGGATTTTGGTTCAATTTGAGATATGAATGCAGCATGCTCACAAGTATTTTTAAATGATGATCTAGTGGTAACACCTCTTAAAGGATCACCTAAAATTAAATCTTTAGGATGAGAGGAAACATACCCCTACTCCTTGGGGAGTGTTTGAGAAGTACTTATTGTTGCTCCATATTTGTTTGTTATTTTTGTCTATTCTCTTGATTTTCATTTAGTCCATCCTCTTGTTTATCTTTTGATAGTTCTTCTTGTGACTCTTCATTTGCATCATCATTAACAACAAATTTCTCCATAGAGGAATGGACTCATCAAATGTAATATGAATAGATTCTTCCACAACCAAAGTTTTTTTTATTATGCACTCTATAAGCTTTACTTGTGTTTGAATAACCAAAAAAAATATCAATATCTTTTGTGTTCAAAATAAAATATTTCTATTCAAAAACTTTAAAATCATCAATGTTGAGGTTTCTATCTTTCCAAAGCTCATAGGGAATCTTATTAAGATAAGTTCTAATCAACATACGATCTAAAACATAACAAACGATGTTGACGGCTTTGACCCAAAAATGGTTAGGCACAATATTTTCATTCAACATGGTTCTAGACATTTCTTGAATAGACATATTCTTTCTTTCAATAACTCTATTTTGTTGTGAAGTTCTAGGTGATGAAAATTAATGTTCAATACCTAAATCATTACAAAAACTTTCAAATGCGTGATTTTTAAATTCTCCACCATGATCACTTCTAATACATGTAATATAATAACTTTTTTTCATTTTGAACCTTTTTATAAAAAACCCTAAATACATCAAAGGCATCATCTTTTTTAGTTAAGAATAATACTCATGTGTATCTAGAATAATCATCCACAATCACAAATGCATAATATTTACCACTTAAACTAGCACATCTAGAAAGTCCAAACAAATTCATGTTAAGTAATTGAAGTGGTTTTGTAGTAGCGACATGGTTCTTATTTTTTAAAGAAGTTTTGATTTGTTTTCTAAATTGGCAAGCTTCAGAAATTCTATTTTTTGAAAACCGATTTTTGGAAGGCCTTTAACCAAATCATTTTTCAAAATTTTTGAAATCAAATCATGCTTGTATAACTTAGTCTTCTATACCATAACCAACCATTATCATGTAATGCGAAGAAACATTCATCATTAGTAGATGCACAATCTATATCAATTGTCTAAATATTAACACATCTATTTCCTATAAACAAAATTTGCCATCACATGCATTCTCGATAACACATTTCGATTTATCAAAGGTAACTCTATAACCTTTATCACACAATTGATTGATGCTAAGCAAGTTGTATTTCAAGTTTTCAACCAAACACATATTTTCAATAAGAGTAGAGGATACGTTACCGACATTGCCAACACCAATGGTCTTTCTTTTTAAATTATCTCCAAAGGATACATCTCCACCGTTTTTTATCTTCGTAAAGCTTGAAAACCAAGAATAATTTCCAATCATATGCCTTGAGCAACTATTGTCCAGGTACTATTTATTCTTCTTCTTCTTCTTCAAACTCTGTAGAGGAAATTTTAAGTCTTAGGTACCCAAATCTTTTTGGGTCTTTGAGTGTTAGTAATGGTTCCTTTTAGAACCCAAATACATTTGACTCCATGATATGCATTTCTTTTCACTAGACATTTATATTGAATATGACCATTTTGATTACAATAATGAAAAATAATTTTATGATCACTAGTGAAGGTAGCTTTAACAAAGTAATTCTTATAATACTTTTGCTTCAAGCTAAGCTTATATACAAGTTCTCCTTTATCAAATACACATTTTTTAGAGTTCAACAATTTTTTTAAGTTCTTTTGACCACTTTTGAATTTTAACACAATTTCGTTGTGCTCATTACTCTTTTTCTTAAGCACTTCATTTTCTTTTATCAATTCATCAACATGTGATTTTTCATGCTCATATGGAGTACTTTGTTTACCTTTAAATGATGCAATCATATCATGTAACATTTCATTATTTAATTTCAATCCCTTGATCTTTTCATTTAATGAATCATTGCATTTTTTAGGGCATCCTTTTCATTTGAAAGTTCTAGTATTTTCTTTTTAAGGCATGCATTATTTTTACCAATTTTTATCCAATCATCATGTAATTCCTTAAAAGCATCATATAATTCATCATAAGTAGGATCACTTACTTCATCAAGTTCGTTAAACAATTCATCTCCAATTGCCATGAGAGCTAGACTTGACATCTTTTGTTCCTCTTCATCATCACTTATTTCCCCATCGCTATCATCCCATGTGGCTTCCATAGCCTTCTTCTTAACCTTGTTGCAAAGAGAACATTCCGATTATATGTGTCCAGGCTTTTTGCACTCATAACAAGTAATTGTCTTATTTTTGTCCTTTTGGTTCTTGTTGTTTTTGAATATTTTCCTCTCATCGGCTTTTTTAAAGAATTTTATGAACCTCTTGGCCATCATAACCGTGTCTTCATCATCAAACTCGTTTTCCTCAACACTCTCATGTTTTAAGCTTTGAATGCAATGCTTTTCTTCTTCTTTTCTGCTACCAAATCTTCCTTATATGAAATAAGAGAACTAATAAAATCATCAATAGACAAAGTGTTTAAATCTTTAGCTTCCTCTATGGCGGTTCTCTTAGGTCTTCATTCCATTGGTAAAGACCTAATATTTTTCTTAACTTTTTTGCTGTTCGAAAACGTTTTTCCTAGGGCTCCTAATGTGCTCACAATATCTGTAAACCTAGTATACATAGAATACACACTCTCATTTTGTTCCATTTGGAACAATTCATATTGTCGAGTGTATCTACTAATCTTAGACTCTTTAATTTGATTTGTCCCTTCATAGATAACTTCAAGTTTGTTCCATATTTCTTGAGCACTCTTACAACTAGACACTTTATGAAATTCTTTCTAATCAAGAGCACAAAATAAAGCATTCATTGCCTTCGAGTTTAAAGATATCTTTTTCTTTTCTAACTCACTCCATTGACTTGAAGGTTTTAGAATATCATTTCCTACTTTATTTTTAGTCATAGGCATGAATGAACTGTCACAAACAACTTCCCAAATTTCATAATCGAAAGCTTGCAAATAAATTCTCATCATAATTTTCCAATATGGGTAGTCATTACCATAAAAAAATGGTGGTCTACTTGTAGACTATCCTTCCCTAAAGATTGAGTCATTTTGGGTTGCCATTAATTTTTTACTCTAGACGGTTAAGTCCTAATAAGAGAACCAAGCTCTGATACTAAATGAAATACTAGTTAAGTAACCTAAGAGATATAAATTGGGTTTCTAAAAATTAAGTTAATCAAACTACACAACAATTTAATCTAATGCCTTAATGAAATAAAAAACAATAAATTTAACAATACTAAAAAATAAAAGAGTAACGGAAGAGGGAGCAAACACAAGGATTTTTATGTGGTTCTGCAATCTCCACCTACGTTCACGCCTCCAAGCAAATCAAGTTTGAGGATTTTACTATCCAAACCTCTCAAGGCTTCAAATGTTTGCAATTAACTTCCAAGGTGTCAATGAATCGTGTTAATGAATCTTTACAACAAGAGATTATCTCCAATCTCTTCACTCAAGTGTTTCCCACACTTACAAACTCACAAATTTTACAATGAATTCAAGAATTACAACAAGTACTCTCTTTGAGAATAGATATATAAATAATATCTCAATGAAGATTTAATCTATCATGATTTACGAATTGGAAGCTCAAAATAAGTTGTTTACACTTGTTTATGCTTGCAAAAATCTTTTAAAATGAATTGGATTTGAGATTATATAGTTTTGATACAAAAATTAGCCGTTATGAAAAAAAAAAGCAAGCAAGCGGCTAGCCTCTTGATTAGCCGGCTCACCGATAAGTACAGTGCAAGTTACCATTGCAATTTGAATTTTGCTACAATAATATTATTTTCCCAAATAATGTTTTTACCTAAAACTTTTAGTAATTGGACTATGAAAAAAGTTGTTTACTCTAAAAAAGTTCCGGATCTCTGTCCTTAGTTGTATTTCTCTTCTCCCCCCTTCTTCAGAGCACCATTTCCGGGATCCGGATCTGGTACTGTGTATGCACCCTGGCCTTTAGATGTATGTTTGTGGCTAGGTTTGCAAAAAAGAATTTAATTTATATTTGGTAAAGCAATCATAAAATTTGACTAACCGCGTTCCAAAGCATAGTTCCATAACAAATTAATCACTTAAAGCTGGTTTAAAAAGATATTTTGAGTATATCGGCTGGAATACCTAAGTGTTGCGGGCTACTGGTCCAAAGGAGGTTTGAATAGCTTGGCGGAAACACATCCATTGCCAAGGACCTCGTCACTTATACAACGCCACGTACTCAGAATAATAATAATTTGACAAAGCCGTTTAAAATTATACAACGCCACGTACTCAAAATAATAATAATTTGAAAAAGCCGTTTAAAATCTGGTTAGCAGTTTCAATCCAAAGTAATTTTAATTATTTATTTTTCCATAGCAATCCTATAGTTTTACAAGTGGCTCAAGATCTTGGGTCAAAACTCGAGGAGTTATGGTAACAAATATAGAGATGCATCTATAGTTGACAACATCAGAGGCTATATGTAACACAACCTTGACTATTTCATTATTAAATATGTCCATAGGTAGTGAACATGCACAATAGATTGTGTTACTAAACCTTAAAGCTGTCTGCATCGTCATACTATATTCATTAGTATTTATCGGTAAAACTTCATACACTCTTGCCAGAAAATTATCAAACGTACAATCTTTCTAAACCAAAAAGATTGTAGTTTTGGCATTCACGTACTCCATATGGCCATTTGCCAATTACTCCCACTAACCGTCGTAACACAATTGAAGAATAATTGAATCCATTAAGCTTGAAAATCATTAAAAAAAATAAAAGAAATAAGATTACTCACTACAAAATATGATAAAATGAATATGCGGCATATTTATATGGATGTTGCATATATTATGATTATGCGCGATAGTGCAATAAGTGTCTGTGTTACTTATATTCAGGCAAATTTTTTGTTCGACCATGTCATAGAATAGAGTATATGGTTTTGGAGTTGATTCGTATCATCGCAAGATTTTCTGGCTCAAGATCTTGGGTCAAAACTCGAGGAGTTATGGTAACAAATATAGAGATGCATCTACAGTTGACAACATCAGAGGCTATATGTAACACAACCTTGACTATTTCATTATTAAATATGTCCATAGGTAGTGAACATGCACAATAGATTGTATTACTAGACCTTAAAGCTGTCTGGGTCGTCATACTATATTCATTAGTATTTATCGGTAAAACTTCATACACTCTTGCCAGAAATTTATCAAACATACAATCTTTCTAAACAAAAAAGATTGTAGTCTTGACATTCACGTACTCCATATGGCCATTTTCCAATGACTCCCACCAACCGTCGTAACACAATTGAAGCATAATTGAATCCATTAAGCTTGAAAATCATTAAAAAAACAAAAGAAATAAGATTACTCACTACAAAATATGATAAAATGAATATGTGGCATATTTATATGGATATTGCATATATTATGATTATGCACGATAGTGCAATAAGTGTCTGTGTTACTTATATTCAGGCAAAGTTTTTGTTCGACCATGTCATAGAATAGAGTATATGGTTTTGGAGTTGATTCGTATCGTTGCAAGATTTGAAACAATATATAATACGCTTAAAAAAGAAACATGTAGCCCAAGTTTTGACTTTTGGAAAATATCTAGAATTTAGTGAGACAAACTAATTTAATGAGACAGGCAGTGGGACAGGTGCCTGTCTCACATAAACTCAGAGCTGATTATGTGCGATAGGTACCTATCACACTAATTGTCTCACTAAATTAGCCTATCTCACTAAATCTAGGTTTCGTTTTTATGTCGAATTTTCGGCATTTTCAATTATTTTTTTAATTTCTCTATTCAAACTACGGACTATAACAAATTACATTATTTTATAAATAAAAAATAACAACATTTACAACAAAACATACCAATTTCGAATCTTGTAATACTAATCTTTACATAAAACGTTCATATTGTGCAAGAAGAAACACTAATCTCAAGAAACTTCACAATTCTCAATTGATGATTATATCTTTAGTTATATAACACTTATTTGATGGGATTTGGTGATTTGTTGAGAGGGATGAGGCTTGGTGATTTGTTGAGAGTGTGAGTGGATTGCAAGAATGGCATTTGTTTGTAAATTTGTTTAAAGTGATGAGGACTATTTGTCCAAAAAACTAGTAATTGGCTAGTTATAATAGGAAAACGTTTGGAGGCTAAATTCAAAAAATTGAAAAATTTTAGGGTTATTTTTGTAAATTTCCCTTGTGTTTTTTGTCCAAATATTTGAAAGTAAGGGCCAGTTTAGTAATGCTGCAGCTTTTAAAATAATTGATGTTAGCTGTGGTGTAGAAATAATCAGTTGTAAAGAGAATCAGTTAAGTGTTTAGTAAATTTTATTTTCAAAAGTACTGTGAATTTTGAAAGCAGTTATGGGTGTTTGGTAAATCTTATTGTTAAACTGCTGTAAGAAAATAAATTATTAAAATGTACATAATGTAGGATGAAATTTACTTATACATATAAAAATGTACACGTACAATATCTCATTGAATCAAACAATTTTTTTTTTATAAAAATGTGGAATTGACATATTAATTTCTTGCGAAGCAGTATAAATGTAGCACTTTCTATAGTTTTATGCCCTATATCTTTAGTTACACAAACTATTCTTATGGAGAAAACGAATCGTCTTGATAGTTGAAGGAATTTCTCTTATGACACGCTGCCTCAGCTCCCTAGTTCTTAACTCTTTATAATATCTCTGAAGTAGAAATATTATAATAAGACAAACAACAAATATTATAATAAAAATTACATTGAATATGCATGAAAAGGGTGATGAATCACTTACTGTTATTGAATATGGTGATGGAACACGTACTGGATCTTGCTTTGTTGCACTAGAGAAGTTTTGATAGAACACAAAATATGAAGAAATAGGGTAAATGAAAGGTGTGCGTTAATTATAATAAAAAATTATTAAAATATTGATTTTATTTTCAATTTAAATAAGGATAATTTTGGGTTTAAGTAATAATTGTAAGGATATTTATGGAATTATATTAAAGGATAAAATTGATTCTCAAAATCAGAATCTAAAGGTTACTCTTTCCCTACTTTTCAAAATCAGTTGTAGGAGGAGCTGATTCTGGCAAAAGTGATTTTGATTTTTTTTTAACAAACACCAAAATTAGCTTTTAGATTTTTAAAATCATTTTTAACCCTCCCAAAAGCAATCACAAATAGGGCCTAACTCTAACTTATTATGGCTTTAGATTTTTAAAGCAGATCATCATAGAGTTAAAAAATTTCATCTTTTATATCATTCACCTATTAATGGTAAATTATTTTTATTTTTATTTAACTTACTTATTTAACCACTCCATTATGTAATCAATAAATATCTTAAAAATTATTTAGAAAGTGTTGTCGTTGGGCCAAAATTGTTATTGCTACGGCATACTAGCTAGATACGTTGTTGTTAACACCCAAAGAAAAAATTAATAAATATAACTTAATAGTGCGGTTACTAATCAGTAATTGGAATAGACTGAAATCAGAGTGGAATAGAATCAGAATAAGCTGGAATCAGAACATATATTGAGAATCAAAATGCATTATTTACTTTATTGGTAGTAATCGGATTCAGAATAAATCGTATTATTGATGTGTTTACTTTGTCCTGAAATTGGAATGAATTAGTGCAAGTTACTAAAATAACCTTAATTGATTATTGTCATTATTTATTATAATAATTGTGGTTATGATTATTATTATTATTTAAAATAATTATTGTTAAAAATAATAATAATAAAATTAATAATTTTATTATTATTAATAATAATAGTGATATTAATGATAATAATAATAATAATTAATAATAATTAAACAATAAAACTAATAAAATTTCAATAATAATAATAATATCAATCATAATGACAATAGTGCAATATAGAAATGACAAAATCCTCCACGGGTTTAGAGCTTCATAGGTCCCTACCACATCTGAGGTAAACTTTAAATAATTTTTGGAGAATGGAATGGGGAATGGGAGAAAAATAATTTCTAAATTCTTAATTGGGTGAGATTTGATTTTGTACTCCACCCATCCCCACCTCAATCTCCATTATATATAAATATTTTTTAATTTTTATTCAATAATTTTTATTTTGTCAATTATGATGTTGGTTAATATTTTTTTTTATTTTTACCTAATATCAGTAGGTTATAATTAAAAGAAAATCATACATTATAATTCTTATTCAATTCTAAAATATTGTTATACTTTCTTTTTTCTCTCAAGCTACTGATCTTTTCAAATATTTTTTAATTTTAATATTATTTTAGATATTGTTTCAAACATTTAGATTTTTTAAATAATTTAAATATTTTATAATGTGGAAATAATTTTACTTAAATCTTTAATTTTTAATTTACTAAAATCATTTATCCATACTTAATTATTCTCCATATAGAAATTTTCCATTTTCATCTTATTAAATGTATTTAAAGATGAAATAAAAAATAGAAGTAAAGATCTTTTTCCTTCCCGAATTCCCTTCCTGCCGAAGCACTTTGTGTCCAAAAGCAACTACTTTTAAGTCACTTTGAGTTCCCGCCAGATGTCGAGTAATGATTAGTCCAAACCGAATGAAATGAACTTCCTTGCAGTTTCGACCTTCCTCGGCACCAAAAGCTGACGTTCAAAATCAGAAACGCTGACTTCAACTCACAAGAAAAAAGAAATCTCTGCAGTCAATTGGTCTGATTCTGATGGCGGATCGAGGGTCGTACGCTCTGGCTCCTCGACTAGGTCAGCTTTCTCTTTACATGATTTCGATTTGATTGAGAGTAGAATCAATCGGTTATTTTTGGTTCGCTATAAAAATGAAATCATTTATATGTTAATATATTTTAGTATTTTTTTAGGAAATTACTGAATAATTAATTATAGGCGTAGATAGATCAGAGAATTGTTGCTATAGTTAAGATGGAGCAGGAAATTACTGTATGTATCTTTGAGTTATTGACTTAGAATTTAGGTTTATCAGTTCCCAAATCTGTCCCTATTAGCGGATTCAGCAGTTAGCATTGATTCAATTGTCAATCAGAAGAATAAACATGAATGGAACCTAATAGACCTTAGTTATCTGATGATTTTTCAAAAATGGAATGTAAGTTTTTTATCTTTTTTTAATTGGTAAACTAGCAGTTGAAATGTTCCCATGTGCATTCAGATTTTGTTGATTTTATTAAGATATTATGAGAAGAAAGACAATGACTCATGAAATCTCTATCTGTCTCACTCTCTCACATCACGCGTGTTGGTACAGAATTATGTACATGATTCCTCTAACTCGGACATAGTTGATCTTGTGAGAATGGTATCCAGTTTCTTCATGCGTAATTATTAATCTTGATTGTGGGCTACGGCCATATCTTTATGTGGACTGACATATTTATGTTTGGTGTGTAGATATGCAACAATTGCAAATGGAAGCTCAACATAGATGGTTGCGGCCTGCTGAAATTTGTGAAATCCTTTGTAATTATCAGAAATTCCTTATTGCTTCAGAGCCTCCAAGCAGGCCACCAAGTATGCTTTTTGCAAATTATAACAAAGCACTAGATTTATTTTACATTAATTTTGCAATCTTACGGTGCATAGTAAAACATGAACTTTCACATATGTCCTAGTTAATTGCCTTTGGATGCTTTTGAATGCTTATTTGGTTTGTTTGATTGATTTTGGTATTACACCATATTAAACATTTAATTTCCTCATACTCAATCCACTTTTCAGTAGTCACTGCTGCCAAGAAGCAAACTTATACTTATATTCTATGAAGCATTAATGTAAATTTGTACATAGCTGTGTCTTCGAAGAATTGTCTAGGCTGTCTAAGATTGTGCTTGTTATGTATATGCATGTTGTCCCTTATCCTATTTAAAACGTGGATTTAAGAACAAATATCTCTAGTTGCTCATGTTTGGAGATGATAACCTTTGCAAGACTTTTGCTGTCAGTAGTTTGCAGCATCTCCAATTACATATACAGCTCGTTTCTGTCCATATGATTCATATGACTTTCTATACAAAGGCCTAAACTTAGTGAAAACAGCCGGCATTTAGTGATTCAGAACTATAATGCTGATCCTTCTTAGTTTTTTAATAACTTGTTCGTTATAGCCTGTTTCTTTGGATTTTTTTCTGACATGTTAATTAACAGTTCACTTTCTCCAACCTTTCCACCTTGCCAGGAAAAAAAAAAAAAAAAGAATCATGTCATCTGCCATTGTCAATAGTCCTGGAAATGTGGTTTCTTCTTATTCTTCATTTCAGAGCTGCAAGCTGTAAACTTCAAACTTATATTGTGATTTTGATTCATCTTATATTCCTATTATTATTATTTTTTTTGGGTGGTTGGTGGTGTTGCTTTAGTTTATTGAATGCCTTACTCATGATCTCCGTATTTTGCTTCTTCCATCATTCTCCTTCTGGGGACTATGCAAAGCCTTTTTCCAAGACAATTTGATTATGTAGCAAGCCCCGTAATATGTAAGCATGGTTGAAAAATGATATTTGGTACTATTTTATATATTATAATATTTTATTCCTTCACCTATTAAACATTGATGTACTTCAAAGTTGGTATTCATGAATTGATATGTTGAAATTCCATATAATGTTCTATACTTTGAAGACAATAAATTTGAAAGAGGGCATAAGTACCAACTTTTATATTCTGCTTTGTTCATGGTGCTTGAAGAATATTTTTCCTCTACATAGGCTGGGTACTTTTTATTTTATTTCCTGTGATACTTTATAATGCTCAAATGTTCTTACATTAGTGGATTTCTATATATATAGATACAGAGGCTTGTATAATATTACAATATATTCCTAACATGTGCGTATGATATCCCTATGTCAGTTTTCTCAAACAAAATTTACAATGGATATTTGCTTCACAAATTGTGAGTTACTATTTGAAAATATAAACTAGGCCTTTTTTTTTTTGGTATACATTTATTGTTTTACTATAATTTCAAAAACTACAGAATTCTACTTGATAGTGTGAATTGAGCCCTTTTCAAATATTATTTTGTGAACCTTAGCCATGATTTCAGAAATACTGTGTTTTTAAAATTCATATGGAGGGAAAAGTGTGCTTGCGAGATTCTAATTTCTGGATTGACTTTTATGATATTGTTAGATTCATAGGACGAGAGACTGTAATATTTTGGCTCCTAAGTTCTTGCTTGTGTGAAATATTCAAAACTGGCCTAACCAACATCATCTTCACAACTGAAAGTAGAACAAATTGAATATAACTTTTTGATGGGAAAAAGAACAGTTTTTCTTGGCTTCTTGTTTATTGATTCATATAATGTCAAGACATCAGCTCTGGATGGGATGAAGATTACTGTTTCTGCAAATAACATTCAATTTCTTTGATCTTCATGGTGATCTCTTGAACTTAAATTTCAAACATATTTTTAGCATTGGAGAACTTAAAACTGATGGAAATTTTCATTGTGGTTGCTCCTACACTTTGTTTTTTATTCTCTCTCTACCTTTCTGATTTTTTGTAGAGCAAAAGGTTTGAGATCAATTTGGTAAATATGTATTCTTACTTAAGATAGGAGCACAAGTAGATCAAATTTTTCTTTCTGCCTGGACACAAATCAAAAGCCAGGTCATATATTTGGACTATGGATTTAAATGTTCTTGTTTGTTGATGATATTTTGCATCCCTGTTCTCCTCTTACACTGCCTCTTATGCATCATCTTTTATTCTCTGTAGTAATTGTTATCACCTGATAATTGAAAACATATGGATATAAAATCCTTTTTATCATTTTTTTTTTTGGGAATTATTGGGTTTACCTTTGGACTCTGGATTTAATGTTGTTAATTCTTGTGATATTTTGATATTTCTTTCCCGCTTATACACTTTATATTAATTTTTCAGATAGCTTGTGCTATTTCATTGTGAAATCCCAAATTTGAAACTTTTAAAATTTGATTTCGTGTATTGTTGCATTGCTTGTTGGTGAACACCTATAAGTTACTTTCCTGCTTTGAAACATGATCTATTTAAACGTTTTAGTATGACATGCATTCTACCTCGCTAGGTGGTTCGCTTTTTCTTTTTGATCGAAAGGTGTTGAGATATTTTCGGAAGGATGGGCATAATTGGAGGAAGAAAAAAGATGGAAAGACTGTAAGGGAAGCTCATGAAAAATTGAAGGTAAGATTGCACTTAGCTTGCATCTGGGTTGTGCAGGTGTTGGATTAAGACTTTGTTTGGTACTGTGATGCTGTGGCATAAAAACTACAGTTGCTATGAGATGCACACTCCAGTTGTGTAATAAAGGCTGCTATTGTTTGGAAAATATGATTTCTAAAGCTTGAGAAACAATAATTTTGACAAAATATTAAGATCAATATACGTTATTCATCAAAAAACTGTTGGGTAAAATTATTTTAGCTTCCAAACCATAATTGCAAGTGTTTTATCAGACACTTTACAGCTATAGTGTAAAAGCCACAGTTGGAAGACAACACCAAACGGACCTAAGGCTCTGTAGCAATTGCACATATTCTGCATCTATGTTATGTCTTATTAACTCTTCTTACCTGATTGCATTTTTCTTCTTATTATTTTTTTATTTTTGTTCCGTTTAAAAATTTATTTAAATATAATAAACTGAGAGTTTGAGAGACAAATTGTTTAAGCAATTATAGGTTGGAAGTGTTGATGTGTTACACTGCTATTATGCCCATGGAGAAGATAATGAAAATTTCCAAAGGCGCTGCTATTGGATGCTTGAACAGTAAGTGAACTTATCATTGCTATCGTCAATTTCTTTTGAGTTTCTGAACTACTTTTGATGTCCAGGAAGTTGTTGAGACTATCAAAAGCTATAATCAAATGAAGCTAGGGTTGATATGATTATACCTTAGTATTTCTTCATGTTAAAAGGTTTCTGTTGTACCATCTTTGCTGTTTACAAGAATGTTTGTGCAGAAAGCCTTAAATCTGAAACCGAAGTAAATATTCATAGAGTGGAGAAAACTGAACTGAAAAGTTATTGTTTAGGATTTTGGCTTGTGGGACAATGTGTAATATAGAAACCTAATCAGTTAATGAGTTCTTGTGAGGATTTCAAACTTATTGGGTTCTTTTGTTTCATGAAATCTGTGATTGAACCAATCATCATAGAAACTCAGTTCAACTAAACGTAGTGGTTGGTGGGGTTTGGTTTAACCGTTCAATCAGTATGTTTAAGCCAGGTTTATATGTTCAATTAGACATCTATTTGATTGAAATATTTTTCTCTATTCGTGTCTGGTCCTTACAAGCTTGTCAAATCTTGCAGGGATTTGATGCACATAGTTTTTGTCCACTACTTAGAAGTTAAGGTAGTCTCACTGATCTTCTTAATGCTTATGTATTATTATTTTTATTTTTCGGAATCATTCAGCATAACCTTTGCATGGCATCCTAAATGAAAAGGTAAAAGGGAAACCCATCGGTCTGTCCTATCATTCTTTCTGCTAACATTGTTTAGTAATTTAGGTTAAGAACAAATGTGGAGAAGCAACTCCTCTTGATTTAGTTAGTGTTGACTGGACACAGAATTGATATCTTTTCTAATTCTCAAACTCTCATTGGCCTGATTCTGGCAAGTGGAAAACATGTAAAGTTAGGTTGAGGTCGGTTAGGTTGACTTTGTTAACGTCATATCAAGGTAGAGGTGAATAACTTTTGCTCCAGTTTGAACATGTTTAATTTAATGGCTCAGTGATCTCAACTGTGATAAAATCTTCATAGTTTTTATTTGAATTTTTCTAATCTGTACCAGTGGTCACCCTGTCAGAGCACCAAAATGCCTCAAAAGACTATTGTGTAACAGAACTCTTAGTTAATACCAATGAATGATCTAACTTTGAAGAATGCCCTTTCCTAAATTAGAAAGTTGTTATTTCATTGTTGGAGAAGTCAATATCGTAATAAGTTTTTACAATCATTTATGGGATTGATTACTTCCTGCATTTATTAAAGATTAGTATTCATATAATATGACCTTAGAGATGTTCTCCCATTGAAGTTGCCAACAACAGCAAGCAAATATTCTTTTGGAAAAAAACTTCAGATATTATATGACCCATCCAAGCGGATGTTTTTCCTTTGTCTTTCTCTCTCTTTTCTATTTGTAATTTCTGGGGGTAGTATCCTTTCGATTGTATTTCTGTAGATGAAGTTAAAGTCTTCTACAGTGGCATTACCATTTATAATATGAAACACTTTAATTTACCTATCTTATCTGTCCCATCAGGGTAATAAGTCAAATGTTGGAGTTAGGGAGACTTATGAAGTTATATCAAATCCTGGAAAGCATAGCTCTTTGAATTATAGCTTTCCTGGTAATCGTACCAAAGCACCCTCAGGCATTACAGATTCCACAAGCCCAACCAGCACTCTGACATTATCATGTGAAGATGCTGATTCTGGTATTTCCTGCTTCTGATTTATTTTATGTTTTTCATCTTTTGCTCAACCAATGAAATTCTCTATGCGGCACTTGACAGAACTTTATCTTGTGAACTGATGAATGTCAAATGGGATTTTGATGAACTTGGCTATTCATTCAGCTTATGTGTCTTTTCTCTTGCAATATACAGGATATGATGCAGAGGATAGTCATCAAGCAAGTTCCAGAGCCCACTTATATTATGAGTTACCACAGATGGGGAATGGTCCTAGAATGGAAAAGATGGATTCTGGCCTTTCATATTCTTATTTTCTGAGTCCCAGTTCTGGTACCTTCGTTTTCTGTGATTACATATTATTTCATTTTGAGTTCCTTTTTGGCTTATATTTGAATTATGAAATGCTGGAAACTAGCTTTTAGATGATGTAGCACTCAAATCTAAAATACACTTGGGGACTTTTGCGAGGTTGTCCTGAAGTTCGGTCATCAATTCCTGGCGATTATGTTTCACATGCTGGACATATACCTAATGATAATCAGGATCTTATGATTGAGTGTCAAAAAGCACTTGGTCTAGCATCCTGGGAAGAGGTCTTGGAACATTGCTCTGGGGAAAATGATAATGTACCTTCTCATGCTAAATTGGAAAGCAACGTTCAGAAAGAAAATATCTTTGATGGTGAACTTTTATCGAGGGAGACTTCTGAAGAGAATTCTGGAAGTTCTCTGCCAGTCCAATTCAATTGGCAGGTACTTACACTTTATCTTTTTAAACTACTAAATGTCTGAAATTAAATGGAATTGGTGACTTTTGAGATTTCAGACTTACTGATAGCAAGTTCTTGTCATTTGTTAAAGCTGGAGGTCACTTTTGGTATTTATTTTCACAACTGTTAAGTTTAAAAAACAGGAAATGTTTTTTGACTAAAAGCCTTAGATTAGCTGTTTCTAGAAATAGTCTGTAAGACAACTAATCTTGAACCTGTTTTCAGGAACAAGTATTTGTTGTTATCAGAATTACTTTTAAACTGTGAAATATTGAACTCTGGCTTTTGCCCCTTCTATCTAAATGTATATCTACTTTAAAACAACAAGAAATCTGTTCTCTTAACTTTATTTTCCTGCTAATGCAAAACAAAAGAACTCTGGCAAACCGCTAGGAGTTACTCGAGGATTATTTTCACTGCCAAAATTCACGTCTATTGCCTTGCTAGTGTCAGAATTTTGCGCTGAAATTTGTTTCCAGATTGTTGAGGAGTTTTGAAAAGACTGGGGTAGTAATTTTTTCTTCAATGTCTGCATCACTGTGGCTACTTATGTTAAAACTTTGAGCCTATATTCCTTTATTAAATGACATTGAGATCTAATTTGTTATTTCAAATCTCAACATATATATATTCTCAGTTAGTTGCTTCTAAATTCTAACTTTATATCTTTTACCTAGGTTCCATTGGCAGATAATTCCTCACACTTTTCAAAAAGTATCATGGACCTGTCTAGAGATTTGGAGCCTGCTTATGATCTAGGTGATGGGTTGTTTGAGCAAAGAACTCATGATGCATGTTTACTTGGTGCTCCCGAACTATTTTGTGCTTTTCTGGATCAGCAAAATGAACTGCCCGTTCAGAACAACCTCCAGGTGCAGCAGAGAGATGTGGAATCTCATTCTCAAACAAAATCAAATTCTGAGAGTGAAATACATGGAGAAGGAACTATGAATTTTTCTTTCTCTGTCAAACAGAAGTTATTGAATGGAGAAGGCAATTTAGAAAAAGTTGACAGCTTCTCACGTTGGATGAGCAAAGAACTTGAAGAGGTTGATAATTTGCATGTGCAATCCTCTGGTATTCAATGGAGCACTGAGGAATGCGGAAATGTAGTGGATGATTCCTCATTGAGCCCCTCTCTCTCCCAGGATCAACTATTTAGCATAATTGATTTCTCACCAAAATGGACCTACACAGATCTAGAAATTGAGGTATTTAATAATTTGTTCTCTCCAAAATAGAATTGTTTCGGTAGTTCTGTGGCTATTAAGCAGTAAATTCATTGTTTTCTTCGTTTTTGATTATTAAAAGGAATAAAAAAATAATGCTCTGGCTATGTTAATGGGGGATATTTCATTTTCAACTTACATCTATCATGAATCATCTCTTCTCCACTAAATTATAATGTTGTGTGTGTAATCCTCCTGCTTCACAAACATTGTTGAATTCGTTAGTTCTTTTTTTTATTTCCTTTTTTTTTAGGGAGTGTTGCCTTTTTGACTTATTAAATTGTGAAGGTCACTTCTTGAATTCTAGTTTGTGATGATTCTTGAATTCTGAAATTGTTACTATTTTTATTGGAGGAGAGGACAGAATTTGTTTGTACCTTAATTCTTTTTCATTTATCATCCAACAGGTTGTGGTCACTGGAATGTTTTTGAAGGGTCACCAGGAGGTAGCAAAATGTAAGTGGTCATGTATGTTTGCAGAAGTGGAGGTTCCAGCAGAGGTATTAGCAGATGGGGTTCTCTGTTGCCGTATCCCTCCTCATGCAGTTGGACAAGTCCCATTTTACATAACGTGTTCTAACAGGTTAGCATGTAGTGAAGTGCGTGAATTTGACTATATAGTGGGCTCTGTTAAAGATGCGGATATTTCAGACATCTATGGTAGCAGCACAAGTGAATCATTTCTTCATTTGCGACTTGAGAGGATCCTATCTATGAGATCTTCTCCTCAAAATCATCGATCTGAAGGTCTATGTGAGAAGCAAAAACTAATCAGCAAAATTATTCAATTAAAAGAGGAAGAGGAAAGCTACCAGATGGTAGAGGCAAACCCTGAGAAGAATTTATCACAGCATGTGGAAAAGTATCAGATCCTTCAGAAGATTTTGAAAGAGAAGCTGTACTCATGGCTTCTTCGTAAAGTATGTGAAGACGGTAAAGGGCCTTGCATTTTAGATGATGAGGGGCAAGGTGTACTGCACTTAGCTGCTTCTCTTGGTTATGATTGGGCCATAAAACCCACTGTAACAGCTGGAGTTAGTATTAATTTCCGTGACCTGAGTGGGTGGACTGCCCTTCATTGGGCTGCATATTGTGGCAGGCAAGGAGTTCTAAGTTTGATTTTTTTTCTAATTTCTGTTAAATCCCAGGCTGAAGTTTGCATGATGTACCTAGTTATGATAACATTGGCGTAGACCCATAGGCCTTCCTAATTCCTAGCCAACATCTGAAAATAGCTATCTAAATTTTTGGTAATGCTATGTCTTGCTTACTTTTGTATGATGCAAGGGGTCATTTAAAAATGAAATCTCAGGTATTCTGGAGGTCAATCAATGCATATCCCTCTTCACATGCCCCTAACTGTCCCTTGTCTCTCTTTCCTTATATACATTAACACATTCATGCACATAGAAACAATCATTCATACTAAAATTGTTTCTCATGATTATAGCATAGGCCCTGACTTGAATTTTGATCGGGTGGACTGCCCTTCATTGGGCTGCATATTGTGGCAGGCAAGGAGTTCTAAGTTTGATTTTTTTTCTAATTTCTGTTAAATCCCAGGCTGAAGTTTGCATGATGTACCTAGTTATGATAACATTGGCGTAGACCCATAGGCCTTCCTAATTCCTAGCCAACATCTGAAAATAGCTATCTAAATTTTTGGTAATGCTATGTCTTGCTTACTTTTGTATGATGCAAGGGGTCATTTAAAAATGAAATCTCAGGTATTCTGGAGGTCAATCAATGCATATCCCTCTTCACATGCCCCTAACTGTCCCTTGTCTCTCTTTCCTTATATACATTAACACATTCATGCACATAGAAACAATCATTCATACTAAAATTGTTTCTCATGATTATAGCATAGGCCCTGACTTGAATTTTGATCAAATTCTGTGGTTGATTGTCATGCATATTAGATAGTGTTTATCATGCGTATTAGATATTGTTTTCATATTATTATGAACCAGTCTAAAAACTTCTCAATATTTAACCATATTAACAGCTTCAGTATCTGTATAATTGCAGCATGAATCATTTATTACAATCGAACATCACAATCAGAAAAGCTTATGATTTTATATTTTTATTAATTTCTTGGTTTTGCTTTAATCCTTGCTACTTTCAGAGAGAAGACTGTTGCTGTCCTTCTGTCCCTGGGTGCAGCTCCTGGTTTATTAACGGATCCATCTCCAGACTTTCCATTGTCTAGAACTCCTTCAGACCTAGCTTCTAGCAATGGACACAAAGGAATCTCGGGTTTTCTTGCGGAGTCTTCTTTAACCAGCCTTCTGTTATCCCTTAAAATGAACGATTCAGCAGACGATGGTGCCTTAGAAGATTCTATAGCTAAAGCTGTACAAACAGTTTCAGAGAAGACAGCTACTCCTGCTAATGATAATGATGAGTCAGATGTACTATCACTGAAGGATTCATTAACTGCCATCTGTAATGCTACTCAAGCTGCTGACCGTATACATCAAATTTTCAGGATGCAATCATTCCAGCGGAAGCAGTTAACTGAGTTTAATAATGAATTAGGTATATCATATGAGCATGCTCTTTCACTTGTGGCTGCTAAGTCACTCAGGCCTGTACAAGGTGATGGTCTAGCCCATTCTGCTGCTATACAGATCCAGAAGAAGTTTCGTGGTTGGAAGAAGAGGAAAGAATTCCTATTAATTAGGCAAAGGATTGTTAAAATTCAGGTTTATTGCCCATTTTCCTTCTTCAATTCAAGTACCTGTTCTCATTGAATTAGAATATCTCCTGACTTAGATCCAGTTCACCTTGCCTGACAATTTATCATCCGGACAGAGAGAGTGATTAAGGGGATTGTCTGCTTCCTTTCAGATTTAGATCATTGTATAATAGCATTTATCAGTTTTTGGCTTAAGAAAATAATCTAGGGTATGAACTGTCTCATTTTTTAAGTTGGTTGACTCGGTTGTTCTTTCTGGTGCACAAGTAATAATGTCATCATTCTTCTTTGAATAACCTTTTGCATTATCGCTATGTTCACCTACCAAGAGAAAAGAAAGATAAAATATTGTGGACGGAGAGATTTGAAATTGACCAATTGCCCTTTTCTTTTTTGGTCTTTCTAGTTTATTAATAACTAATATGAATGCTGACTTTAACTTTTGGTGTGAAGGCACATGTGAGAGGACATCAGGCAAGAAAAAAATATAGGCCAATCATCTGGTCAGTTGGAATCCTGGAAAAGGTCATTTTGCGCTGGAGACGTAAAGGCAGCGGTTTGCGTGGATTCCGACGTGATGCTCTCGGTATGAATCCTAATCCACGACATATGCCATTGAAGGAAGACGATTATGATTTTTTAAAGGATGGAAGGAAACAAACTGAAGAAAGGTTGCAAAAGGCACTTGGCAGAGTGAAGTCCATGGTTCAGTATCCTGAGGCACGAGCTCAGTACCGTAGGTTGCTGACCGTTGTCGAAGGTTCCCGTGAAACCAAGGTATATGTTTTAAACTTTTTCCAAGTTTTCTTTATTTAAACTTTCAGAGAAAACAGATTAGAAACTTGATCATAGAAATTAGTTAAATATTTATTGGTCTTCCTAGAGAAATTTTGTTCGTGTTCTTTGTTTGTCTTTGTGCTCAGAAGCAAAAGAAGTTTATTTAATGTTGGAAATGCACATTGAAAGGGGCAAGAAGTCCACAAAACAGGACAATAGATCCCTAAGCCCAAAAGCTACAATATCTCTGAGATAATAATTTTTGTGGACTCCAACTAGACCATTGCTGCTTCCCAATTAATAAAAATAAAGAATAAAGACATTTTTGAACTACAGAATTTGAAAGATAGCTGTATGTCACGGGATGAGTGTTTTGCGCAGCAAACCCGTGCGGCACTTAGACAACTTTGCCGAATGTTGCTAAGTAAGCCTAGAAATTCTCAAACAAGAGAAGAGAGCAATTGAGCCAAAGAAACTTGTATTGCACAAAGAGAGATTACAATGCTTGTTGGATACAAATGCCTAATGCCATCCCATATTTATAAGGGAGGCTTGGTCAAACTTGGCCAAATTTTGCCAAACTTTGCCAAACTCTAGAGTATTCTACAATTTCCTAGCTATTTACATGTGCTGGAATTGTATAAAGCATTCTAGAATATTTACATGTTCACATGTGCTAGATTTTCCTAGAACATTCCGGAATTGGGCCAAGCTAGCACTCTTGGCTTTGTGTTGGCTCTCTAGCCCGAAATTGTGGGCATTTGGGCTAGCGAATTGGGCGGTCCGCAACATCCTCCACCACTTAAGCTCGCGGCGTCCTCGTCGCGCTTTCGTGCTTGAACCTCTGGATGTGTTCAGCGAATTGCCACAAATCATCTTCACGTTCCCAAGTGGCTTCGCTCTCGGGGAGGTTTTTCCACTTCACCAAGTACTCGCTATGTGCTGGCACGCCCCTCCTTGAAACCGTGCGGTCCGCAATGATGTAGTCCACATCTTTGTCGAATGCGGTGACAACGGCAGTTGGCGCGCGCCTCGATTCTCCGCGACTTGGTTCTCCCATGTCTTCGTGATATGGCTTGAGAAGGCTCACATGGAAGACCGGATGGATCTTGAGTCTTGGCGGAAGTTGGAGTTGATACGAGACGTTGCCCACACGTCGAACAACTCGGAAGGGTCCCTCGTAGCGCCTCACTAACCCCTTGTGAACTTTCCGCAAAGTCTTGAATTGTTGGGGTAGGAGCTTGATCATGACTTGATCACCTTCCTTGTACTCAACATGCCGTCTCCTTGTATCTGCCCATTTCTTCATTTTCCTTGCGGCTTTGTCGAGGTAGGCTCGCGTGATGTCCGCTTCCTCATGCCATTCACGGGCGAGCTTGTGTGCCGCGGGGCTTTTCCCTCCGTAAGTCGAGGCTATGGCATTGGGGGTCATGGGCTGGAATCCCATGATGATCTCGAACGGACTCTTGCCCGTAGCCTCACTTCGCTGCAAATTATAAGAAAATTGGGCGATGTCGAGTAGCTTCGCCCAATCCCGCTGGTGAGCGCTCACATAATGCCTCAGGTACATCTCGAGGAGGCCATTGATGCGCTCGGTCTGCCCATCCGTTTGTGGGTGGAAGCTTGTCGAGAACTTGAGATCAGTCCCCAACATCTTAAAGAGCTCCGTCCAAAACCGCCCAGTGAACCGAGGGTCTCGGTCGCTCACAATGCTCTTCGGAACTCCCCATAGCTTCACAATGTGCTTGACGAATAGGCGGGCAGCCTCGTCCGCTTTGTAATCAATAGGTGCGGCAATGAATGTAGCATACTTGCTGTATCGGTCTACAAAGACCATGATGCTTCCGCAACCTTCGGACTTCGGCAGCGATGTGATGAAGTCCATGGAGACACTTTCCCATGGCCTTGTTGCTAGTGGTAGCGGTTCCAACAATCCTGTTGGAAGTTGATGATCCACCTTGTCTTGTTGGCACACAAGGCAAGTTCGCACATATGCCTCGATGTCATCCCTCATGTGCGGCCAAAAATACGAGGCTTGGACTAGTGCGGTGGTGCGCTCGATTCCTGGGTGACCAGCCCACTTGGAGTCGTGGCACTCCTTGATAACTTCCTTCCGCAAATTTCCCCACCTTGGCACGAACAGCCGATCTCCCTTGGTGAGGAGGATGCCTTCCTCTTGCCAAAATCGCCTTGTCTTTCCCTTCGAGCACCTTCTCCAGCAAATCCTTTGCTAGCGGATCTTGTTGGAGGCCTTCCTTGATGCGTGATACAAGGTCAGACTTTGGTTGGCTCATGCTAAGTGTTGCCAATTCCGCCTTGCGGCTTAGAGCATCCGCAACGACGTTGGCTCTCCCCGGTTTGTACTCTAGCCGATAGTCGAATTCCGCAAGGAAATCTTGCCACCGTGCTTGCTTCGGACTCAACTTCTTCTGAGTTTGGAAGTAGCTTGTCGCCACGTTATCCGTCATAATTGTGAAGTGAGAGCCTAGCAAGTAATGTCGCCACACTCTTAGACAATGGATGATGGCTGTCATCTCCTTCTCTTGCACCGTGTAGCGGCGTTCCGTGTCATTTAGCTTTCGACTCTCGAAGGCTATGGGGTGGCCTTCTTGCATGAGGACTCCTCCTATAGCGAAATTCGAGGCATCCGTTTGCACTTCGAAGGCTTTGTGTGGTCCGGAAGGGCGAGCACTGGTTCCTCCGAAATTGCCTTCTTCAACTCCTCGAATGCGCGTTGGCACTCTTCGGACCAATGCCACGTTCTGTTTTTCTTGAGCATATCCGTCAAGGGTGCCGCTTTGGCTGAATAGCCCTGAATGAAGCGTCGGTAGTAATTCACCAGCCCAAGGAATGAGCGAAGCTCGGGCACTTTCGAGGGAGGTTCCCATTCAAGGATGGCTTTTACTTTGTCATTCTCCATCATGATCTTCCCACCCGCAATCTTGTGTCCAAGGAACTCCACCTCTTGTTGGGCAAACGAACACTTCTCTAGTTTGAGGAAGAGCTCGTTGTCTCGAAGTACTTGGAGGACTTGTCGCAAGTGTTGGACATGATCCTCGAGTGTGGTGCTATACACCACTATGTCGTCCAAGTACACGACCACAAAGCGGTCGAGGAATGGTTGGAGTACCTTGTTCATGAGTGTGCAGAATGTGGCGGGTGCATTAGTAAGGCCAAAAGGCATCACAAGAAATTCGAAAGACCCGTACCTTGTTGTGCACGCTGTCTTCGGTTCATCTCCCTTGGCGATGCGCACTTGGTAGTACCCTGAGCGCAAGTCAAGTTTGGTGAAGTACCGTGCTTTGCCAAGCTGGTCGAACAAGTCCGCAATCAAGGGAATCGGATACTTGTTCTTGATGGTGATCTTGTTGAGCGCTCTATAGTCGATGCACATCCGCAGCGATCCATCCTTTTTCTTTTGGAAGAGGACCGGTGCACCGAATGGGGCCTTTGAGGGGCGAATGTAGCCTGCGTCCAGCAAGTCTGTGAGTTGTCTCCGCAACTCCTCTAACTCGGGTGGCGCCATTCGGTAGGGCGCCAAGGCTGGTGGCTTCGCGCCTTGTTCCATCTCGATCGCATGATCTACCTCTCGTCGAGGTGGGAGCTTCTTCGGAAGTTCTGGAGGCATCACATCCTTGTACTCATCGAGGACGGTTTGAATTCGCGGAGGGACTTGGCTTGGCGACGTTCCGCTATTTCCTTCCTCATTTAGTTCCCGAATGGAGACCAAGAAGCTTGGGTCCTTCTTGAAAGCCCTTTTGAATTGCATGGCGGAGAGTGTCTTCTCCTCGGACTTGCCTCGCTCCGTGGGTACCATGCATGCTTTGCTTCCGTCAAGGATGCTTAGGGAGTTTGTAGCGGGCAGCGGGAAGGCATGGACTTGGTCGAAGAATTCCATGCCGAGGACCATCTTGAAGTCATCCATGGGCACAATGGAGAAGTCAAGCTTTCCGCTCCACGTACCGAGTGTGATGTGCACGCCTTGTGCAATTCCCGCAATTGGTTTGGCGGGTGAGTTTACTGCCTTCATTGTGCCTCCTTCTTTGGTGGCCTTGAGGCCTAAACGCTTGGCCTCGTCTATGGACACGAAATTGTGTGTTGCTCCCGTGTCTAGCAGCGCGCGAACGGACTGACCGTTTACCTTTGCGCTAACATACATGAGCCCTTTCTTGACGAGTGCGGGCTGTTGGCGGTTGAGTGCGCCAAGGCGTTGGAGAGAACCCATGCTGAGTTGGGGTTCCTCCGTGGACATTGTGGGGTTGCTCTTGAGTTGTGCAGCAAGAACATTAAGCGACCGCTTCTCCGGACAGTCGCGTACCCAATGCGGACCATTGCATATGAAGCATGGGCTTCGCGGCTTTGGCGCCTCCTTCTTGCCCTCCGATTTTCCTTGCCAACTCTTGTTGCTAGGCGGCTTTTTCTGCCCCCAATCTTTGCGGTAGTTGCCCTTGTCCTTGCGATTCTCTCCCCCACCTTTTGCCTTGGCTAGGCTTCTTGTCCTTGGATTGGGTAGAGTATTCGGTGAGCGATTCCTGCAATGGCGATGGCGTCGTCAAGTGTTTGAACACCACGCCTATCAAGCTCGGTCTTGGCCCAATCCTTGAGGCCATCTTGGAAGTAGAAGAGTGAATCCTTGTCGGACATGTCGCTTATCTCCAACATAAGGGTAGTGAACTCGTTGATGTAGTCCCGAATGCTACCCGATTGCTTGAGGCGACGTAAGCGCGCTCGCGCTTCTTTCTCCGCATTGCTTGGGGCGAACTGCTTTCGGAGTTCTTGCTTGAAGTCGGCCCAAGTGTCGATGGCGCAAATGCCCTTGCCCATCTCGCCATACTTGCGACGCCACCATAGTTGTGCAGCGCCTCTAGATAGGTGGGTGCAGTGCCCACTTTCGATGCCTCATCTCGTACACCCATGGCATCAAAGTATTGATCCAGCCCGAATAGGAAGTTGTCCACGATTGTGGCATTGCGTGTGCCATCGTAGGTGTCGGGCTTTGGCACATCAATGCGGCGCGCATCACTCGAGTTTGCGGAAGCTGGACTTGCGGAGAGTGTGCGCTTGTGCCATGCCCAATCCGAGCGGACTTCATCCACTTCCGCACGGACAGCACGTAGTTCGTCTTGAACAAAACTACGAAGTTTCAGCAACTCATCATGGAAAGATCGAAACTCACCTCGGAGAGTGTTCGCTTGCTCATGCATGAGAGCTTTTGTGGCCACCGTGAACTCGCCGTACTCTCCCTCGAGATCGTCCACTCTTTTCTCCAATCCCTCGAGGCTATCTTGAGCGGTGGACAATGCTATTTCGAGAGTACCTACACGAGGCTCCAACGCATCTACGGATGGGGCCTTGGACTTGCCACGATTCTTGCCTTGGGCGCGTTCTCCCTCTCGGCCGCGGCTTGGTTCTGGTGGAACATCCACACCAACAACACCCTCTTGTGCTACGTTCGAAGGGTTGGCCATTGCTTCCTGAGCTATTTGCGTGCGTGCAAACCTTAGCTCTGATACCACTTGTCACGAGATGAGTGTTTTGCGCAGCAAACCCGTGCGGCACTTAGACAACTTTGCCGAATGTTGCTAAGTAAGCCTAGAAATTCTCAAACAAGAGAAGAGAGCAATTGAGCCAAAGAAACTTGTATTGCACAAAGAGAGATTACAATGCTTGTTGGATACAAATGCCTAATGCCATCCCATATTTATAGGGGAGGCTTGGTCAAACTTGGCCTAACTTTGCCAAACTTTGCCAAACTCTAGAGTATTCTACAATTTCCTAGCTATTTACATGTGCTGGAATTGTATAAAGCATTCTAGAATATTTACATGTTCACATGTGCTAGATTTTCCTAGAACATTCCGGAATTGGGCCAAGCTAGCACTCTTGGCTTTGTGTTGGCTCTCTAGCCCGAAATTGTGGGCATTTGGGCTAGCGAATTGGGCGGTCCGCAACATGTAGCTTACCTCATATTTGTTTTCCTAGAGAACCGAGTATACTAGTTGATTGTGCTGCGCAAATTAAATTGAATGTCCTAAACAGCTTGGACCACAAGTGGAAAGCAGCTGCTAATGAAAATAATAATAATAATAACAATAATTCTGTTGGTTATTAGCAGCCTTGCCCCAGTAAGTCATTTATTTTTGTCATGCTGCTGGTGTTCCTTGGTGTTGCGCCCTGTATAGATGTTAACCAATGTGCTTTGTGTTAGAGATCTTTTAGGGTTTTACTGAATGTTTTGTGTAACCTTTGTAATTTACCGGTTTGAACATCAACAGTCATTGGAGCCAAATCAATGTCTTTTAAAACTATTCCAAATGCTGATAAATCTTTGCTTCAAAATAGTGACATTTTGGGATCTTGTCCTTCCTAAGCTCAAATTTCTGCCAGGACTTTAGTGGGCGTATTATATGTTTTCCTTGCCTCTTGATAATTTGCATTGCTTGATGTAACTACTAGAATTTTATTCTGAAATGATATGGCTTTTTTATTCTAGTCAAACCCTGTATGAGCCTAATGCTTAAATTTGTTTATATTATCTTACAATAAATTTCAATGTAATATCCTTTGTTTCAACTTTTAGCAGGGGTCCAATATGGTTCCAAATGGCTTGGAAGATATAGCTGATGGAGACCTCGATCTGATTGATATTGACTCACTTTTGGATGATGACACCTTCATGTCTGTGGCATTTGAATGAGCCTGTAATTCACCAATTTTTACCTTCCTGTACATAGAAGGCCATCACCATTGCAGCTTTCAAAAGCTCCTAACTTCATTTTGTCTGTATATATAGTATCTAATCAACATAGGAAATGATTTAAGATAGATTTAAGATCCCTGGTATCATCAATGGTACTGATCAATTGTTTTTATTTTCAGGTATCATAGTTCTTAATGTTATTGCATGCATTACCATAGTTAAAGAACAGAGATTGCATTTTTTTTTGCAGTTCGTCAGTATTAGTTTAATTTTCAAACTGCAATTCAGAGATATCCTGTGCAATACTGATACTATAACTTAGAAGTGTGCATGTTTGATCATATCTTGGCTTCAAAATACTTTTACAAAAGTTGTCAACTAGGCTATATCGCGTTTTTGTGTTTTTTTTTTTTTTTAACATTGGGGGGTGGGGATCCTCCTTTTTTAATTTTTTTTTTCTTCCCCTATTCTTTGACAGTGATCATGTCTGTCTTGAAAACAGAAAATCAACCCGTTTTTTTATAAAAGTGCTGTTATTTTCTACAACGAAGAATTATTGGGAGTTGGGAAATGTGTAGTCATTGCAATCTTTTCAATAATTCTCAAAATAATTTTAAGGAAAATTAATTTCAGTCTACTTCAGAAAGTATGTGGATTGTCATTTATCATTTTTATTGAATAATTCATATAAGGAATATAAGAATTTGACTGAATGCTTAGCTCAGGTGGTATGATGATTGCAGTCTCCCTAAGGTTAAGATCCTGGATTTGAGTTTCATTAGGGAAGCGTGGGGTAAAATTCAATGATCCTCTCTTAAATATAAGAAAAATGAAAAATATAATAGTATAATTAAAAGGTTCTTTAAATAAATTTTAATTTTATTTGAAGAGATATCAAATTAAATACTTCAAAAAATATTTCAATTAGAATTCTTCAAATAAAATAAATTTCTCACTCTTTAATACTGACAATATAATTTTTTTTCTTTTATTAATATTTTATTATTCTTTATTAAAAAAATAAATAGCTATAATTACTTTTTCATTTAAAAAAAAAAGTTAGCGGTATTTTTTTCATCGTATTATATGGTTAAATTTATACATGTCTCACTGCATTTTTTTTCTTCAACTTGTATGTTTTCAAGTAATTATAGAATTAACATTATCTATTGATTTATTAATTACAGGTTGTATTTTAATTAGCATGCATTAGAATAAAAACGGACAAACATAACGGAATAAACATATCAAGAGCATGTCAACAGTATTATTAAAGATAAACGTATTTAAAACATAATAATAATAATAATAATAATAATAATAATAATAATAATAACAACAACAATAATTTTATTACAATAGTTGGAGTGATAAAATAGAGGGTAATTAAACTCGTTGACAAAAAAATGGAGGGTGGTTAAATTTAGTGGAGGGAAATATTTGATTAATATAGTATTAAATTATTCATATTTGAACAATCTTTTGGAGGAGCACTTATTTTTTTCCCTTTTTTATTTACCATATATGCGAGTAAACAAATAGACATTTGAAAGGTAAAATTTAAGGAGTCTTTCTCTAAGATATCATCTCTTGTAACAATTACTCCATCGTGCTTTCAATCATTTGTTACTTCATTGACTCATTTCATCTTGACATCTTCCACATCATAGGAGCGAGTGGGCATCAAAATCAATTCAGTTTTTAGGACTAAATTTTTGGAGTTGCTTTGATATTGATTTTAGGAGATCCAAAAGAAAAATAAAATAAAATAGAATCTGTTATGAGATATTTCACACTAATGACTTTAGGAAGTAAATTGGAAAAACAACTATATGATTTGTGATGTGTATATATATCATACCTCTTCACTAATCAATTTAGAAGATGTTATCCACACAATTCCTTATTCAAAGAGTGTATCGCTAAATGCAAGACCATGTGATATGGTTCATTGGTTATAAATAACCATCGCCATTTATAATCACATTTTATCAAAAATTGCAAATGAAATATAGAGCACTTTGGATACTTCACAATTAGATTCACAACATGTGAACACAACTACACTATAGTACAAGAAGTATCATATTCTCTTAGAATCTTACTTTATTAGTTTATTAATAAAATTATTCTTACATGTATGCTTTGTAGTTGCATTAAATTAGACCATCCACATCAGAAAATAAGAATGGCTATAATATTTTTGTGTTATTTTTGCTAACATTACTAGCAAAATCTAAGGACAAAAGATTAAAGATCACATGAAATAATTGAAGATGAAGGATTAGAGGGTCAATTACCTAATTGACAATGGGAGTTTCTATATTAATTAAGGGTAACCTAATATTTTTTGTTTATATACATTTCATCCTAAAATATACCATATGTTTATTTTTTTTGTAGAAGCATAAATTATATTTGTTCAAAACATGAATAATGATGATTTATGTGGATTTTAACTCATAATATATTTTGAACTCACCATGAGTTATTTGTTTATTGTAATCATTATGGGAATGATTTTCCTCCATTGAGAATGAGAAATCCATTATAGGTGCTTTATTTACTGCATTTATTGCGGGATTGATTTTCCTCCTTCGGAAGTGAGAAACCCTTGATGAGTGATTTGTTTGCAGCATATGTTGCGAAGATTGATTTTCCTCTATTGGGAGTGAGAAACCCTTAACAAGTGATTTGTATACTGTAATTCTTGCGGGACTATTATTTCCTCCATTAAGGATGAGAAATCCTTGACAGGTGATTTGTTTACTATTCTTATAGAGTTGATATTAGCTATGAGCTTTCATGGTAATTCTTATACTTGTAGACAGGATATATTTTGTTTATTGTTTTGCAGGACTACTAACAAAATCTTCTCTACATCGATATATGAGCTGATAGGATATGGTGTTGACATCCTGGTCAAACAGACTATTAATTTGATATTTATGCTACCGTCAGGGCAAGTAATGTTTAAAAGATCCCCTATGTTACATGTATGTAACTTAATATTAATCATGTTTAGAGGGACATAATTTTTTTGTGAAAAGAATTTCTACAGTTAAACTGAATATACGTGCATTATACTCTTTTTTTTTCATCATGCTTTTATTTTACTAGGTTTTACTGGCAAATACTTTTATCAGGGGGTTTTGAAGCACGTCTAATGCCACTTTATGATTCGTTAAATATTATTATTTTTTGCTTAAGTTTTTTTCCTATAGGGTCTTTTCCAGCAACTATTAAGTACAAGGGTTTGGGTACAATGCCGTTGGCAGTGTACCCGGCACCATGCCAGGCTCTCAAAAAGAGAACCCGGTTGTCTTTGGCTGCCATTTGGCAACCAAAGACTTGGTGCAGTCGGTTAACAAACCGATTGCACCATATTTTTTAAAAAATATATATTAAAAATACAATATAAAAATGAAAAAATTAAATAAAATATCAAAATTAATTTTTTATAATATAATTAATAGCAAAAGATAAAGAAATTAAATAACATAATACAAACCCTATAATACAATATAATATAATTAAATAAAATGGAAAAAAATAAAGAAATTGAAAATGAAAAAAATGGTATTTCAGGTTTAACGTCAGTTGTTGCATGTCCGACGCCTCTATTGCATGTTTGACGTAAGATGTTGCATGTGTTGAATAAAGCCAAAATAAAGAATATTTCTGAATATTCTCGTCCGTTTCATGTTTGACGTCGAAGTTGCAAACTTTACGTGATAAGTTGCATATTCGCGTGAAGTATTGCAAGTTTTATGTTTAACGTCCGTTATTGCATGTCGGACGTCACGGTTGCATGTTTGACGTAAGCTGTTGCATGTCTTGAATAAAGCCAAAATAAAAAAATATTCTCGAATATTCTAGTTTGTTTCATGTTTGACGTCGAAGTTGCAAACTTTACGTAATAAGTTGTATATTTCACGTGCAGTGTTGTAGGTTGCATGTCTAACGTCTATTGTTGCATGCCGTGCGTCCCGGTTTCATGTTTGACATTCGATGTTGCATGTTTTGGATAAACCCAAAATAAAAAATATTTTCGAATATTCTCGTCCGTTTCATATTTAACGTCGAAGTTGCAAACTTAACGTGATAAGTTGCATATTTCACGTGCAGTGTTGCAGGTTGCATGTTTAACGTCTCTTGTTGCATGTCGGCCGTCCCGGTTTCATGTTTGACGTTCGATGTTGCATGTGGATAAAGTCAAAATAAAGAATATTCTCGTCTGTTTCATGTTTGACGTCGAAGTTGCAAACTTTACGTGATAAGTTGTATATTTCACGTGCAGTGTTGCAGGTTGCATGTTTAACGACCGTTATTGCATGTCGGTCGTCCCGATTTCATGTTTGACGTTCGATGTTGCATGTTTTGGATAAAGTCAAAATAAAGAATATTCTTGAATATTCTCGTTCGTTTCATGTTTGACGTTGAAGTTGCAAACTTTACGTGATAAGTTGCATATTTCACGTGCAGTATTGCAGGTTGCATGTTTAACGTCCATTGTTGCATGTTGGAAGTCCAGTTTGCATGTTTGACTTTAGATATTGCATGTTTTGGATAAAGTCAAAATAAAAAATATTCTCGTCCATTTCATGTTTGACATCGAAGTTGCGAATTTTACGTGATACATTGCATATTTCGCGTGAAGTATTGCAAGTTTCATGTTTAACGTCCGTGGTTGCATGTTGGACGTCACGGTTGCATGTTTGACGTAAGTTGTTACATGTCTTGAATAAAGCCAAAATAAAAAATATTCTTGAATATTCTAGTCTGTTTCATGTTTGACGTCGAAGTTGCGAACTTTACGTGATAAGTTGCATATTTCGCGTGAAGTGTTGCAAGTTTCATATTTAACGTCAGTTGTTGCATGCTCGACGGTTGGATTTCATGTTGGACGTACGATGTTGCATGTTTTGAATAAAGCCAAAATAAAGAATATTCCTGAATATTCTCGTCCGTTTCATGTTTGACGTGGAAGTTGCAAACTTTATGTGATAAGTTGCATATTTCACGTGCAGTGTTGCAGGTTGCATGTTTAACATCCGTTGCTGCATGTCGGCCGTCCCGATTTCATGTTTGATGTTTGATGTTGCATGTTTTGGATAAAACCAAAATAAAGAATATTCTTGAATATTCTCGTCCATTTCATGTTTGACGTTGAAGTTGCAAACTTTATGCGATAAGTTGCATAATTCACGTGCAGTGTTGCATGTTGCATGTTTAACGTCCATTATTGCATGTCGGACGTCCCGTTTGCATGTTTGACGTTAGATGTTGCATGTTTTGGATAAAGCCAAAATAAAGAATATTCTCGAATATTCTCGTCCATTTCATGTTTGACGTTGAAGTTGCGAACTTTACGTGATAAGTTGCATATTTCACGTGAAGTGCTGCAAGTTTCATATTTAACGTCAATTGTTGCATGTTCGACGATTAGATTTCATGTTCGACGTACGATGGTGCATGTTTTGAATAAATCCAAAATAAAGAATATTCTCGTCTGTTTAATGTTTGACGTCAAAGTTGCATAATTTACGTGATAAATTGCATATTTAACTTGACTTGTTGTGGGTTTCATGTTTTACGTCTATTGTTGCATGTTGGACGTCGCAGTTGCATGTTTGACATTAGATGTTGCATGTCTTGAATCAAGCCTAAATAAAGAATGTTTCCAAATATTCTCGCTTGTTTTATATTTGAAATCAAAGTTGCATACTTTATGTGATAGGTTGCATGTTTGACGTAAAATATTGTAGGGTAGGTTTATATAAAATAACTAATTATAAAATGAGAGTGCATTTCAAAATTCCTTGACAAATCAAGTGATAATTTATAACTAAACTTATTTTTTTCAAATTTTTTATTGTTAATTAAGTTTAATTAAGCCAATCTATTAAGAAACAAATGAAAATATATTAAAATTAAATTAAATTCAACTTTTACCCAATAAATATATTTAGGAATATATCTAATTAAACTAGTACACAAATTACAATTTTTTTCATGAAATTACACACATAAGTTTAATAGTCTAACTATTTTTTACATGATTGATAAAATGATGGCTTTGGAAAGAACTTGTGATTTGAAAAGAAAAATCTAGTTAATTATAATAAAATTACATATCTAATCCAACCTTTTTTCCTTATTTTAGTCAGATAATAGTTTTGAAAATAATTTGATAATTCAAGTGATAATGTCTATTCTTATTTGTTGTATAATATTTTTTTAGGTGCATTTCATTTTATTTTTATTTTTTAGAGAATCTAATCATGGTGGATATTTTAAATTACTAAGTCATGAAAATTTTGAATTCAATTGAAATTTACAATCTTTTATGAATGAAAATATACAGCAAGACAAAAAAATTGAGAGATAAAAAGAAAATATGGTAGAAAGAAAAGGCAACATCAATATAATCATTTTCTAAGAAAAATTAAGGCAAAATCTTCCAAATAATATGGCCAATTTCAATAAAATTACAATTCACTAGAGTAAATCCATCTACTAAACATCCAAAGTTCACAACATAATATTTGAATATCACTAATAACATCCCCAATCCTAAAGATTGCAACAAATTCATGTAACATTTGAGGGTATTGTTTGGGGTAAAAACATCGTGACCAGGTACGCATAAGTAGAACGTGCACCCCTCAGTCGGCCTAAGGCGACTCCTTGAGGAAAGTCTTCCCCGATGAGTTGGGCATTGGAGGGTTTATGTTAGAAAAATCCCCGACATCCCCTGACTAGTTGTAATGAACGCAAACATCCTTGGAGAAAGAGCTTGAGGTCCCAAGAGCTTATTCGATAAGAAAGATAGAAGTACAAACCGACTCCCCAACAACTACTAATTTAAGTGTTGGCGTGGTTGTCTGATCGCTTCACAGCTCGATGAGAATTCAACATCAACAAATATTTTAGAACCTAGTGTATCTTCGATCATTTTGGATTAAATTGTATGACACTTTTTTCTTTTCTTCTCTTTTTTGTGAAAACAAATTTTAGTACACTTAATTGAAAAGAAATTTGTTAATGAAAAACAAAATAATGACAATGAAGAGCACTCATTTATAAAAATAAGATACAAATAGAAAAACAAAATTCATATAAGTAGAATCTCCCAAAAAATAAAAGCATTGTCGAATTGAGTTACAAACTAATAATAATTTCATCCAAGTTTATAAACCAAAGATTGTCCTAATATCAAAAAGCTTCCAATAAAACACTTATGCCAAATAATTTATAGAACCTAGTAATATCCAACTGAATTCTCCCCTGCAAATAATTAAAATTTTCAAGTTAGTCAATAAGAAAAAAAAGCCATCAATCATAATAAGAAGCAACAACAAATTACACTAAAAAAATGGCAGAAAAAAGCACCAAAACAACAAATATAAACAAAAAACAACAAAAAAAAACCCAAAAATGGCATAAAATGATGCTCAAAGCAGCAATAAATTTATAAAAAATACCCTAAAATAGCAGTGAAAAGTGCTTTAAAAAGCATTAAAAAATCCAAAAACAATAGTAAACATGCCTAGAAACAGTAGAAAAAAACCCCCTAAAATAGCAAGAAAACTGCCTAAAACTAGAAAAAAAATCTAACAGCAAAATCTTCCATTGCTAGATAAAGCTATGAAAGAAAAGAAATAAAATTCATAAAGAGTCAAAGCTAACATACTGACCACTTGCTAGAAATTAAGCTATAAATCCCAATTTTTTACACAAATTAGTATCTGAAACAAGATTGGTTTGATATATGATAGTCAAGTAAAATACCTATAAAGTAGTACAAATTCAGCAAACCTAATGGCTTCACTCCACTCATTTTCTTAAGACTCCAGTGATGAGAAGCTGCCAACAGAATGATAAATTGAGGCTTGATAGGAAGCACACAAACTAAACAAGATACATAACAACTTTGTTATCCATGTTACACCCTAGAACCATTTCTAGGAATATTTGTTAGAATAGCCACCATAACAGTTGATGAGCAACATAAAACAGAGACAACAACAAAACCAGCAACCTGCAAAGTGCCAATTCTTCCATAATTAAATCAGATACACAATAGAAATAGTTTACTATTAAAATCCCAAATTCATTTTATCTTCTTCCTGCATTTTCTCATCAATCAAACATAAAAGAGAGCTCCTATTGACACATGCAAACAACACCCACCATCTTGTCACATTCAAACACAACCCAAGATCACAAAAGTTAATTTTCCAGATTTAGTTAACCAAAGAAAATATACCATCAACTGGATCACCTTATAAATCAAATACAATTCCACAATATTACCAACCTCCCAAAAAAAAAAAGGCACAAACTTTAAAATGAAAACAACACCACCATGAAAAATAAGCAAAAGTGGTTATTTAAATCAAACATGATAGAATGCAAGAAAAGCAAAAAAGCTTTCGATAGAAGCCAAAGCCAGATGGGGTACAAGCAAGCTAGGAGGTACCAATTAAAGATCATTCAAGAACAGAAAAGCTACCAGAATGATAAAAGTAGAGAAAATGAAACAATAAACAGAAAATTGGGTGAAAGCTGCAACAATAGTTTCAATCACTTAACAGTACCAGCAAACTTCTAGAAAACTTTAAGAACTAGATGTTTAAGCCACAGATAACGGGGACGTACCCATGAGGATAAAGACACAAGCGTGAGACCAGCAAAGCCGCCCATCCTTAACTTGTGCAGCAGACAAAGTCGAATGAAAAAGGAGGCAATGACGGTAGGGACGGAAACAGCTGGATCGGAAGCGAACAACTCAAGATGAAAGCAACAAGTTAATGGATTGGATTGTGTGCGCGAGATGTGGCTGCAATTTTATTTGATTAGTCAAGAAATCGAAGAGAGAAATTAGAGAGAAATTTGTGATTTCTGAGAGAGAGGCAAGAAATTGAGAGAGATTGGGCACGATTGAAACACCTAAATTATAAAAATATATATTTTACAGCCTTTGGGAACTGGTTGCTTCGGTTGCCCTTTTTTGTTTTTTTTTATTTCTTTTCAATGTTAGCCGTTGGATTCATTTTACTTGAATCCAACGGCTGCGTTTACAAGCCGGCACGATGCCGGGCCTCAATGCCCGACATTGTAGTTTTAGCCTAAGCACAATTATCATTAAGTAGTGGATATCTATGAAAGAGTGTAATGGGATATGTCTATTCACCCCCTTAATAAAATAATGATTGTTTCACACTAATAATTTTAGAAAATGAATTACAAAAATGTCTACATGATTTGGGTATCACACTTCTTGAAACATATTATGATTTGTATATCATACTGATCAATTCACAGTATGTTATTCAAAAGGTGAGTTGCTAAATCCATGACCAATTGATACGCTACATTCACTATAAAAGGCATCACCATTTGTAATCACATTCAATTTAAATATTGTCAAATGAAATAGAGAGCACTTTTGATAATTCACAATTAGATTCACAATAAAATTGAATTGATTATTTTTTAAATTATAATTTATTTTTGTTATTTTTTAGTTATTTAATTTTTATCCACTAATAGTAACATGACATGTGTCCAAATGTATAAAAAATTTAATTAGAAAATTTGATTTCTCAATTCGACTTTGGATTCAAAATTTTAATTTGAAAACGGAATGGAATTTTTGGATTAAACCAGTTTTTAGTTTTTTTTTTCCTTTAAAAAAGGCTACTTTTTTTTTTCTCATTTGGTTCTACCCACCCCTATCCTCCTTTGAACATATACTACAATGAAATATAGTATACTTTTTTGTAGTATACTATAATGAAATATATAGTATATAAATATGGTGACAATTTAATGACTTGAAAGTATACTATATTTCATTGTAATTCCTCCTTTGAACTAGCTTTGCCAATAAAAATACGTGGAAAATTATAGGGTGTGGGACTTTTTGTAGGACCTGCATTGTTTGCACCCTTGTCGTCTTTATGTCTTCTGGCAATCTAAGTCCAATGCGGGAGAGTTCATCTTACTGGTAGTGTGATCCTTTTCCTTAGTAAGACTTGAATCCGGACCTGGGAGTCTATTTAATTTTGTCTAAGGTATACAATAATTTTTTTTAGGTCCCACATTGTGCTGCTCACTGCTAGAATGTTTATCCACTGAAAAAAGTTGGAATTTTACCCTTTGTTGAGATTTAAACCAAAAAATGTTGGAGTTCTCTCCTTTGTTAATATTTAAACCGAGGGTGGATCGCGAGGTTTTATAATTTTCCATAAAATAATAGGATTTTGATTTTATTTTCAAGCATGTTCCCAATTCAACTCCGCTCCCCCAGTTAGAGTTAGAGGCTAATTTTATAAAATGGTTCAACTATATATTTATTGAATAAATTGAAATTATCAGGAGGCTAAGATGTTAGTGCTGTTTTAACTTATTATAAAGAATGTTATGTTTGCTCTAATTGAATTTTTTTAAAAAAGTATGTCAATATACTACAACATTGTGGCTAATATTAATTTTACAATAAGAGAATCACTTATTTTAACTAAAGTAATAATGCTGGAAATCCTTATATTTAAGTTTCAACTTGAGTCTTAATATTATGTATCACTTATCTATTGTAACATCCCAAAAATTTACCAATGAAAACACAAAATGAAAACACAAAGGTAAAATTGGAATGAAACCTCATATCATTTATTCTTATTAATAAACCTTAAGATAGACAATCATTAGTCATACTCCAACTGAATTCTTATATAAAACATCTGAAATAAAGTCTCCAAAGAAAAGTATCTAATCCAAAATAAAAAGTCTAACTAAATTTAATATTTAAAGCAACTCCAAAGATCCACTAAGAAAAATTCTTCATCTAAGAACGCAAGCCACATATCTAATCAATCTGTAAAATATTGGAGACAAGAGGTGAGCTGTTAACTTAATAAGTAAATCCATGCACAATATTTAAAAACCTTTGTCATTTTACCTTTAAACATTTTATAACATCTTATAATAACATATTCATTTAGCATAAGGGGTGGATTCATGTAAAACCATTAAAAACATTAAAACATAAACATTTGGTAACCCATGCCTCATAGCATCATCATTCATCATTCATGATACTTTACCCCGCATTGTTCCTCGTTTAGGGTACTATAACCTGCATTAATGTTTCTCGTTCAAGGTACTATATCCCGCTTTGTTCATAACATCCTTGTGTACAAGATCATCATCATACCAGCAAGCTAGCCACATCATTGCATAACATCATAACATTTACATCTTATACATTGCTACGAACTATGAGCCAAAACATTTTCAAATCCACCTTACATCCTTGCATAAATGGCATTAAAAGTTTTATAAAACATTTAAGAACCTTTCTTTGATCATTTAATTATTTTAGAAAATTCTTTAAGAAAACATTTTGTTTAAGAAAACTAATTTCCTAAGAAAATTTTATTTAAAAATACATTTGTTATGTTTAAAAATTCATTTTAAACATTTTATTTAAAATTCATTTATTTGTTATTCTATTCCATCATCCAATTGATGAATGTTACTCAGTTGTGACTTAAATGTTAGGATCCTTAACATTACTCAATTATGTATTAACAATTAACAATATTTTCATAATTTTATAGTTTATTTCCTTCACAGTGATACTTATTCTTTTTCTTTTCAATAAATTAAATTATTCAAAAGTATCAAATTTTCTATTATTAAAATAGAAAAAAAGAATTTCATAAATAACTTTGTAATGTACAATTTTAATAATTTATATTTTAAGCATGTATATTGTATTATTGTCGTTCTTTTATTAAAAATATATTTTTTACTAAGAGTTTTGATGTAGTGTTATTTGATATAGGTGTGTGTGTGTGTGTGTGTGTGCGTGTCGCGCTCCTTTACATTAATGATGGCAAAACGAATTAAGGAATCGTATTCGAATCGAATCATAAGTGAATTGGTCAAAGTTCAGTTGATTCGGATTCAATTCGTTTATTTAACGAATTGAAATCTTTAGATTATGATTCAATTTGTTTATTAAATGGATTTTCAATTCAATTCGTTTAATTAATTTATTAGAATTAATAAATAAATCGAATCGAATTTGTATTCATTTATAATTCGTTCATCCTACAAGTAATTGAATTGAATATGAGATTCTTTACAAAAAATATAATTAACAAACAAAAATTAAGTAAAATAAAATATAAAAGACCACAAATTTAACATCCTATAAGACACAAACTTATTATCATTTATAATTATTATATTAGCTCTAAAACTTTAAAATTTTTGCATACATATTTAAGTATAAATAAATAATTTAATTAAACGAATCTTGAACAAATGAATTGTATTCAATTGGTTTATAACTCATTATTGAATGAATCCTGAACGAATAAATGAATCAATGTCCTTAAACTCGGATTCGATTCATTTAGTTAGCGAATCGAATTGAATTCAACCATTTATTAAACTAATCAATTTTTTTTTCAAATCGAACCTATTTAATTTTATCGAATTGAACTGAATAAACGAATTCTGACCGAGATTGCCACCCTTACTGTTTGAGGGAAAAATAGAAAAGGCAGTAAAGCGCCACGTGTCGACCAATGGAATGATTCTAGTGCAATCTGAGGTACCTTGCACAATCCAAGGTGCCCAGCGTGATTTGAGGTACCCCGCACAAATAGAGGTATCCTGCATAATAGGAGGTACCCCACACAAATAGGGGTACCCCGTATAATAGGAGGTACCCAACACAAATAGGGGTACCCCGCATAATAGGAGGTACCCCACGTGACTCGAGGTACCCAGTAGAACGGATGCAAGAGAATCCTCCGAAAATATCCGCCATGGGAAATGTCTCCGCCTCCTAAAAGATATTATTCGATTTTTTTCAGAATTAGGAATCAAGAACGTCGTACCAAACGAGGGGGGGGACAGCTGCCTGCTACCTCTGCCAAAAGTAAAGGACACTGTCCTAAGTACAGTGGTCCTCAGCCGCCTACCCGATAGCAACTGCAGAGGTACCTTGGACCACTCTCCAGCGTGCACCACATCTCCGAGGATGAGATACGCCGCGAACATGCACATAACGGCCCCAAAATCATAAAAACGGTAAAAGAACGTTAGCCAAAAAGGGTACGCCACGTGGCAGCTGAGGTACTCCATATATAAAGGCACCTATGTTTCATTCTTCATCATGCTCTCATTTACCCATAAACACTCACACTCCAAAAAATAGGTTTTTTTCAACTTTAAACCCTAATTTACAAAGGGCTAACCAGCTCTCTTTACCATAAAAGGTTGAATTTGCTAACTTGAGTGTCAGAGTGTGAACGCTGGGGTACCCCGGCTTCACCTCTAACCTCTATTTCACTGTTTTGCAGGCGTGAAACTCATTTTGAAGGACACCTCTCTTAGTTTTGAACTCTCTCTATTGTTACCACTCCCTCTACTCTTTTTTGTCTCTCCCAAATTTCAGATACACCGCACCACACACAATAAACTAGTGAGGTACCCGTCTCCCCCAAAAATATAAATTCATTGTTTAAGATAGATTTTGGATTTTCCTACCCCAAAATCAGTTGAAAACAATTGGCGCCGTCTGTGGGGATTGCGCACAAAAAGCCTCCTCCACGATTACCAAACTAGTTGTTATATGTACTCCAATACATGGCACCCGACGTACCTCCCGAAGGTTTAATGGGGGATCCTACAAGGATGAGAGATGACAGCAATAGCGAAGGTAGTGATCCCGCAAGAAGGGTAGCCCGCATCAGTAAGGGCAAGGGTGTCAAGCAATCGACGAGTGTTCGCCAAGATGAGGAACCTATTTCTCACAAGCATTTCGAGGATCTTGCCCATGCAATAGTTAGGGTGGTCGGATCTCGGGCACCCGAAAGTTCACTTCCATCAATGACGCTAGATGCTCCACCACCTTAAACGGACGACCAAGCTATGGTATAAAAAGAGGTACCCGAGGCCAGCAAGACAAAGCATAGGTCGTCGGGTACCCGTTCTAAGTTTCAAACCGTGGGCTCCTGCGACGAGCGTTCCACCGCCTCTTGCAATTCCCACAACAGCCAGGGTACGAGGCGTGCAAAGCATACCCACAAGGATCTCCGTGAGAAGTTAAATGCCAAAAGGGCTTCTCAAATGGCGGCAACATCATCGGGTACACCGAGTGTACCCCTCGAACTTGTTGAAAATATGGAGAACCTGGAAGCCCAAGTGAAGCTCCTCTCCGAGAAGCAAAACATCACAGCTGCACCAACGTCAATGACCTACCAATCACCATTCACTATGGAGATTCGGACGGCATCTCTCCCCGAGGCGTTCGCCATGCCTCAGATACCCTAATACTTGGGTACCACTAACCCCTCGGAGCATGCTGAGCTATACAGCGACCAGATGCTTATCAAGGGTGTAGATACCGGCAGCTCCGTTGACATCATTTTCAAAAGCGCCTTGGATCAACTATTGACCGAGTCGCCAAATATCACCCTCTATACTACACCTCTTATTGGGTTCGCTGGAGATATGGTTATACCAAAAGGCATCATTACGCTGCCCGTTACGCTTAGTAAGGTATCTCACCATATTGTTCATATGATTGATTTTCTTATTGTAGATTACGCGGGTGCCTACAATATTATATTGGGTAGGCCGTTCTTAGTAGCAACTAAAGCGAAGGTATCCGTGCACTACCTCGCCATGAAAGTCCCGGCCGCCCAAGAAGTTATCACCATTAAAGGGGACCAGCAATCGGCTCATGGATGTTACTCCGTGGCCTCCAAAGTCACTTACTAAATAGCTTCCGATCCACCAATGAAGGGGTACCCCAGTTGCAGCCAGCCCACACCTTATCCTTCAAGGCAAGCACTTGCTAGACGGCGGAGAGCAATACTAAAAAAATCTCCTCAGGTAGCCCATTCACGAGAACAGTTGGAATCCTCACCAATGGGTGTAGAAGTAGTTGCGGGGGATAGCTCAAGGGTACCCCACGAAGACCAAGTGGAGCCTAGATGTGAAGTCGAGGCACCCTTGGATCCTCGAATATTGAAAGATGAAAAAAGGGGTACCCCAGTTGAATACCTTATTTCAGTCTCGATTTGTGCCACCGACCCAACAAAGACCGTGAAAGTAGGCTCCAACCTTTCGGAGGAACAAAGAGTGAGGCTCATCACCTTTCTACGTGAGCACCATGACGTATTCGCCTGGTCCCACTCGGATATGCCGGGTATCCCACCTTCTCTCTTTCGCCACAAACTCAATGTTAGCCCGATAATAAACCGGTCACACAGAAGTGTCGCGCCTTCAATCAAGAGAGGTATGATGCAATTGAGCAAGAAGTAGACCGCCTATTAGCAGTAAGGTTTATTCGGGAAGCAGTGTACCCCGATTGGGTATCCAACGTTATTCTTGTCAAGAAATCAAACGGAAAGTGGCGTATGTGCGTGGACTTCACCGATTTGAACAAGTCCTGCCCCAAGGATAGCTTTCCGCTTTCCCAGGTGGATCAACTGGTTGATGCAACGGCGGGGCATGAGATGCTTAGTTTTATGGACGCCTTCTCTGGTTACAACCAAATCCTAATGTATGAACCCGATCAAGAGAAAACGGCTTTCATCACCAACCATGGGTTATACTGTTATAAGGTTATGCCGTTCGGTTTGAAGAATGCTGAGGCTACCTATCAGAGGCTAGTGAACACAATTTTCAAAGAACAAATCGGGCACACCATGAAGGTGTATGTAGACGACATGATCACCAAATCGGTGCATGCACGGGAACACCTGGGGCACTTTAGAGATGCCTTTACCGTTTTGAGAAGACACTAGATGCGGCTCAACCCTGAAAAATGTGTGTTTGGGGTCACCTCGAGAAAGTTTCTCGGGTTCATGGTACAGCAACGGGGGATTGAAGCCAACCCCGATAAAATTCGCGCGGTTCTTGATATGAAATCTCCACGCACCATCAAGGAGGTTCAAAACTTGGCAGGCCAGGTAGTTGCCCTGAGCCGCTTTATCTCCATGGCTACTGATCGGTGCAAGCCCTTTTTCAAAGCTTTGAAGACCGACAAGAAGCTCCAATGGACACCCGATTGCGAAGAGGCTTTCCAAGAACTGAAGGGGTACCTCGTGAATACTCTAGTACTTGCCAAACCTGAGCTGAGAGAGGGTGCTTCTGTTGTATCTCGCCGTATCTGAGCATGCCACCAGCTATGTGCTACTCTGAGAAGATGATAATGGGGTACAACAACTTATTTACTACATTAGTAAGGCTATGGTTGATACCGAAAAGAGGTACCCCACCTCTGAAAAGATTGTTTTGGCATTGGTTGTCTTCGCACGGAAGCTTAGACCATATTTTCAGGCTCACACCATTGCAGTCGTCACCAACCTTCCCCACCGGCAAATCCTCCAGAAATTAGACATGTCCGGAAGGCTTCTCCGATGATCCCTCAAATTAAGCGAGTTCGACATCATCTTCAAGCCTCGTTCGACGATTAAAGCCCGAGCCATTGCTGATTTCATCACAGAATTCACCAATGACTCAAGTGGTGAAGGTGATCCGAGATACTTGTTAGATACCCCACCCACCGATGAAGGGGGCATGTGTGGGAAATATATGTAGATGGTTCCTCTAACTCACACGGAAGTGGTGCGGGAGTTATTATAATCGACCCGAACAAGATGAAAATATGCTACGCTTTGCAATTTGGATTAAAGGCTTCAAACAACGAAGCCGAATACGAGGCCATCATAGCGAGGTTGAGGATGTCGAAGGCTTTAGGAGTGAAAAGGTAACACGTCAAGAGCGACTCCCATTTAGTGGTAAGCCAGATGACTGCACAATATCAATCGAAAGAGGAAAACATGAAGGGGTACCTCGGAAAAACCAGAGAGTTAATGTCCCAATTTTGTGAGGTTAAGGTGGAAAGGGTACCCCGACTGGAGAACAACGAAGCTAACACCCTGGCAAAAATGGCATCCCTTGGGGTAGCCCAGTCATCTGGCCCCATCACGACAGAACACATACCTACACCCAGCTTTGGTCTCCCAGAGCCATTGGAAGTAGGATCAATGTCCAACAAGGTACTTTGGATGGAGCCTATTATAAGGTACCTCAAGGACAGAGACCTCCCCTTAGATAAAAGTGAAGCAAGAAGACTAAAGTACAAAGTCGCGTGGTACTGCCTAATCCAGGATACCCTATATAGAAGATAGTTCACTTTTCCTTACCTTAGATGCTTGGGAAGCGACGAAGCCGAGTGTGTCAGAAGGGAGATACATGAGGGGATTTGTAACAATCACTATAGAGCACAATCACTGGCGCAAAAAGCTCTCTATCAGGAGTACTATTGGCCAACCATGCGGGAGGATGCTAAGAATATGGTACGAAACTGTGACAAATGCCAGAAGTTCACCAGGGTACCCCACCTACCCCCAGAAAAGCTAACAGTTATATCTTCCCCTTGGCCCTTCGCTATATGGGGAGTGGACCTCATTGGCCCGTTACCTACCGGGAAAGGACAAGCAAAACATGCAATCATGGCGGGAGATTATTTTACAAAATGGGTGGAAGCGAAGCCACTGACAAGCATCACAGAAAAGAAAACCACGGAATTCATTTGGAAGATCCTCATTTGCAGATTTGGGATCTCCTATGCAATTGTCAGTGATAACGGCAAACAATTCGATAATGAAAAATTTCGAAACTTTTGTTCGGAGTTGGGGATAGCCAACCGATTTGCTACAAGATTATCAAAGATATCCTGAAGAAGAAGCTAGAAGAAAAAAAAAGAGCATGGGTTGACGAGCTACCTGGGGTACTGTGGGCATACCGGACTACTCAAAATACCTCCACTAGGGAGATCCCGTTTTCCCTCGCATTCGGTGTTGACGCAGTGATTCCAGCAGAAATTGGGGTACCCTCTCACAGGGTTGAATACTTTAATGAGACCGAGAACACCTCCTTAGTTGCTTCAAACCTTGATTTGGTGGCTGAAAAAAGGGCTAGAGCAGGACTGAGGACATCCATATATCAGCATCGCATTTAGGGTCTATATGAAAAAAGGGTACGCCCTCAATCCTTCAAGAAAGGAGATTTGGTCCTGAGAAGGGTAACTTAGAACACTAGGGTACCTTGCGAAGGTGCTTTATGGGCAAATTGGGAAGGACCTTACCGTATCGACAAATCCATTGGGACAGGTGCATACAGGCTACTCCACATGGATGTCACAATTGTAAGGCACCCCTGGAACGCTGCAATGCTACGGAAATACTACTAAAGGACAATGTCTTAACCTTTAGTCTTTTGCTATTATTTGCTTTCTTTAATGTTTTTTGTGTGGTAGGCCAAATGGGGTACCCCAAATACCCTATGTTGGTCAGTTGCAACCTTAAAATTTCTTTAATTCCCAAACAAAAAAGAGAGGAGATCTTACAGTCTCATGCTCTCCCAAGGGTAACAAAGCTAAGTCGTGTACTGATCAACGCTTTCGTTATTTATAAATGCATTTTCTTTCTTTGCAAGTATGACGTCTCCTTTATTTTTTGCTACTTTGATCTTGGAATGCGGATTATATTCATTTATCGCCATTAATATATCCTCGCATATGGTAATATGCAATTCTCGCCATACGCTTGTCAATTATGACTAACCTATCACAGGACCAGCCAGGGTACCTGATATGCCCAGATCGTGACGATCTATGTAAAGCCAAAATGGGCAACAAAGTGAACATCCTAGGGGTAGCCTTTCTACGGAAGCATGATAAAGCTACATAGACAAAGAGAGGGAGGGTCAAAGAGGACCCGAGGGTGGAGTAAAACCAGTATAACCTAGCGGCACGAGGTTCAGTTTAGGTATGGGACCACCCACACCTCCGTCCTCTTACTTGAACAAAGTAGGGGGTAAGTTATTCAAAAATTAAGAGAGAACTTCGAAAGAATAAGAAATTGATTGGTTGGACCAATTGTGCATTTTTAATTTTTGATCGAGATGTCGCGATGATATTTTGATTACCAATTTGTGGGAAATTCGCCATGGTTGCCAAGAAAGGCATGTACCAAATTCGTCGATTTGTATAAACCAGCAGGCGCTTGATGTCGAATACTTGTTAAGGTACCGGGGGTCCCTATTTTTTTTAGAAAAAAATTGAGAGGTACCCTGAAAAATTTACAAGATAATAGTTTAGCCAAGCATTCATTTGTAGAAGAATAAGAATGTAAAGTAGAAGAGGACTCGGTGGCATGGTATCATAACAAAAGAGAAGTCCCAATAATACAAAATATCTCAAGAAACCAAAAAGAAAGAAACAAGGTCCAAATAGCAAAATGTGGACAGATCCAAAAAACAAGAGCATAGTGAAAAGGCTACACCGAGGGGGGAACGCCATCCCTACCATCCCTCTCTAGAGGGCGATCAGCAGAGAACTCCGAGGTACCCGGAATATGAGTAGCCGAAGTAGAGGCATTCGAGGCAGGCAACGGCTGAAGCGCGTGGGGTATCCTAGGCGACCCGAAAGGGGTACCCGACCGTGTCTGGGAAGACTTCTTCCTCTCCGCAATCGTCTTCAGAATCGTGGCCTTGTTGACAAATTTCTGCACGCGAGGTACATCCAATTCCGGATCCACACTCCACACCTCCGCCATGATAAGTGAGAACGCATCCTCCGCCATCGTCTTTTGTCGGGATAACAGATCCCCGTTGGTGGCCCTCAACTCATCCCTGTCTTCTCCACTCGAGCTTTCTCTCTCGATAGGCCAGTAATGCGTTCTTGCAAAGTTTTGACTTCTCGAGCAAGCTGATCCTCGCGAGACTATCAACTTTGGAGCTGACTCCTTAACTTGTCGACCTCTGACTGGGCGGCAACAAGGGAGTCGAGGTTCGGAAGGCAGTGGCTGAGGAGAAAGGATGCCTACGGGTCATAAAAGACATGTTAAATATATGTGTATAACAATAGGATTAAATAAGTAAAAACAAATGATGAAAGGTACACCCCGGGTACCCCGGGAAAGCCTACCTTTGGGTAACCCTAAGTGCTTGACCATAGCACTGACTCAAACTCATCTTGTCAGCCTCTTCAGCAACTTCGTAGGTAACATTTTCAGCAGAGTAGTAAAAACAGCGAGCCAAGTGCGAAACCTCCTTGTTCGAAGCCGAGTCAAGGTCACCTTCATGTAACTCATCAGGGAAAGCAGAAATTAGCCCGAATTTTCTCTTCTTCGAGCGAAGGGTACCTTTCGACCTGCTGTGGGAGGTACCCTAGGATTTTTCCTTTGGTCCAGGAGCTCAAGGTGGCTGAGAGCTTTTTTGGGGTACCGCCGAATCCTGAGATCCGGAAGCACTGCCCACTACCGATTGGAAAAAGGCATCAAAAGTGTCACCCGCCAATTCCATAACTGCACCCAATGCACAAAAGTTATGTTAGCCGGACCAGTACTAAGTCCTATAAAAGCAAAAATGGGAAATGAAAAGTGGGGAAGCAAAATAAAGAAAGCGATGATAACGGGGTACCCCAGTCTCGTAGATAATAATAGGGTACCCCTTGACACTTGAATCATACATGAGTCACCCCCAAGAGCAGGTGGAGGATTTCGGTCAATCAGCCCCGCTTTCCATAATCTGCTCTCCTCCAGCACATCCCTACCCCTCTGTTCACCTCGAAGCCTATCCACAAACTTCTTTACAAAGTTTGTGGATAGGCTTCGACTTGTCCATTAGATTGGGGAGAGAGGTCAATGGAATGATTCCAGTACAATCTGAGGTACCATGCACAATCCGAGGTGCACAGCATGATTTGAGGTACCCCGCATAATAGGAGGTACCACATGTAACTCAAGGTACTCGGCAGAACGGATGCAAGAGAATCCTCCGAAAATATCCGCCATGGGAAACGTCTCCGCCCCCTAAAAAATATTATTCAATTTTTGTCAGAATTAGGAATCAAGAACGTCGTACCAAATTGGGGGGGGGGGGGACAGCCGCCTGCTACCTCTGCCAAAAGTGAAAGACATTGTCCTAAGACAGTGGTTCTCAGCCGTCTACCTGACAGCAACTGCAGAGGTAATCTGGACCACTCTCCAGCCTGCGCCACGTCTCCAAAGGATGAGATACGCCGCGAACATGCACATAACGGCCCCAAAATCATAAAAATGGTAAAAGGACGTTAGCCAAAAAGGGTACGCCACGTAGTAGCTGAGGTACTCCATATATAAAGGCGCCTAGATTTCATTCTCCATTATGCTCTCATTCACCCATAAACACTCATACTCCAAAAAATAGGTTTTTTTCAACCTTAAACCCTAATTTACAAAGGGCTAGCCAGTTCTCTTTACCATAAAAGCTTGAGTTTGCTAACTTGAGCGTCAGAGTGTGAACGCCGAGGTACCCCGGCTTCATCTCTAACCTCTATTTCATTGTTTTGCATGCGTGAAACTCATTTGAAAGGACACCTCTCTTAGTTCTGAACTCTCTCCATTGTTACCACTCCCTCTACCCTTTTTTGTCTCTCCCAAATTTCAGATACACCGCACTACACACAATAAACTAGTGAGGTACCCCGTCTCCCCCAAAAATATAAATTCATTGTTTAAAATAGATTTTGGATTTTCCTACTCCAAAATCAGTTGAAAACACTTACTTTACATGAGCCAACATTCACATATATACCATAAAGTTACAAATTTGTTTGGGGTAATAAAAAGTCCTAGGTCTGCCCTTGCTTAAACCCAAGACCTTAAAGTCCATTTAAGTGTTAGTCTATACACCAAAGCACCAAAGACATGATCAAACTAAGACATCTATATGGACTTTATAGTTCAAATGTGGCATGATGTGCAATCTATTTATCATTCAGTAAATTTATTTAAAAAATGACAATTATTCACCGACCGCCTGTTTTTTTAATTTTTTTTTAAAATATACAAATCTTAGTTTTTTTTTTTTTTGCAACACTCCACTGAAGTTAACATTCTCTTCATTCTTCAACTTCTGTCATAGTGCAGTTGGAGCTTTACTGACATCATCAAGATAATACACTGTACCTGGTGCTTCGACTTCGTGGTGGGGCCAAGAAGAGAAAGAAGAAGACACACACCAAACCCAAGAAAATCAAGCTGAAATAGAAGAAGGTGAAGTTGGCTGTGTTGCAGTTTTACAGGGTTGATGAGTCTGAGAAAGTGTAGAGGCTAAGGAAGGAGTTAATTGAGAAAAAGCCAAAAATTAGTTGCGGTGTCTATCCATCTAGTTTTTCTTGATGGGATTATGTTCCTTCTTTTTTCTTTTTCTTTTTTTGCTTTTGGACATCTTAACTTTTTAAGGATATTAGAAATTTTTGGTTAAATTTAAATCTTTTTTCTTAATTGACATCCCTGGTTTCTTCTGAAAAAATGATTTTGCTTGTACTGTTCAAGGTTCATGTATGAGAAACATGTTTCGCAAGGCTTTTATGGTGCCGTATTGAACTTGGGGAATGTTAAATGATATTCTTATATTTTTGGCATTTATTTATGATAAAAATAAAAAAGTAATTTTATAATTAGGGGTAAAAAGATCATTTAATTAATATTCTGTTAAATCTAGTAACTGCGTTATGACGAAAGTGGACGAGTGAAGAGAATGTTAATTTCAAATGAAGTGTTGCAAAAAAAAAAATTTAATATTTGTGTATTTTTTAAAAAACTCGAAAAAACAAGTGGTCGGTGGTGAATCGCCTTTTAAAAAATGATAACATAATAAGTCACTTATTTATTATTACATGACTATCATTAAAATATAACATAAGATGTTAACTATTACACATAATTTAAATTGTAAAATTTATATTCCAACTTTATAACCATGGCAGCACGCATACATAGCTAGAGTTTAAAAAAGAATTGGAGTTATTAAACCAAATATGTAAAGTTAGTGTAAAAAAGTTAATATTGGCTCTTACATAATTACTCTATCAACTTTATACATTGGATAATAAAGTAATTTAAGAGTTTCCACTAATGTACACTAATGTTTGATAGCCTTTGTTCTCTAAAGCTTAGAAATTTTTATGGGATAAGCTCTTTTGCTTTGTGTTTGAGGGAAAAATAGGAAAGGTAATAGAGCGCCACGTGTCAACCAATGGAACGATTCCAGCACAATCTGAGGTACCCCGCACAATCCAAGGTGCCCAGCATGACTGGAGGTACCCCGCATAAATAAAGGTATCCTGCACAATTAGAGGTACCCCACACAAATAGAGGTACCCCATACGAATAGAGGTACCTCATACAAATAGGGATACCCTGCGTAATAGGGGGTACCCCACGTAACTCGAGGTACCAGGTAAAGTGGGTGCAAGAGAATCCCCCGAAAATATCTGCCATGAGAAACGTCTCCGCCTCCTAAAAGATATTATTCGATTTTGTCAGAATTAGGAATAAAAAACGTCGTACCAAACGGGGGGGACAGCCGCCTGCTACCTCTGCCAAAAGTGAAGGACACTGTCCCAAGGACAGTGGTCCCCAACCGCTTACCCGACAGCTACTGCAGAGGTACCCTGGACCACTCTCCAGCACGCGCCACAGTTTCCAAAAGATGAGATACGCCGCGAGCATGCAGATAACGGCCCAAAAATTATAAAGAGGTAAAAGGACGTTAGCCAAAAAGGGTACGCCACGTGGCAGCTGAGGTACTCCATATATAAAGGCGCCTAGGTTTCATTCTTCAGCATGTTTTTCACTCACCATCAACACTCACACTCCAAAAAAGAGGTTTTCTGCAACCTTATACCCTAATTTACAGAGGGCTAGCTAGCTCTCTTTACCACAAAAGCTTGAGTTTGCTAACTTGAGCGTCGGAGTGTGAACGCCGGGGTACCCCGGCTTCACCTCTAACCTCTATTTCACTGTTTTACAGGCGTGGAACCCATTTCGAAGGATACCTCTCTTAGTTCTAAACCTTTCACCATTGTTACCACTCTCTCTCTCTCCTTTTCACCTCCCCCGAATTTCAGTTACACCGCATCGCACACAATATACTAGTAAGGTACCCCATCTCCCCATAAAAATACAAATTTATTGTTCTACATTGGTTTGGCTTTTCCTATCCCAAAATCAGTTGAAAACAATTGGCACCGTCTGTGGGGAAACGCACAAAAATCCTCCTCCACGGTTACCAAACTAGTTGTTGTGTGTACGCCAATACATGGCACCCGACGTACGTCCCGAGAGCTTAATGGGGGATCCTACAAGGATGAGAGATGACAGCAGCAGTGAAGGTAGTGATCCCGCAAGAAGGGTAGCCCGCATCAGTAAGGGCAAGGGTATCAAGCAATCGACGGGTGTTCGCCAAGATGAGGAACCTATCACTCACAAGCGTTTCGAGGATCTTGCCCATGCAATACTTATGGCGGTCAGATTTCAGGCACCCAAAAGTTCACTTCTACCAGTGAGGCTAGAAGCTCCCCCACCTCAAACGGACGACCAAGCCATGGTCAGAAGAGGGGTACCCGAGGCCAGCAAGCCAAATCCTAGGCCATCGGGTACCCGTTCTAAGTTCCAAACCGTGGGCTCCCGCGACGAGCGTTCCACCGCCTCTTGCAATTCCCGCAACAGCCAGGGTACTTGGCGTACAAAGCATACCCACGAGGATCTCCGTGAAAAGTTAAACGCCAAAAGGGCTTCTCAAATGGCGGCGACATCATCGGGTACACCGAGGGTACCCCTCGAACTTGTGGAAAAGATAGAGAACCTGAAAGCCCAAGTGAAGCTCCTCTTTGAGAAGAAAAATATCACAGCTACTCCAACGCCAATGACCTACCAATCTCCATTCATTATGGAGATCAGGACGGCAGATCTCCCCGAGCGTTCACCATGCCTCAGATACCCCAATACTCGGGTACCACTGATCCCTCGGAGCATGCTGAGCTATACCGCGACCAAATGCTTATCAAGGGTGTAGATAAGAGCGCCATGTGTAGGATGTTTACACACACACTCACGGGCCCCGCAAAGTCATGGTTTCGCTCTTTGAAAGCGGGTAGCATATCTTTCCTACACCAATTGTTATCCGAATTTACTACAGAGTTTTCCTATGCTTCCACTCAAGATAGGGTAGCCTCCAAACTTGCCTTTATCAAGCAAGGGGAAGGCGAGCCTTTGGCGGAGTATGTAAATCGTTTCCATCAAGAGGTGTTGCGAACCGGAGCATTTGGAAACCAATACACATTGACCCATTTTGAGAAAAATTTACGGTTGGGTAAGTTATGACGTTCTTTTTAAAAGAAGTGTCCACTTTCATATGAGGAAGCCTGTTCCCGAGCATTGCAGCAAGTGGAGATGGATGAAAAATGCCAATTGAAGCGCCAATAAGATAAGGCCGATGTTACAAAGAACAAGGAGAAGCCCAAGAGAGTGGAGGCCCCAATACCTAGAGTGCCCCGAGCACGGAGCCCTCCACGGGCTCCCCTGCGGGGATGAGGGTATAACCCTCAGGGTATCTCAAGGGTACTCCAACCCCGAAGATTGCCACCACCGGATCCGCGAGAGCCACCACCGAGGCCTCGGTACGAGTCTTACCACCCACTGAATCGATCTCCAGAGCAGATCTTCTACCATATTCGGGATAGCGGCCTCCTCCGTCCTCCTAAGCCAATGAAAAAGTACTCCAACATGAAGCGTAGCCTGAAGTATTGCGAGTTCCATGAGGACTTTGGTCACAGCACAACCGAATGCTTCACCTTGCGAGAGGAAATTGAATCTTTGATTCTCAGCGGGTACCTCAAAGAATTTGTTGCTGGTATGAGAGAAGCTCGGAAGTCCGCGGAGTAGGATAAAGGCAAGCGAGTAGCCGATGGCAGTCCTAAACGAGAGGTACCCCCTGGACACAAGAAAGGCATGTATGTCCGGATGATCATAGGCGGACAGACTTTAGCGGGCCAATCTAGGAGGGCTATCAAAGGCTATGGTAGATTGTTGTCAATAACCACCAATATTGGCAGAGAAGTCAACCTTAGTGAATAGGGTACACCAAAAGTACCCCACCATCCCCCACCTATCCTTTTTACAGAAAAAGATGCAGAGGGCATCTCGTACCCCCACGATGATGCCTTCGTAATTACGTTGAAGGTTGCCACTGGTAAGGTAGCAAGAACTCTCGTAGATACCGGCAGCTCCATTGACATCATTTTCAAAAGCGCCTTGGATCAACTATTGATTGAGTCGCCAAAGATCACCCCATATGCTACGCCTCTTATTGGGTTCGCCGGAGATATGGTTATACCAAAAGGCATCATTACGCTGCCCGTTACACTTGGTAAGGTACCTCACCGTGTTGTTCATATGATTGATTTTCTCATTGTAGATCACCCGGGTGCCTACAATATTATATTGGGTAGGCCATTTTTAGTAGCAACTAAAGCAGTGGTATCCATGCACTACCTCGCCATGAAAGTCCCGGCCGCCCAAGAAGTGATCACCATTAAAGGGGACCAGCAATCGGCTCGTGGATGTTACTCCGTGGCCTCTAAAGTCACTTACCAAATAGCTTCTGATTCGCCAACGAAGAGGTACCCCAGTGGCAGCCAGCCTACACCTTATCCCTCAAGGCGAGCGCTCGCTAGAATGCGGAGAGTGGTACTAAAAAAATCTCCTCAGGTAGCCCACCCACGAGAGCAGTTGGAATCCTCACCAATGGGAGTAGAAGCAGTTGCGGGGGATAGCTCGAGGGTATCCCATGGGGATCAAGTGGAGCCCAGATGTGAAGTCGAGGCACCCTTGGATCCTCGAATAGTGAAAGATGAAAAAAGGGGTACCCCAGTTGAAGATCTTATTTCAGTCTCGATTTGCGCCATCGACCCAACAAAGACAGTGAAAGTAGGTTCCAACCTCTCGGAGGAACAAAGAGAGAAGCTCATCGGCTTCCTACGTGAGCACCACGATGTATTCGCTTGGTCCCACTCGGATATGCCGGGTATCCCACCATCTCTCTCTTGTCACAACTCAATGTCAGCCCGCATAATAAACCAGGTCAAATAGAAGCGTCGCGCTTTCAACCAAGAGAGGTACGATGCAATTGAACAAGAGGTAGACCGCCTATTAGCAGCAAGGTTTATTTGGGAAGCAGTGTACCCCGATTGGGTGTCCAACGTTGTTCTTGTCAAGAAATCAAACGGAAAGTGGCGCATGTTCGTAGACTTCACCGACTTGAACAAGTCCTGCCCCAAGGATAGCTTCCCACTTCCCCGGGTAGACCAGTTGGTTGATGCAACAGCGGGACATGAGATGCTTAGTTTTATGGACGCCTTCTCCGGTTACAACCAAATCCCAATGCATGAACCCGATCAAGAGAAAACAGCCTTCATCACCAACCGTGGGTTATACTGTTACAAGGTTATGCTGTTTGGTTTGAAGAGTGTCGGGGCTACCTATCAGCGGCTAGTGAACAAAATTTTCAATGAACAAATCAGGCGCACTATGGAGGTGTACATAGATGACATGATCACCAAGTCGGTGCATGCGGGGGAACACCTGGGGAACCTCAGAGATACCTTTACCGTTTTGAGAAGACATCAGATGCGGCTTAACCCTGAAAAGTGTGCATTCAGGGTCACCTCGGGAAAATTTCTTGGGTTCATGGTACAACAGCGGGGGATTGAAGCCAACCCCGATAAAATTCGCGCTCGGTTCTTGACATGAAATCGCCAAGCACCATCAAGGAGGTTTAAAGCTTGGCAGGTCGGGTAGCTGCTCTGAGCCACTTTATCTCCAAGGCTACAGACCGGTGTAAGCCTTTTTTCAAAGCTTTGAAGACCGGCAAAAAGCTCCAATGGACGTCCGATTGTGAAGAGGCTTTCCAAGAACTGAAGGGGTACCTCGTGAATGCTCCACTACTTGCCAAACCTGAGCCGGGAGAGGTGCTTTTATTGTATCTCGCCGTATCCGAGCATGCCACCAGCTCTGTGTTACTCCGAGAGGATGATAATGGGGTACAACGACCTATTTACTACACTACTAAGGCTATGGTTGATGCCGAAAAGAGGTACCCCACCTTTGAAAAGATCATTTTGGCATTGGTTGTCTCCGCACGGAAGCTCAGACCATATTTTCAGGCTCACACCATTGCAGTCGTCACCAACCTTCCCCTCCGACAAATCCTCCAGAAGTTAGACATGTCCGGAAGGCTTCTCTGATGGTCCCTCGAATTAAGCGAGTTCGATGTCATCTTCAAGCCTCGTTCGGTGATTAAAGCACAAGCCATCGCTGATTTTATTGCGAAATTCGCCAATGACTCAAGTGGTGAAGGTGATCTAAGATACCTGCTAGATACCCCACCCACCGATGAAGGGGGGTAAGTCTGGGAAATATATGTAGAAGGTTCCTCTAACTTACATGGAAGTGGTGCGGGAGTTATTATAATCGACCCAAATAAGGTGAAAATATGCTATGCTTTGCAATTGAGGATGTCGAAGGCTTTGCGATCGAGAAGAGTACACGTCAAAAGCGATTCCCAGTTGGTGGTAAGCCAAATTACCGCACAATATCAAGCGAAAGAGGAAAACATGAAAGGGTACCTCGGAAAAACCAGAGAGTTGATGTTCCAATTTTGTGAGGTTAAGGTGGAAAGGGTACCCCGACTGAAAAACAGCGAAGCCGACACCCTGACAAAAATGGCATCCCTTGGGGTAGCCTAGCCATCTGGCCCCATCACGACAGAACACATACCCTCACCCAGTGTTGGTTTCCCAGAGCCATTGGAAGTAGGATCACTATCCAACGAGGTACTTTGGATGGAGCATATCATAAGGTACCTCAAGGACGGAGACCTCCCCTCAGATAAAAGTGAAGCAAGAAGATTAAAGTATAAAGCTGCCCAGTATTGCCTGATCCAGGATACCCTATACAGGAGAGGGTTCACTCTTCCTTACCTTAGATGCTTGGGAAGCGACGAGGCCGAGTATGTCATGAGGGAGATATATGAGGGGATTTGTGGCAATCACTATGGAGTACAATCACTGGCACAAAAAGCTCTCTGTCAGGGGTATTACTGGCCAACCATGCGGCAAGATACCAAGAATATGGTACGAAGCTGTGACAAATGGCAAATGTTCGCCAGGGTACCCCACCTACCCCCAGAGAAGCTAACAGTTATATCTTCACCTTGGCCCTTCACTATGTGGGGAGTGGACCTCATCGGCCCGTTACCTACCGGGAGGGGGCAAGCAAAATATACAATCGCGACGGTAGATTATTTCACAAAGTGGGCGGAAGCGGAGCCACTAACAAGCATCACAGAAAAGAAAACCACAGAATTCATTTGGAAGAACCTCATTTGCAGATTTAGGATTCCCTATGCAATTGTCAGTGATAACGGCAAGCAATTCGATAATGAAAAATTTCGAAACTTTTGTTCGGAATTGGGGATAGCCAACCGATTTGCTACACCTGCCCATCCCCAATCTAATGGGCAAGTCGAAGCCGTTAACAAGATTATCAAAGGTATCTTGAAGAAGAAGCTAGAAGAAAGAAAGGGAGCATGGGTAAACGAGCTACCTGGGGTACTTTGGGCGTACCGGACTACTCAAAACACCTCCACCAGGGAGACCCCGTTTTCCCTCGCATTCGGTGTTGACACAGTGATTCCAGCAGAAATTGGGGTACTCTCTCACAGGATTGAATACTTTGATGAGGTCGAGAACACCTCTTTAGTTACTTCAAACCTTAATTTAGTGGCTGAAAAAAGGGCTAGAGCATAACTGAGGACAACCATTTATCAGCATCGCATTTCGGGTCTATATGAAAAAGGGTGCGCCCTCGATCTTTCAAGAAAGGAGACTTGGTCTTGAGAAGGGTAACTCAGAACACTAGGGTACCGTGCGAAGGTGCTTTGGGGGCAAATTGGGAAGGACCTTACCGCATCGACAAACCCGTTGGGACAGGTGCATAAAGGCTACTCCACATGGATGGCACAATTGTGAGGCACCCCTGGAATGCTGCAATGCTACGGAAATACTACTAAAGGACAGTGTCTTAACCTTTAGTCTTTTGCTGTTATTTGCTTTCTTTAATGTTTTCTGTGGTAGGCCAAATGGGGTACCCCAAATACCCTGTGTCTGTCAGTTGCAACTTTAGAATTTTTTTAATTCCAAATGAAAAGGAGAGGAGATCTTGCAGTCTCCCGTTCTCCCAAGGGTAACAAAGCTAAGTCGTTACTGATCAACGCTTTCGTTATCTATAAATGCATTTTCTTTCTTTGCAAATAGGATGTCTCCTTTATTTTTCGCCACTTTGATCCTAGAATGCGGATTATATTCATTTTTCGTCATTAATATACCCTCGCATTTGGTAATATGCAATTCTCGCCATACGCTTGTCAATTATGACTAACCTATCACAGGACCAGTCGGGGTACCTGATATGCCTAGATCGTGATGATCTACGTAAAATTAAGATGGGTAACGAAGTGAACATCCCAATGGTAGCCTTTCTGCGGAAGCATGGCAAAACTACTTAGACAAAGAGAGGGAGGGTCAAAGAGGACCCGAGGGTGAAGAAAACTGGCATACCCTAGCGGCACGAGGTTCGGCTTAGGTATGAGAACACCCACACCTCCGTCCTCATACTTTTGCAAAGTATGGGGTAAGGTATTCAAAAATTCGGAGAGAGCTTTGAAAGAATAAGAAATTGATTGGTTGGACCAATTGCGCACTTTTAATTTTTGATCGAGATGTCGCGAAAATGTTTTGGTTACTTATTTGTGGGAAATCCGCCATGGTTGCCGAGGAGGACATGCACCAAATTCGCCGATCAGTGTAAACCAGCAGGCGCCTGATGCTGAATACTTGTTAAGGTACCAAGGGTACCCCATTTCAAAAATTTGCAGAGTAATAAGAATGCGAAGTACAAGAAGACTCGGTGGCATGGTATCATAACAAAAGAGAAGTCCCCATAATACAAAATATCCCAAGAAATCAAAAAGGAAGAAACAATGTCCAAATAACAATAGATCCGAAAAAATAAGAGCACAGTGAGAAGACTACACCGATGGGGGAACGCCATCCCCAACATCCTACTCCAGAGGGCGATCAGCAGAGGACCCCGAGGTACCCGGAATATGAGCAGCAGCCGAAGTAGGAGCATCCGAGGCAGGCAACGTCTGAAGCGAGGGGGGTACCCCAGGAGACCCAGAAGGGGTACCCGACCGTGCCTGGGAAGACTTCTTCCACTCCGCAATTGTCTTCAGAATCGCAATCTTGTTGACAAATTTCTGCACGCGGGGTACCTCTAATTCCGGATCCACACCCCACACCTCCGTCATGATGAGTGAGAATGCCTCCTCCGCCATCGTCTTTTGTCGGGATAACAGATCCCCGTTGATGGCCCTCAACTCGCCACAATCCTTCTCCGCCAGTGATTTCTCTCCCGACAGGCCAGCAATGCGTTCTTGCAGAGTTTTAACTTCTCGAGCGAGCTGATCCTCGCGAGATTGATGGCTTTGAAGCTCACTCCTTAACTTGTCGACCTCCGACTGTGCGGCAACAAGGGAATCGAGATTCGGAAGACAGTGACTAAGGAGGAAAGATGCCTGCGGGTCATGAAAGACATGTAAAATATATGTGTATGACAAAATGATTAAATAAAAAAAATGATGAAGGGTACACCCGGGGTACCCCGGGAAAGCCTACCACTTGGATAGCCCTAAGTGCTTGACCATAGCGTTGGCTCAAACTCATCTTGTCAGCCTCTTCGGCAACCTCGGAGGTAACATTTTCAGCAGAGTAGTAAAACAGCGAGCCAAGTGCGAAACCTCCTTGTTGGAAGTCGGGTTTAGATCACCCTCACGTAACTCATCGGGGAAAGCGGAAACCAACTCGAATTTTCTCTTCTTCAAGCGAGGGGTACCCTTCGACCCGCTGTGGTAGGTACCCTGAGATTTCCCATTTGGTCCGGGAACTCGAGGTGGCCGTGAGCCTTTCTGGGGTACCGTCGAATCCTGAGATCCGGAAGCACCGCCTACTACCGCTTGGAAAAAGGCGTCGAAAGCGTCACCGGCCGATTCCATAACTGCACCCAATGCACAAAAATCATGTTAGCTGGACAAGTACTAAGTACTACAAAAGCAAAAATAGGAAATGAAAAGCGGGGAAGCAAAATAAAGATGCGGTGGTAACGGGGTACCCCAGTCCCGTAGATAATAATAGAGTACTCCTTAACACCCGAATCATACATGAATCACCCCCGGGAGCAGGTGGAGAACTTCAGTCAATCAGCCCCGCTCTCTATAGTCTACTCTCCTCTAGCACATCACTACCCCTCTGTACCCCTCGAAACCTATCCACAAATTTCTTCACCTCTCTCCCTACTTCCTGAACTGGGCATGATCCTTTAGCCCATGTCACACCTGAAAAAACATAAAGAGCCCAAGGTTAGCGAGACAGTCAGGCGAAAGATTCCGATAAAGAACCATTAGTAAGGGATATACTTACAGTCTACATTGAAGGAATGGAGAACCTCCACGGGGTTGCCCTTTTCACCCAGAATCTATGTCCCCCACCTACCCTCAGCGACAAACCATCATTTGGGGACCGATCCCCCTCGCTAATGGAGATGTGGGAAGGAGAACCCGCAGGAGGGCTGTCAACCCTACTAGCCCCAACTTTACGTCGCTTCCTCACGGGTCCCACATGTTTCTTACCCATCTACTTTCCCCCAACAACACATCCACAAACCCCCAACAACACATCCAGCGAATCACACGTTTCCCAAACAGCAACATATTCATACCAAGCACCACCCACCACACATCAACCACAAAATACAAACACCAACCAACAAAAAAAAAACAACAACAAAAACCAAAAATAAATTTTTCTCAGAGTATACAAAATAGCGCCACTGTGAATGCGCCAAAGGAGGATAAGCAAATAGGGATACCTGTGATTCACCAATTCGGCAGATCGGGATTGATAATCGCAGCGAAATAAAGCTGCAGGAAACCAAAAACAGTAGGTAAAAAAAAAGAAAAAAAAAGCTTGGAGATATAAAAAAAAAAAGTCAGAATAAAAAAAAAAAGAAAGGAAGAGCTTGGATGATAAAAAAAAATGGGAGAAGCCTGGAGATAAAAGAAATAGAGGAATAAAAAAAAAGAAGGAAGCTTGAAGATATAAAAAAGGAAGCCTGGAGATATATATAAAAAAAAAAGAGCAAAAGTCAAAAAAAAAAAGGAAGCCTGGAGATAAAAAAGAGAGAGAGAGAGAGAGAGAGAAAAGCATCCAGGATGATTTAGAAGAAAAAGAGAGCATAAAAAAAAAGAGGCAACAGGATGAGACGAAGAAGCAAAATGGGGGTAGAAGATGGCTTACCATAAGGAGATCACTGCACCACCAGCCGAACGTCGTCGTCACGCCACCGGAACCGCTCGGTAGACGCCGCTGTTACAAGGCCAGCCAAAAAAAAGAAGGAAAAAGGAAGATGAAGAAAAGAGAAAGAAAATGAAAGTGATAAAAAAAGGGGGGGTGTGAAAGTTGCTTGGAAGGAATTAAAGAAAAGACAAAGGAATGAATGCAAAAGAGAAAGAAAATGTGACAGTGGGCTGAGAGCAAAAAAAAATAATAATAAAAGGGAGATGGAAGACGAAAGGACAAGAAGAAAAAAGTAGAATAAAGAAGAAAAAGTGGAGATGAGGTGGTGTTGGAATTTGGAGAAAAAGGTGAAAAGTTTTTGGGGATGGCAAAATGAAAGAGAATAAAGGGTGAATGAAAATGTGCAGAAGGTGATTTATAAAATAAAAAAAAATGTGAAGCTGGTGGTTGAAATGATTTGACTGATTTTTGAATTTTAAAAAGCCAGAGCAAGCAAGAAGCCACTGGAAGTAATGGGAGATTATGTTGGGATTTTCAAAATAAATGAGAGAAGATTAACACATGTCAGGAGTTTTAATTCAACCTGACAGAACACGCTGCCCAAGAAAGGAATTCAGGGATGTTTGTGTGAGATTGATATTTTCAAAATTCAAACTATATGTCAGACGGCTGCCACTTCCCAAGAAAAAGGAGAGAGACACATGAAGAAAATTGTTCGTTCTCAAAAAAACAAAAGCGGGAAAAGGAAAAGACAAAGTGAAGATTTTTTTTGGTTTGAAGTACACAAAGTTTAGTCAAGGGAAGAAGCTAAGCAAGGTACCCTCCGGTCCAGCCGCGTCGCCACGTGTCACTCATACAATGAGTTTCTTTTGCCTCCAATACTTCTCGCGAAAAAAAACTAGGGGGATGTTGTTTGAGGGAAAAATAGGAAAGGCAATAGAGCGCCACGTGTCAACCAATGGAACGATTCCAGCACAATCTGAGGTACCCCGCACAATCCAAGGTGCCCAGCATGACTGGAGGTACCCCGCATAAATAAAGGTATCCTGCACAATTAGAGGTACCCCACACAAATAGAGGTACCCCATACGAATAGAGGTACCTCATACAAATAGGGGTACCCTGCGTAATAGGCGGTACCCGACGTAACTCGAGGTACCAAGTAAAGTGGGTGCAAGAGAATCCCCCGAAAATATCTGCCATGAGAAACGTCTCCGCCTCCTAAAAGATATTATTCGATTTTGTCAGAATTAGGAATAAAAAACGTCGTACCAAACGGGGGGGACAGCCGCCTGCTACCTCTGCCAAAAGTGAAGGACATTGTCCCAAGGACAGTGGTCCCCAACCGCTTACCCGACAGATACTGCAGAGGTACCCTGGACCACTCTCCAGCACGCGCCACATTTCCAAAAGATGAGATCCGCCGCGAGCATGCAGATAACGGTCCAAAAATTATAAAGAGGTAAAAGAACGTTAGCCAAAAAGGGTACGCCACGTGGTAGCTGAGGTACTCCATATATAAAGGCGCCTAGGTTTCATTCTCCAGCATGTTTTTCACTCACCATCAACACTCACACTCCAAAAAAGAGGTTTTCTTCAACCTTATACCCTAATTTACAGAGGGCTAGCTAGCTCTCTTTAGCACAAAAGCTTGAGTTTGCTAACTTGAGCGTCGGAGTGTGAACGCCGGGGTACCCCGGCTTCACCTCTAACCTCTATTTCACTGTTTTACAGGCGTGGAACCCATTTCGAAGGATACCTCTCTTAGTTCTAAACCTTTCACCATTGTTACCACTCTCTCTCTCTCCTTCTGACCTCCCCCAAATTTTAGTTACACCGCACCGCACACAATATACTAGTGAGGTACCCCATCTCCCCATAAAAATACAAATTTATTGTTCTAGATAGATTTGGCTTTTCTTACCCCAAAATCTTTTGAAAACACTTTGTAATCATTTTCCTTATGTAATATCTTTTTTCATATAGTATTGACATTAAATAATAGTCTTAATATTTAAAAAAAAATTTATGATTTGGTTTAATAATTATTTATTATTTGTAAGAATTTAAAAATTAAAATTTTAAATTGACCCCGTAACCTTGCATATATTATATTTTTATTCAAATTTCTAGTATATCAAGATAAAACGTAAACTTTTCTCCATTTTTTTTTCTTTTTTGAAATTAAGCCAAACTTCTCTTAAGAATGGGCTTGTCTATCAAAACGCTAACAAAACGATGAGTTAACCTACAGTGCAGTGTTGTATCTCATACAACGCATACACACAACCGGTACAACCGGTTTTTAATTGGTTAATGTAATAAATATTACATTTTAATTTGCTTTTAATGTGAAAATGAAAAATAGGAAAAATAGATAAAATTTGAATTAAATGAAGCAAAAGATTGTAATAATTTTAAATTTATAAATAGTACAAGAAAATATAAAAGTACTATAAATATATCACAAAATACGTATTTGCCCACTTATTTTGTCACATTTCAATATTTATAGTGCATGTTTTAAGTTTACTTTTCAAATTTCTATTTTTTTATTATGATTTATCTAAATTTTGGTGAGTTATTTCAACTCATTTTCTACTAGTTTTTGGTTATATATTTTCATTCTTTTCATTAAATTCTAACTTTTTAGGTGGATATTTCAAATTTACTTTCTATATCCCTAAATTCTGTTAGACTTTATCTAATTTTTGATAAGTTATTTCAACTTATTTTCCCACAACTTTTAAGTCTTACATTCCATCTATTTTCATAGAGTTTCAACATTTTCGATAGATATTTCTAGTCACTTTCTAGAGCCCTACTTCGCATTAGAATTTATCAAATTCTTAGTAAATTATTCCAACTTTCGAGTTAGGTTTATCAACTCTTGTTGCCACTACTTTTTTATTCTATATTCCTATTCCTTTTATTGAATTCTAATATTTTGCGTGGGAGTTTGAAATTCACTTTTTAAATCCCTACTTTCTGTTAAAATTTATCCAATTCTTAGTTAGTTCACTCTGATTTTTAGGTTAAGTTCATCAACTCTCATTACCACCAGTTTTTGCTTTTATATTCCTGTTTTTTTAATTAAATTTCAGCATTTTGGATGGATATTTCAAGTTCAATTTTAAATCCCTACTTCTCACTGAAATTTATCAAATTCCTAACCCTCTTTTTTTAAACAAATATCAACTTACAATATAATTTTGAAAAATCAACAACAAAGTCTATTGTTATTTTTGAACTATTTTTATATTATTAAGCTATCACAACTAGTTTTTATAAGTTATAAAAGTTAAAAACCATTGCTGAAATATGTTTATTTAGTTGATATCGATATTCGTTACTTCAAGGAATATGATCATGAATTTTATCATCATTTCTTTTATACAAATTCTTACTTTTTTCATTAAGTTCCAACATTTTACATAGATGTTCCAAGTTGATTTTTTAGATCCACACTTCTCATTACAATTTATCAAATTCTTAGTAAGCCGTTCTAATTTTGAGAATTCAACTCTTTTTCCCACCATTTTTTTTTGTATTATAGTCATCTCTTTTTATTGAATTTCAACATTTTGGGTGGAAATTATAATTTTATTTTTCAATTCCTATTTCTCATTGAAATTTATCAAATCACTGTTAAGTTATTCCAACTTTTGGATTGACTCTTTTGCCCTTTTTTTTTGTTCTATATTCTTAGCATTTTCACTGAATTCCAATAATTTGAGTAAATGTTTTATGTTCACTTTTTAGATTCCTATTTTCCGATAGAATTTAGTAAAATATTATAAGTCGTTCCAACTTTTTTGGTTGACTCTTCTACTCTTGTTTTCACCATTTTTTATTTCTATATTTCTATTTTTTTATTCAATTCCAAAATTTTAAGTGGACATGTCAAGTTTATTTTTAAATCTATACTTACTCTTTTTACTGAATTTATCATTTACTTTAAGTTTTTTTCAACAAAATTTTGAAAAATCAATGTTGCAGCCCTTAATTTTTTTCAACACTATGGATCCGTATAAGCCCTCTTCCCCCTTCCTGCGGTGGTCTTTGTTACTTCATGATATTTCTTGAATGATCATTTTATTATTTTAATTAATTGTGCTTAGAATCTTTTTAAAAACAATTGTGCAACATAAAATTCTCATCATTATATATTTAGTTTTAAAAATTATTTCTTTAATTTCTCATCTCTTGATCTTTAGCTTAAGATTGACAAAGTGACATTGACTTAAGACGCGTTTAGGACAGCTGTTCCCCTAGAATATGGCATGGGGAGCAGCTGTGTGGTGGCAGCGCATCTGCCCCAAACACGCTATTAAATCCAAGTCTATTAAGCCACCATTAATTTATCTTTACCAAGTACATTAAACACAGTAAATGCAACTCAAATTAAACAATATTTTTATAAACACATTAGAAAAATCATTACAATCAAGAAAAAAATACATTAAATATTAAAAGTAAATTTCGCTAATAGAAAAATTCAACACTATAATTTTTAGGAAAATTATCTCTACACACCTTTCATTTGGAGAACAAATTTTTAAAAAAATTAAGTTCATTTACAACCAAATAAAATTGCAGCCAATTCTTGTTCACTAATAACCATGCGGCATTAGAGAAAAAAAGATAGAATAATCTCAAGAGATTATTGAAAACTATTTCAATTATTTCTATTTCCCCCTTTGGTCCGGAGACAGCCAGCCTTGCTTGGGCTGCTCACCAGCCTTACTTGACCTTGCTTGGATTCAACCGCTTGAGAGGATGCCAATAACAGTTTCTGCATTAGATGCTCTGCCAATATTTTCCCTTGCCAATCCCTTTATATTGGAAGCATAAATCATTAAAGAAAGACTAATAATAAAATATTAAGTGACAATTCAAAATTTTATACAACTTAAGTTAATTACAAAACTCTAACAGGAGAAGAAAAGAAAATTAAGGACTTTAATTGTGAAAAAAATGAAATAATGATTAAAAAATATAGATCTTAATGTATGAAGTTACAAACGAAACCCTAAGCTGTCCTAAAGGATCTGTTTTCTTATTATTATTTTTTTAAAAGTTAAATTTATATTTTCTTTTAAGGTTTCTGAACAATAAACAAAGTTATTTTGAAAAAAGTGTCGAGAATAATATTATTAAATACGAAATTTTAAAAAATATCACAAATATCGTTAGAATTAAAAATTGTGAAATGAGGCTTTGAAGGTTTGATCTTATCGTGACTTGCAGGGTTCAGCAAAGAGAGGAACTGTATTCGAACTAAAACAAATTACAAAGCTTGAGCAACTATTTTGAAAGACGCCATTCGTTTTGTTTGATTAATTTTGGTAGATTCATTAAGGTAAGGGAATTAAGAGAGGGCATATGGGCACATGGCGAGAAAGACAAAATTATGTCAGCCGCTTGTTTTCTTTTTGGTTAGCACCTACGATTATGGTTGATGATGGTCGAGTTAAATGGCTAGGGTTTCTAAACTCAAGAATGGAAGAATGTAAAGCATTTATGTTTTCAGTAAAAATTAAAATAAGAGTCGGACTATTAGCACCTCTCTAAAATTCTATTGAAACTTTTTTTTAATTATATTTCATTTAATGTCAAAAATATCTTTTTTTTTAAATGAACACTCTTTTTATTTATGAATTTTCAGTTTTTCATATTTTTCTCACTCTTTTAGTCTTACTATTTGTATTCCTCTCTTCAAACTTTCTTTATTAATTAATTTTAAAAAATTAAAAAAATAAGAAAAATATTATACTTAGAAAATAATAAATATTTTATAGTCTAATACAATTTTATCCTACTTTTAAAATTTTGGTTAGCAATTAGTTTGAGAATTCTTAAAAAAGACCTGTACAATTTCATTTAACCCCCTATACTATATATTATTTACAATTTATTCTTAAGTATCATAGAACTTTTTGCATTGTAAAATTTTATTTAACCTCTTACACACTATTTTATTCCATTGAAACCCTTAGAGTACCAATTCGCCCCCTATATAAGTTTAAATTCCCAAAATACCATCCGTTTAATTAAAATATAATAATTATTAAATGAATTATAATTGTAATTATAATAATTATTTTATTATAAGTATAAATATTATTAAAATTTTCAAATATATTATTATTATTATTATTATTATTATTATTAACAAGAATAAAAAGTATTATAATTAAGGATCCCCTAACTTGCAGCTCACGTAAGTTACAACTGTCTTGTAAAATTTGATTTAGCCTCCTATATTCCATAAAATTTATAATTTATTCATGAGTATTAAAAAACTTTCTACATTATAAATTTTTATTTGGCCTCTTGCACTCCGTTTTATTTCATTAAAACAAGTACCAATTCACCGCCTATAATTTTCAATTCCCAAAAATATAATAACTATTAAATGAATTATAATTATAATAATTATTTTATTATAACTATAAATATAAATATAATTTTTATTTTATTATAACTATAACTATAATTATAATTTTTAAATAGATTATTATGATTATTATTATTAATAACAAGAATAAAAAGTATTATAATTAATCTATTAACAATAATTAACTTTTTTTGTTAAATTGTTAATAATAATAATTAATGATAATTATTATTAATAATTAATTTTTGAATGATAATAACAACAATAATTAAAATAAAATATAATAATTATGATACAAATAAATTAAGGATTTTATAGTAATTTGTTTCAATTTAATTCATTCTGATTTTGATTTTAAGACAAAGTAAACAATAAATGGTAATACATTTCATTCTAATTACGATTCTTGTAGTTCAAGTAAATAAATTATTCTAATTCTAATTCCAATTCCTCATTTCGATTATAGTTATTCCGATTTTAACTCATTATATTTCTAGCTAATTTTGATTCCTGTTTAGTGAACACACTATAAAATTGTAAAACACTCTATATTTAATTAGACCACTCTATATTAATTACAATTTATTCATAAGTATGACGAATTTTATAGTGCTTTCACCAAACATTAATTGAAATTAACTGGAAATATAATGAGTTAGAATTGAAATAGCTATTATCAAAATAAGGAATTGGAATTAAAATAATTTATTTACTTAAACTGTAGGAATCGTAATTAGAATGAGATACATTACCATTTATTGTTTACTTTGTCTTAAAATCAAAATTAAAATGAGTTAAATTGTAACAAATTACTATAAAATCCTTAATTAATTTTTATCATAATTACTATTTATTATTTTTATTATTATTATTCAAAAATTAATTATTAATAATTATTATTGTTAATTATTATTATTAACAATTTAACAAAAACTTCTTATTTTGATTCTATGACAAAGTAAATACATAAATAGTAATACAACTCATTTAAATTAAGATTCATGCAGTTTAAGTAAATAAATTATTTTAGTTCCAATTCCTTATTTTGATTATAGCTATTTTGATTTTAACTCATTATGTTTCAAGCTAATTTCGATTTCTATTTGGTGAATACACTATGAAATTCGTAATACTTTTGATTATTTATCGTCAGCCCCCACATGTTTCGACCATGTGCACCGCGCCCCATTTCCGTCAAAAAATCTATTAATTTTAACTGGTTAGGCTGTTATTAACTTAAAAGGCCATACTACCCCTAATTTGAATTGAATTGAGTTAAAAGTACAAAAATACCTCTTACAACTTATAAAATTTACATTAAGAAATAAAATTTAATTATAATAATACCTTATATTGAAACGATTTTTTCTTCATTCATTATCATAACAAAATTGTAAAACCAGTAAACTTTCAAGATGAGAGATGATTCCAAAGGGAAAGAAAAAAACCAAACACAAAATCATCAGTAGATTACAAAATAATTCCAATAATCCCAAACAACAAACCAATAATAAAGAAACCGAAGATAATTATACCAAAATTTCATTGTAAAATTCTATTACAAAAGAAACCCAAACCAAGAAAATTTAACAAAAAGGAACTAAAAATAAAAAACCCTAAATTAAATTATAGAGGCGGTGGGAACGGCGGCTGCTTCAGGCGGTGGTGTCGGCAGCTTTGAACGATGGCAAATCATGCAACGTGTGCCATTTTGTTGTTGTTGATTTGAGACGGCGGCAAATCACACCGGCAGGCAACCGTAGTGAAAGGCAAGAAGAAGAAGAAGAAGAAGAAAAAAGAAAGAAGAAGAAGAAGAAAAAAGAAAGAAAAAAGAAGCAGAAGAGTGAAAGAAAAAATACGCGAAGAAGAAGAGAGAAAGAAAGAAGACGCGGAGAAGAAGAGAAGAAAGAAGAAGAATGAGATAGATGCTAGATCACGTGCAATGTTTGCCAAAAACCAACTTCAGAAAGCAATTCAAATGGTGAATATTATGGCATGGGTTTGGTGCGTTACACAGAATCATCCATTTTTCTCTCTTCGGTGGGTTAGCTACGAAGCTTCAAATTTGAGGAAAAAGGCAAAAAAAATTCAGTTAAGTGGTCAATCCACAACTACCATCTCCAATCCCATGGCATTTCTCAAGGCTTTATCAGATCATTTCATTTGACAGCATCATTGCAAAGAAAAAAAAAACATGATGATATGAGTCTTGAAATTAATTCACGTGAGTGAATCAAACGAACAGAGGAACTGCCGTGCTGTTAGCCTGTCACGGCTCAAAAAAGATTGCTGATGATGATGAATAGAGGAACTGCAGTGCTGCAAGCATGTGACGGTGGTGAACCAAACAAGTTGCGAGTTGCGACGGTGGGGAACCCAAGCTTTTGACAGTGGCGAACGCCGTGAACCCGACCTTGCGACGACGGCGAACCCGACCTTGCGACGGTGGCGAACCCAGGCGATGGTTGTTTGACTTGCCTGCAGGACAGCGGGAGGCGGCAGCCGCGGCACAGCTAGGGTTTTTCTTATGTAATTGCGATTTGTGATAGAAACTAGAGAGAATGAAAGATAGAAAAAAATGAAACCGATTTTTTAGGGTTTTTTTATGTTTCTATTTATTAACTAATAAAATAATATAAAAAAAGAATCCGGGTCCGGGTTCCGGATCACGGGTTACCCCAAACCCGACCGGACCCGGATTAATCCGGGTTATTAAAATTCATTCCGGATCCGGATTTTTTTACATTCCGGTACGGGTTCAACCCGGCCCGGATTATCCGGGTTTGTCCGGGTCCGGGTTATTTTACCATCCCTACGTGAGAGAGAGAGAAAATGGGGAAAAAGAGTGAAGGATAAAAAGAGTGTTTTTTTTGTTTTTTATTTATTATTTTAATCTTATATAAAATTATCATTTTACCCTTTTTTTCGAGTTAATTTAACGGTAGTTTGACGGAAATGGGGGCGTGGTGCACATGGTCGAAACTTGTGGGTACCTGGTGCTAATGGTCGAAACATGTGGGGGCTGACGATAAATAACCTTAATATTTTTAAATAAATTGTAATTAATATAGAGTGGTCTAATTGAATATAAAGTGCTTTACAATTTTATAGTGTGTTCACTATATAGTAACTGAAGTTAGCTATGAGTTAAAATTGAAATAGTTATAATGAAAATGAGAAATTAGAATTAGAATAATTTAGTTACTTGAACTATAGGAATGATAATTAGAATGAGATGTATTACTATTTATGTATTTACTTTTTCTTAAAATCAAAATCAGAATGAGTTAAATTGTAACAAATTACTGTAAAATCTTTAATTAATTTTTATCATAATAATTAATTTTTATTTTAATTGTTGTTATTATTATTATAATTCAAAAATTAATTATTAATAATAATTATCATTAAGCATTATTATTAACAATTTAACAAAAAATATTATTAATTATTGTTAATAGATTAATTAATTATAATACTTTTTATTCTTGTTAATAATAATAATAACAACAACAACAATAATAATAATAATTTGTTTAAAAATTATAATTATATTTATAGTTATAATAAAATAATTATTATAATTATAATTTATTTAATAATAATTATATTTTTTAATTAAATGGAAGGTATTTTGGGAATTGAAAATTATAGGGGCGAATTAGTACTCTAAGGATTTTAATGAAGTAAAACAGAGTATAAGGGGTGAATGAAAATTTACAATATAGAAAGTTTTTTAATAGCCATGAATAAATTATAAATAATATAAAGTATAGGTTGCTAAATCAAATTTTATCGGCAGCTGTAACTTACGTGAGCTGCAACTAGCTGCAACTTAGGGGATCCACAAAATAATTAGGTGGCGTTTGTTTTTTAACTTAATGACTTAAAGTGACTTAACTTAATTAATTAAATTAATTAGAGGTGTTTGTTTTTATAATTTAATGAGACTTTTTAGATAATTTTGACTTAATAAAACAAGCTAATTTTTTTGGCTTTTTACTTAATGGAGAATCTGAATTAAGTCAATTACTTGCTAATGTCGAAAATATCCTTACTTTATAATTTATTTTTCATGTTTATCTAAAACTCACTCATAGACATTTACCCCACATAAAAAAATATTTTTTTTGTTTATATTATATACGATAAAATTTAAAATTTATGGTATTTTATATATTAAAATTCCAAAATAATTATTTATTCACTTGAATATAGTTTTACTTATAAATGTTAAAATATTTTGGTATTTAATATATTATTTATTTGACATTCAAATTTAATAAGGATATAAATGTAAAAGTACGTATTTTTAGCTTTTTAAGTTGAAAAAAACAAACAACTTAATATTTATTTTTCGAAATTCAGACGAAAAAACAAATATATTATTCACATTCAAACATTTAGATCTATTCAGAATTCAGATTAATTCAGATCTATTCAGATTTCAACTAAAAAAACAAACGTTACCTTAGTCATTGGTTTCCGCCTGTCAATAATTATGTGGCGACTTAATATGGAGGCACGACGCAACGAACCACAACCAACCAGTTGTGCCATTCACTCGTAGGACTAGTACAATTCAACTCTCCTATAAGCAGTAAATTCAGCCAAATTTAAGGGCATAATCGTCTTATCATCGTCGTCGGTTAATAACCACCGTTCGCGGTCCAATCATTTCGGAAAAAATTCTCATATCAAAAT